>JARHVA010004110.1:282500-882500 GCA_037957365.1 Torreya grandis
GTATCCTTTGCTGGATAGACTTCTTCTTTCTGGGTTGTTCTATCTCAAGAAATGGTAAAATTGTCACCTTAGAAATCAAATGTAATGTGATAATGTGACTCATCAATTATTGTTCCTATTGTTAACCAAGGGTCTCCTCTTATGACATTATACTTATGAAAAGTGGGGTAAATATGAAAAATAAAAAAATTGAACTTGAATTTAATACATATGGGCCATTAAATAAACTGTGTTATGTTTTACTAAGGTAAATTAATCTCAATTAAATGCACAACATCATATCGAATAGAGTTAAGAAAGGAAAAACTATATGTATTAATTTGGGAAGTGTTATTAGCTATAATGTATCTACACTATTTTGTCTGTGGGAGGACTTATGATGAGAGGTTATATGACTAAGATTAGAGTCTTGGTAGACACATTGAAAATCTTTTTTTTTGCATAAGTTTTCATAGGAATGTATTTAAGAAATACATTCATAGGTTCCACTTTTTTTTACAATCCTTCTTAAAGTGATTTTTGTTTAGGTAAATCTTCTATAGGAGATGGTGTAGTAGTTTCGTCTACTTTAGGATATGGAATAACAAGTGGATTAGATTTATCAATATTAGAAGGTATGCATGAGTATTATGGATCAATAATAGATGCATCCAATGTAAAGTCACTTATATCAATAAGATATTGTATTTTATGTTTTAAATCATGATATTTATCTATAGCATGACCATTGATTCTATGATAATTGTAAAATAATTTGGAATCAAATGTTCAAAGTAAATAAATCTAATCATAAAAATTTATGGAATGTAAGGTAATAATTTTATTATCAAGTAAATTATTCAATTTTTCACTTTGACCTTCATTAAGTTTGTGACATTTACTTGATCTACTAAGGGAGGATGTAAGCCTAGTTGTATGTGTCATTTGTTTATTAACCCATGTTGACAATGTATTATTTTGAGGTACATGGTGTAGGGTAGGCTAATATGATTAAGGTAATAATCTTATTTCTCTTTATAGGATAAGATATAAATATGAGATAAAACTAGAGCCTACGTACATGCAAATATAATTACATAACTTATAGGTGGCTTTAGATATAGTATATAATAATCCACACTTAATATCAAGGGTATAAATTTATAAATACTACATATAATATATGGGATTGAAATAGGTCCCAAGATAAAATCAATTATGTAAATCAATGGTTTACAAATTTGTATCAAGGATACCATAAATAAATGATATGTAAGGGGATGATAGACAAGGGTAACCTAGATCCAGTAGAGTAGAATTACAAAGTAGGTTAGTTCATGTGTTAGTAAAGGAAACCAATAATAAGCATATATAACCTAACATGATAATCCCACTCCCTCGAGGGGTGATTCTAATTAAATCAAGGAACTAATTAAGAAATCAAGACAAACAATACCTTTCCATGGTGGCTCTCCTTAAAAATTGGTCAATAAACATGCTTATTCCTAAATTTGGAGCTCTAAATCTTTATCAATGTGGTTAGACAATTATATCCATCATATATTTTAACACAAATGTCTTTATCTCTTTGATTGTTCAATTTGGAGTTTGTTTGTACTAAAAATCTTGGTCTCTCTTAAAGCTATTTCTACATGATAACATTGCATAACTAAAGCTTAAAAGTTATAGACATGGCTAATGTATTTATAACTTTTCTAAAAATGTTCAGAATCAACAATGACCATCCATCCTAAGATCAAGATGTGTGGCTAATAATTAATTCAATTTTTTAGGATAAATCCATTAATAATTTGGAACAAGTGAGGATAAATGAGGCATGGTTGGGCTTAAACTTGATATTTATCTCCATCAATGCTTAATGCTTAACACCCTTTCAATGATGTCATGGCCCAAATATTTTTAATTATGAATTTTTAATAATATATTCAATAACTTTCCATGGATTTTCCACTTAAGCTCTTAATTTGGTCTTGATTTTCTTAATAACTTTACTTAGTGATTTGCAATTCTTAGAAATTGATCGCACATTTAATTAAAATAGTTGAAAATGTCAATTTACTTGGTTGTAATATGATTGGATTTAAATCAAAAAAAGGTGATGATTGCATATATGGTATTATCCTACTTAGGATAATATATATGAAAATTGACACATGCACATGACATGTGCTGACAAATTAGAGGATTTTAGTGGTCCAAGATGTCATTTTTCCTAGTTGTGATTTGACTTGAAGTGAATTAGGAAAAGATAATGATTTTGTAAAATGCATTTTCCCAATTAAGGATTAATGGAAATAAATCAAAACTTGTACATGACATATGTAGAATAATTAGATCATTTTAGTGGTTTTGGTCCAGATTGTGTGTTGTTGCAAAATGTCATTCAGATTTGCAATTTTAGCACAACATTGATAAGAATTGAATGTCTACATTTTTCACCTATTTAAGAAGGCATGGAAAGAAATTTGGTCAAAGTAATATATTTTCAAAGAATAAAAGGGTCACTTAAAATTATTATAATTAGAAGAAACAAATTTAATCCCCTTTCGTCTAAATTTATTATGAGTCATAGAGAAGCAGGCTTACGAAAATGCCCAAAATAATATTTGAGTGGCCCATGATACCCCATCAAGGGGAGTATGGAATAATTTAACATTTTATGGGTTGGAACTTGATTAAAATAAAAATAATCATGTAATTTAGCAAAGGAGGCTAGAAAATGGAGTCATTAGAAGAAAATGGTTCAAAAAATGGATAAACAGGGCGAAAATGAGTGCCCAAGGAAGATAAATAGGGGAAAAAAATGCTAGGGGTGAAAATTTCACTATAAGTTTACCCATAGGGGGTAAAAATTATTCATTTTTACCCTACACTATTGTAATTTAGAGCTCTGATATTTGTGTATATGAGAGCTGAACATAATGGCTAACATCCCATACCACTGACACCTTGGGAAGTGCATTTGAGAGTACCAGTGACCACTAGGGAGAAGATCATTAGTAGGTACCTTTTTTAGTTTTAATTTTGATTTTTAATGCATTTATGACTAGGTAAAAGTAGGAAACTAGGTGATGTTACCATTTTTAAAATTTTGTAAATGATAAGGTCACCCTCAATAATGGTGATTTCACCATCAAGAATGACAATGTTGCTAGTTCTTTAGTGATGCCATAGGCCAAAGCAGAAGTCTCCACTTAATCGGTGATCTCACCAATTTTGAAAAAATTCATCAATCAAATGGAAAGATTACTGAATATAATGAGGTCAACCTACTAAATGGTGATGATGCCCTATAAATTGGAAAATTCATAAAGTCACGAAAGAAAATGGTGGGATTGACCTACAAAATAGAGAGATTGCCCTACTAAATGGTGAGAGTGCTAATAAAAAAATTAGGTTGTTAGAAGGACTAAAATTAAGTACAATAAGAGAAAAAGGGGCCAATATAATATTATTCTAGGCTTAAAATTAGAAGAATTTATGTAAACTTGATGAATTAGAGGAAAAATGATTGATTTGGTTCCTTATGTTTTGGATTATAAGAACAATTCAAGGTTATTATGATATGAGAATGAAGATGTCAATTGATATGAAGATAGGGATTATGGATCGATGAGTTTATGGGCCTAATATAGGTAATAGAGTTAGACCACCTAGCTTGACTGCTGGTGCTTCACATAGATCGATCCTATTTGTTAACACTTGTAGAGAGGAGGCACTCTGAGACATTGACCTTCTATTTATTGACAAGGGAAGCTACAGGCTCTATAGGATATGCATAGGATATTAAAAGTGCCTATGTAGGGCCAAAGGATCACTTGGATGTCATTAGGTTGACTAATGGTGTTGGAGGATTTGATTGGTGTGACCAACCTAGATATCTTCAAGGAGACCATAGATATTGATGCATTAGAGGACCTGGCTTGGCCCCCAGACCTTGGGGTAAGAGCAATATTGGTAGGGGCTCCAATAGTGGTACCAACACTAATGTAGGGGATAGTGCTCCTAAAGGTAGTTATTTTCATGGATCTTGTCAATAGCCTTCTGTTGCCAGATAAGAGCAGATAATTATTCTCAATTGGTTTGATTAGAGTGGTACAAGAGATGTATGATCACTCCACATGATTTTTATGGGGCCCATAATTTTATCCCAATTTTATTAAGATTTTCATATGATAATTTATCATAGAGGATGAAGTATCAACCATAACACACTGCTCTAGGTTTGGGCTTGGGAACATATAGTGATTGAGTAGTTAACAATGCTGAGATATCAATGAGGACTGAAGGATCTAATGGATTTTGGGTGGTATATTATAGGCCAAGGTTTACAAGGTGACCTTTGGGACCTATATTTTTATAGATGGGCCATAGATGAGATGGTCAATGGAGACTTTATATGATGGTTGTACTGAGCAACACCATTTTACTGGATTGAGAACCTATTCATGATTAGCTTCATGATTACACTTTTTTATATCATATATCTCCATGACATTTTAGTAGAGAGATATAGACCAAACTGAGTGCCGAGATAGTTTGGTCTAAAATAGGATATTCTTGAGGGTGCACACTTCTTTACCCATGTGACACAAGAAATCATGGAGTGGGGGATACCAGTGCCCTAATACTAGGTTGTGATAGATTATGGTAGATTATAGCATATACTATGGGATTATGTAAGTGGGGTGGAAGATGCTAGATTGATGGATGCCTATGCAACATGATGGGCTGGTGCCCAACCCATTCAATTGACTAGACCACAACCTCAACAACTAATACTACATTAGAGATGGGTGAGGTAGAGTAGAGATGAGGGTTAGGCCTTGATACAAGAATATGTTTAGGTGTCAATTCAAGTAGCCATACCACATTCCATCCCATTATAGGTCATTCATATCTAGGTGTAGGATATATATATATATATATATATATATGGGTAAGGCACTAGGTGGTGATGAGGGCCATAGGATAGGGATAGGGGAGACAAGGACATGTAATACATGTATAGGTATAGGTACAAGTGAGGTAGGGCCCTCTAGCATAGGTAGGTCCACAAAGGACTAAGCTTTGATTGGCAAGCTATAATGTGAGATTACTATATGATTAAAAGAGATTACATGCCTATAAATTCATATAATTAGATTACATGTAGAGTTAGCCACTGTACATGGTGAGATGACCTAACTTCAAGGACTTATCATAGCTAAGGATGCCAAGATTATGATACTAAGAGAATAAGTGACCCAACTAATAGGGGTATAGGCCTAATTGGCTATTCGAGACATGAAGCTTCTGATAATAATTAGTGAGAAGCCTAGAGCCTAGGATGATTGTGAGTAGTTGATATCTTAGGTAGAGAGGTTGATTGAGGATCAGGATGAGGCTTGATGAGTCGATATAGATGGTGGTTTAGATAGAGCCTTGGACAATGTGATTCTAGCCAAGGATGATGCTTTACACATGAAGGACAATGTCGTACACACTAAGGATGAGATAACCTACTACCATAGGTTATATTAGGTATAAATACTAATAGAGAGGACAGTTATCTCATATAGAGAGTACTTGATATCTCAATGGACTAGAAATACCTCTAGGTCTAGACACATGACAAAGTTAGAGTGGTCAGTTGCATAACTGGTCTTGTAGTAGGTAGTGATGGGTCCACCACCATCACTAGCATCATGTATGGGCTAGAGTTTTTAATAGAGTCCCCTGAGGGATGACTTGGATCAAAGCTGATGGGTAGCTCTATATTGTATATGAGATGTATATATATTATCTTGATGTATAAAACATTATTTTAGACACACACACACAACATTCATTTTTGGCTCATGGCTACTTGTACATGGACTATTAATATTCTTTGTGTCTCATGATGCTTACATTTATTTTGATATTTTTATGATATGATGGTATGTACTAGAGTTAAGAGATGCATATCCTTAGTTATCATATGTATGTTGATGTATTTATTGCTCTATTTAATGTATGACTAGATGCTAGTGTATAATTTAAGAGATCCACATCCTAAACTAATCATATAAATATCTAGTATGACTCAATGTATATGACAAGAGATGCACATCCTGCATAGATATATTTTTTTGTTTCTAATGTTTGGCCTCTGTTGTAGTTATGATATCCTGGGTATGCCTCATAAATGTGGGATAGTGCTTTCAGAGATGCTGTTTGGTGCCATATTGGCTTGTTGGACTTGGAGCAATTGGTGTTTACTTTAGCAAAATGAAATTAAGATTCATAAGTATGAATAAACTATAAGAACATTATTTTTCATTTGAGAATGGAGTGGTTCAAATGTGAATATTTATAACTAAAGATAATTATAAAAGATACCAAAACCAAAGTTGCAAGCATTTACATTTGAATAAAAAACAAAGCAAAGAGAAAAATAAAAGAGTTTTTAAATACAAACTGTAACCAATTTAAAATCAAGATATGAATTATCTAGACTTAAATAGAAATAAAATTTACTAAAACACAAACAAGCAATAAAATGATTTAAATGCAAATGTAAACAATTCAAGCCCAAGTTAATGATAGACTCAAAAGGTTTAAAAAATGTATTAAAACACAAAACTAAAAATAAACAAAGAACCTAATAAAGAAAACAAACACACAACAAAACATCAGTTAAAAAAATAAAAAATAATAAAACACCAATAAAAATAAATGAATGAACAACAAAACACCAATAAACAAATATAAACAAAGTGAACAAAACAATAAAAAATAACTAAATAATCCAAAGTAAATAAAAGTGCACTCAACAAATTATTCTAAACAGACAAAAGTAAAAGACCAACAATGGTTAATCACAATGTTAGTAGAAACAAAAAACAAATTATTTGTGTAGGTGTAATAGAGGCATTATGCTCTTCAAAGGGTGACCCCTAAGCTAGGTATTAATGACACCGGTACAATAACACACGGACAATGGGTAAAAAGTCTCCCCTAATCTATAAGGAAATAATGACACAAAACCAAAAAAATGGGGGGAATAAAAGAAAAAGAAGGGGTGACCAAACTGACTCTAGATGCACTGGACAAGTGGATGCTACCTATATAGTTCCATTGATGCAAGATCTGACATGAACTTCAGGCCAAATGTAATTCTCTCAAGCTATGAGATAAAATAAAATTAATGATAAAAAGACACGATTGATATGTTGAGGAATATGGGAATGATATCCCAAAATGGAAAGTGCATAAGAGAAGAGAGAAGGATAAAATTTCACAAGTATGAAAACGTCAATACAAATAAAGCATGATAGTGTGAGAGTATGGTTTAGGCTAAAAACACACTAAAAGGCAAGATATACGTAGCCACAAAGGAACTAAATTATTTGTTTAGAGTATCTAATACATCTAAGGATGAGAAAGAGAGAGTTTATAAAATGGTGAGAATGTAAATAACTCACAAAATGATGAGAGTGTAAGATAAATCCAAGCAGTCTTTAGTGTATCAAATTTGAATACACAATGCTCAAAATATAAACTTGTAAAATGATGAGAACATATGGCTAAAGACCATAGGGATGGTAAAACTAAAAGACAAGTGGTTAATTGTGAAATATATATGGATCTTAGGATCCTTAAGGCAAATAAGTGGTCAAAAAATAAAGGAAGGTGTATTAGAGCTAACCCAAGATACCCCATGTATACAAGTGCTACCTACATAGTCTGTGTGGACCTCATGATAATGTAGCTCTCCCATAAATGAGTGGAAAAAGTCTAAGGTGGTCTATAAATGTTGGAATAAAAATGAATAAGAGAGGGGGGGGGTGAATTAGTATTCAAAATTTTTTATTTAACAATCTTACTTAAGCAATCATAGATCATTTAAACAAGCATGTACATCTTAGCAAGCATAAACACCAATCTACAAAAGCATTAAATACATGAACACAATATATATATGTGAGAAAACCTCAAGGTAAAGAAAACCCACTTATTATTCAAATTGAATAAAATCATATAATACAAACACCAAATTTAGTAAGCACCCACTTCACTTGGAGCACCAACCCTAACTAGCTAAGCACCAACTCAGCTAGGCTTTAGTAAGCACCAACTTGCAAGGAGGCACCAACCCCCTAGATGACTCAGTACCAAATCAAACACCTAAAAAACTTGATCACCTTAATAATACCTTATTTATAATATAATATATTAAGATCTTCTTCCTCAGATCTTCACACACTTCTATCCCTCTCAAACTGGCCTTTAGCCTTCATCACTCAATTATCCCTCTTCTTGACTTGATTAGGTCATATGACCTTGATCTTCACATGTAAAACCTATGTCAAATATTAATATCTAATCCTGTACACTAATATCATGGTATATATACCTTATTTTTCTTACCAAGTTTTATATTATTCGCTTACACTCTTCACCCTCACCTCTTCTCTAAATAGGCCTAAAATTGCCTAGTATTTATACAAGTCACTTGATCATATCCTTCTTAGTCAGAAAAACATTATTATATTATTAGGTAGGCCATGTAATGGATATTAATACATATCATATAAATGGATCAAATTTTCTTTGAGTTCCTTTAGGTTTGACCTACTTCAATTAGGCCTTATATCTACTTTAGGTCTCATGGAGACCTAATTGCATTAGGCCTGTTTAGTAATATGTAAACATGATTATCTTGGGACATATTTATCCTCCATATACATAAGGATTATCTAAAACAAAACTTAAATATACCTTATCCAACATCCTCTAAGTTCCATAACACATTTTAGGTCAAACCACCACTTGAACCACTCCATTAACATTGTTCACATTAGGTCTTCATACACACAAAAAAATATGTCTTAAACAATTGAAGCATAAACAAAATTTTGATGAACAACCATGGAAATAAATCACATGAAAATAATATATATTACCTCATATTCATCAAAATATTATTTATAATTTACAACTTAGGGCAAAAAGACTCAAACCCTTCTCTGCAAATAGCCCACTCAAAACTGCCAACTTGCCTCAAAACACAGTCATGGAAACTTGAAATTATTACACATAAAATAAAAATTAAAGGAATTAAAATGTATGAAAATTATTTTAAAATATAATTAGAACAAATTAAACAAAAATATCATAATCATTAATGGTAACTATTGGTCTTGTAGACTAATTTGTTGACCTTCTCTCTCACAATCTTTACTCAACTAGACAAGCCATTTTGGCTTAAATGTTCCAACCTCTTACACTGACTTCCAAGTTTCTTAAAAAAATATGTAAATAATTAAAGTAACAAAAATAATAATTATGTGAATTATATATATCAACTTATGGCATAGAGACTCAAACCTCTCATTGTAACCAAGAATTTTAATTGATGAATAATATTCTTAGATATATTGAAAACATATACAAACACAAAAAAACCAAGGTTTAATAGAAAATATTAGATATATAGACCAATCCCTAGACCTCTCTCCTCATAGGCACATCAGAACTAGATAAGTCAAATTCTGAGCAATATTTTCTCATATACAATGATATATAAATGTTATATCCCATATGAACATGTATTAAAAGTCCTGGAAAACATATTCTTGTAATTATATTCATCCCTAATTCATGATATCACATCCCTAATCAACTTCTCACTTCTGCCTGGTTTTCTCACCATTTGCATCATTAAGTTTTTTAATGATAGGTCAAATTAAATTATCAGTTTAACACACATGATGGATATAAACTAATTAGAATCCACCATGGGAATAAAATAAAAATCAAAATCTTATTCATCTAATGATTTGCATACTTTGACTTAGTCAACTCTTTTTGATATAATAAATTTTTGAGAAACAAGGCCTTTCTTATAGGGTCTGGTCACACGCCTGGCAAACCAATCAAACTTGAAAGTGACTGAGAGAGTTGAATACAAACTCTAATCAGTTAACTAGCCATGTCAAACCATTTTGAGCACTTTAAAACAATATCTTCAACATCAGGTCATTGTTAGGGTTCTTTGATGATTTAAACGATCTTCGAGTCTTAACAATCATTCATAAAACTTAGCCACTTATTCTAGAAACCAATGCTTGGAAATCTAAACTAGGACCCTTCCCCATATAACATGAATATCTTAAGTCCTCATGCAAATATTGTGCATGCCAATGAGCACTTGAAAAATCTTCTTAAGAAGACAACGCTTCATTCTATGCACTTGAGATACCTTAAGACACTTATTATTGCTTTAACCTTCAATTTTTGACATAAAACTTCAAACACATGCTTAAAATAACTTGAATTACCTTTGTCAATTCTCACCTTCTCATCCATGCCTTGGAAACTAATCTTGATACCTCATTATGCCACCATCTCTCTCTTTGATCTCTAAGCCTTTGACTTGTAAGTCATAATAGGTCTTAAATATGACCTTCTAAGCACTATCAAAGCTCTTAACACCTCATGTAAAATGTCAAAAAACCTCTCTCATACAACCTATTCTTTGGAGCTTTAATACAACTTCTTCATAGCTTGACAAAACATCTTTAGAGTTGCTTACACAAATCTTTGGAGCTTGACTAAGGATCATTGTAGCTCATTTTCAAAGCTCTCAACACCTCATATACAAACTCAAATAACCTCTCTCATGCAACCTATTCTTTAGAGCTTCAATAGAACATGTTTTTATCTCAATAGAGCATCTTCAAAGCTACTTATATAGATATTCAAAGCTTGACTAAAGATCTTCATATGTCATTGTGTTTTATGTCAAGTCTTCAAAATTATTGCCTAAAAGGTTTTTCCAAAACTGTTGATGACTTCTCAATCCTTCAAATTCTCTCTTAGTAGAGAGACATTAGGTTGCCTGACTTCCTTGTCATATCAGACATACAAGCTCGTACCCCACACATAATGCATCTTAACATCAATGACATCAACCTTGACATCAAATGATATCAACCTTGACATCAATGATAATACTTATCAACAAACTCCCCCTTTGTCATTGATGTCAAAACATTCTTTAAACTGACCACTTTCATCTCCCCTAGTCTGGTCAAACTCCCTTCTTGGACATTCTCTCCCTTTGACATTAATGATAAAGGTCTTCCACAACTATAATCTAAGAACTCATTTTATATATAATGAAAGTTTAACATACAGAATATGAATCATTAATGCAAGATGATCCCCTTCAAACCATGCATACCTCTTTCAAAATTAACTCATATTACAAGACCACTTCAATATAAATCAAGCTCAGTCAACAACCTAAATATATCCCCCTTAAACCAAGCATCCACCATGCTTTTACTAACTGTATAATGTATCCATGAAGCCTAATAGAGTCACCCTTTTCCATAGGGAACTAAAATAACACCAATTCAGGAGATTCCCATATCTCCATGCTCTCACAATATTAATTATTTTTCAATATCCTTTTGGACTAAATTGGCACTATAGGATTGAACTCTTCATCAACCATTTGATCATAAAAGTGATCTGACAACAAACATTCCTAATTTGATTTCACACCTGAGGTGTTCTCTATCACAACAAGCAATCCACTTGAGCTTGTAGATTGATCATGACTCATCTTTACTACCTTTGATTTCCATACATTCATTTACCTTCTTTCTTTCACTCTAAGGGCTTCAAACTTCCTATTTTGATTTGATGGCCTTCTAACTTTGTTAGGACAAAATATTTCAGAGTGTCTTATATTATGACAACTATAACAAACTATCTTATACATACCATTTAACTGATGTGAATTGTGATTCCTATCATAGTTCTATGAGTACTCATTCTTAGAGGGTCTCTAAACTTTATTGCTTTATGCCCAAACTGACTACATATAAAATAGTAACCATTGAAATAACTAACAAACCTTATAACATTAGGCTATTTGATAGGTCTTTTCATGTTGACCTTTTTGTCTTCAACAATATTCTCCTTAACTAGAGGTGCCTTTTTTTAGTTTTCTTTGAAACCAAGACCTGATTTATCACTTCAATAATTTTGAATACTCAAGATATCATCTAGAGCCTCAGTGCTCTTTTCAAACTTCACAAAGTTCTTCACCTTGTTAGAATCTTGATCCAACTCAGCTTTAAGAGATTCTATTTTAGTTTCATACCTGATACATTCTTCCTCTTTAGCCTTCAAGTTTGCATTGACTATCTCCGTCTGTGCCTCAACTTGATTGATAATATCTTCATACTTCTTGGAGTTGTTACTCAATCTCTCTTCAAATGAGCCAATCTACTCCTCATAGTCCTTAACTAGTGATCTTAGTTTGTGATTCTTTCTTCTTTAAAACTTAAACTCCTTTAAGGCACTTACCAATTCTACCTCAAGATTCACTTCTACTTCTTCTTCATCTGATCTTACATCAACCATAAAGTCTCCCATTTGAAAAACCCTCATTTTATGATATAATGGAAATGAACAAGTTTCACTATTGTCATGTTCAAGTTCCTTTTGACTCACTTACATAAGAGGAATTATCTTCTTTAGTGTATAAGCTTCTCTTATTTTTGAAATTTCCTTTCCTGCCTTCATACTTCCTGAACTCCTTTTTGTTTTTATCAAGCTTATATGTCTTCTTGTAATCTTCATGATGTTAATCATGTTCTTCATCATGCTCAAATTTATCCTTATTAGGAAACTTGGATGCAAAGTGACCAATCTTACTATAGTTGAAATATTTGAAGGACAACTTACCTTTGTACTTACCAGATCCAAACCTCAAATTCTTTGAAAACATGGATATTAGTTTATCATCATCAATATTTGAGCATTTCCTCATCCTTGACCTTCTTGTATTTTTAATTATTCTCAACTTTTAAATATTATTTCTTATTAGGAGGTCTTCCTTCATTATTTTTCATCTCATAGGTAGTTAAAATGCCATAAAGCCCATCCATCTCTAGCTTATCCAAATCTTGCATCTCTTCTACTACAAACATCTTAGAGTCAAACCTAGGAGTTAGTGATCTCAACACCTTTTGAATAATAGTAGATTATTGAACTTCTTCTCCCAATCCTATGATGACATTGACAAGTTCATCAACCCTTAATAGGTAAGATGTAATGGTTTCATCTTCATTCATCTTTAGGATTTCCAATTATATTTAGTGGATCTACAACTTAGACATATTCACCTTGGTGTCTCCTTCATAGATAGTATTCAACTTATACCATATATATTTAGTTAATTAATAGTACATTGCCTTCACAATATCTACCTCTGATAGGCCACAAATAATGACATTCATTACCTTGGAGTTATTTTCAGTAGCTTTCTTACTTGATGCATCAATTGGTGGAATAAGAGGAACACTATAGCCATCCACAACTGCATTCTAGATATCATTACCTTGAGATACAAAATATATCTTCATATTGATATTATAAAATTCATAATTGGATCCATTGAATAATAAAGCCTTACTGGTAAATAAATAACCTTGAGCTTGCTGACTATCCATCCTTGCTTCTAGGATCTCCTTTAAATTTTAGACCTACTTTAAAGGACCAATCTCTGATACCAATGATTGGAAGAAAAACTAATGAGAGGAGGGGTGAATCAATATTCAAAAAACTTTATTTAACAATATTAATTAAGCAATCATAGATCATTTGAACAAGCATGTAAATCTTAGCAAGCATAAACACCAATCTACAAGAGCATGAAACACATGAACATAATATATATGTGGAAAACCCTAAAAGGAAATAAAATAAACTAATGATGAAAATTTAATACACTATTATAAGATAAACACTAATTTTAGTGAATTACCCACTTCACATGGAGCACCAACCCCAACTAGCTAAGCACCAACTCAGCTAGGCTTTAACAAACACCAACTCGTAAGGAAACACCAACCCCCTAGATGACTTAGCACTAACTCATCCACCTTAAATAAATGATCACATTTATAATACCTTTTTTTCCATATAATCTATGATTATCTTCTTCCTTATCTCTTCACACACATCTATCCCTCTCAAACTAGACTCTAGCCTTCTTTGCTCAACTAGCCCTCATCTTGACTTGATTAGGTCATATGACCTTGATCCTCATATGTAGAACCTATGCCAAAGATTCATATATGATATTATACACTCTTTTTATGGTCTATAATACCTTATTATACTTACCAAGTTTTATATTATCAACTTACACTCTTCACCCTCACTCTTTCTCTAATAAGACTAAAATTACCTAGTATTTATACAAGTCACTTGATCATATCCTTATTAGTCAACCAAACAATCTTACCTTATTAGATCAGACATGGAATGGATCTTAAGACATATCATATACATGGATAAAAAATTATTTGAGTTCCTTTAGGTCTGACCTACTTCAATTAGGCCTTATCTCTCTTTTAGGTCTCATGGAGACCTAATTGCATTAGGTCTCTCTAGTAATGTGTAAACATGATTATCTTGGGACATATTTATACTTAATAGACATAAATATTATTTAAAAAATAAATAAAATAGAACTTATCTAAAATATTCTGAGATCCATAACGCCTTTAAGGTTCAACCACCACTTGAACCACTCCATTAACACTGTTCACATTAGGCCTTCATACACACAGAAAAATATGTCTTGAACAACTAAAACATAAACACAATTTTGATGAACAAACATGGAAATAAATCACATGAACATAAAATATATGACCTTAAGGTCATCACCATATTATTTATACTTTACAACTCAGGTCAAAAGGACTCAAACCCTTCTCTACAAATAGCCCACTTAGAACTGCCAACTAGCCTCAAAACATAGTCATGGAAACTTAAACTTATTACACTTTAAAGAACACAATCAAGGAATTATAATGCATGAAAATGATTCTAAAATATCATCAGAACAACCTTAAACAAAAATTTCATAGGAATTAATGAAAACTATTGGTCTTGTAGACCAATTTGTTGACTTTCTCTCTCATTATCTTTACTCAACCAGACAAGTCATTTTGGCTTCAATGTTAGAACATATTAAACTAAATTAAAATATTATAAAAATAATGGATAGATAATTAAAATAAAAAAAATCATTTTGTGCATTATATATATCAACTTATGTCATAAAGACTCAAACCCATCACTACAACTTGCTTACCCAAAATTGCCAATTTCCCTTAAAGACCAATCATGATGACTTTGAATTCCAACACTTGTGTAGACACAATAAAAGACTTATGATTCATGAATAATATCATTAGAGATATTTAGAATATATCCAAACATAAAAAAACTAAGGTCTAATGACAAATATTATATATATAGACCAATCCCTAGACCTTTCTCCTCATAAGCACATTAGAACTAGATAAGTCAACTTTTGAGCAAAATTTTATCATATAAAATGATCTCTAAATATTCTAAATATTCTTAATTAATGATATCACATCCCTAATCAAATTCTCACTTTTTCTTGGTTTTCTCACTATCTGAACCATTAATCCTTTTAACAAAAAGTCAACTTAAATGACAAGTTTAACACACTTAATGGCTATAAAATACTCATAAACCACCATGGACATCAAATACAAGTGTCAAGCTTCTTAATCCAATGATATTCATACTTTTACTTGGTTAAATCTATCTACTACAAGAAATTTTTTAGAAACAAGGCCTTTCATATAGGGTCTATTCACACACCTAACAAAGTAATCACACCTGGAGGTGCCTAAGAGATTTGAATAAAACCTCCAATAAATTAAATAACTTTGAAATTTTATAATAATATCTTCAACATCTGGTTATTTTTAGGGTTCTTTAAGGTTTTAAACCATCTTCTAGTCTTAATGATCATTCATAAAGCTTAGCCCATTATTCTAGAAACTAATGCTTGGAAATTTGATATAGGACCCTTCCTTATATACCATGAATAAATTAGGTCCTCATGAAAATGTTGCACATTACAATGATCACTTGAAAAACCTTTTTTGGTAGATAAATCTTCATTCTATTCACTTGAGAGACCTTAAGACACTTCTTACTTTAACCTTCAATTTTTATCCTAAAACTTCATACACATGCTTAAAATAACTTGACTTACCTTTATCAATTCTCACCTTCGGACCCATGCTTTAAAAACTAATCTTGATACCTCATTATGCCACCATCTCTCTCTTTGCTCTCTAAGCCTTTGACCTGTAAGTCACAATAGGTGTTAAAGTTGACCTTTCATCCAGTGTCAAAGCTCTCAAGACCTCATGTATAAAATTAAATAACCTCTCTCATGTATCCTCTTCTTTATATCTTTAAAATAACATCTTTGTAACTTGATAGAACATATTTATAGCTGCTTACGTATATCTTCAAAGCTTGATTAAGGATCTTTGTAGCTCACTATCAAATCTCTCAACATCTCATGTATAAACTCAAACAAACTCTCTCATGTATCTTCTTCTTCAGAGATTCAAGATAACATCTTCATAGCTCAACAAAACATATTTGGAGTTACTTATGCATATCTTTGGATCTCAACTCATGATCTTCATAACTCACTATGTTCTATGCTGAGTCTTCAAAACTATTGCCAAAAAGGTGTTGTCAAAACTATTGATGACTTCTCAAGCCTTCAAATTCTCTCTCAATAGAGAAACATTAGGTTGCTTGGCTTCTTTGTCATATCAGGAATATAAGCTCATACCCCACACATAATGCATCTTGACATCAACCTTGACATCAAATTATATCAACCTTGATGTTAATGACAACACTTCTCAATAATAAATAAATTGAACAAACAAGATGGTCTATCCCAAAAATTTTGACAGCTTTGTATCTCACATGAAAATTCTAAGCCAATTTTCATGATTTTATGGGTTTTTAGGTAATTTTAGATATTTTACCAATGTTTTTTAATTTTTCTAGTTATCTCAACTCAATTGAGAATGATGAGATATCAAGTGGTTCAAATCATAAAATGATGAGAGTGTTCAATATGGGAAGTGGTGATGTTTTTGGTCTTGTGCTTTATCATTTTATGATGTTTTTGTGTATTTAATATAAGCAACAAAAATTTAATATGAACAAAGGTAAATGGAACCACTTATCCAAGGAGATGCACTTCCATAGATAAGAGTTGAAATGATAGCTAAACTAACTACAATGGTATGGGGGGACCATGCTAAGGCAATAGTAGCTACCAAGCAACAACAAAATAAGAATAAAACAATGCATAATTTAAAATTAGTCCCAAGGAATCATCTAGTAGGTGAAAACCATGACTGAAATACCTTGGTACACTTATCTATAAAGGAAGCTATGGATACTTTTCAAGTAAAACTACCTTGTAGAGTGATTCCTAAAGGTGCACAAAATATCGGTGAATCATAATTAGGATCATAATTAGTAAGGGATATAAAATTATAATAGTCTAAGTAAAAGGAAGATTTGTCTAAGTATATTGAAATAGAAATGGTCTAGGTTCCAATGGTCCAGGGTATAATTATGATGGAAAAATAAGCAATTCTAATATAGGGTGCCCTCAAGTAAGGGATCTTATAGATAATGGTTCAAAAAGTTGTCAAGCATAAAAATGTTTGAGATATACAATGTTCATTGATTCTGGGAGATCTTTACTTACTGGAGTAGCCAATTTGTATGCCCCTAAACCATAGTTTGTTGTAACCATATATGGGCCCAACCAATTGGGCTGAAACTTACCCTTCTTGCATTTAACATTGGTGTTATTTTTATTATCCTTTAGGACTCAGTTGTTAACTTCAAACTCTTAAGGGAGAATGTTTTTGTTATAGTTGCAACACAACCTATTCTGATATGCTCTTAAATTATCCAGGGTAGCTAAATGCTTGTCATCAAGAAGTTCTATCTCTTACAACCTAGAAATTTTATAGTCTTCATCATCAATAATGAGCTACAATGATACCCATAATGAGGGTAGATCGATCTCAACTAGGATAATAGAATATGTGCTAAAAATTAGGGAATATGGAGTGGCACTTGTAGGAGTATGATGAATAGTATGATAGGCCTAAAGGGAGGGAAAATTTTGTAAGTGCTAATTATGGCCAATGCCATTGATAATATTCTTAAAGATTATGACAATGGTTTTGTTGGATGCCTTGGCTTGACTGTTGCCTTGTGGGTTGTATGGTGTGGATTTATTGTGTGTGACTTTGAAAAGGGTAGAAAGGAATTTAACATTTTTATTTAGAAATGAACTAACATTATCATATATGATTAAGGTAGGGATACGATAATGATAAATGACATGGTAATGGATAAAGTTGGTGATTTTATTCTTGACTACATAAGTGAGAGGAATTTAATAAATCCACTTAGTAAAATAATGCATGGAAGTAATAGTGTGCTTATGACCATCAGAGGATATTGGGTTTATTTTCCCAATGAGATCGAGACCCCATGTAGAAAATGGCCATGGTGTAATAATAAATTATAGCGACAATAAAGGTGCATGGATCAAATTACCATGTCATTGTCAAGCAAAAAACTTCTTGATGTAATTGTAAGCATATATATCCATTGAAAGAGTTTGCCAAGATCTCTAAACAATTTTCATGAAATCAAGTTGAATCCTATGCAATAACATGATATCTATAGAAAACACATGATATTTGCAATAAGTTATGAAATCCAAAATGATGCGATTAAATTCTTTAATCACCTTCCAAAAAGGAAAAGTGGAGTACATATAGGAAAAATTAGGGTAAATTGAGGAAGCCCCTAATTTTCTTAATTAACTAATTAAAATTAAGTATAATTAGCCTATGAACCATTGATAACTAACTTAAGGAAGCTTAAATAACATATAATGGCCATACAACCATGTAGGCAAAACCAAGTGGGAAAAAACACTACACTAACACCCTCCCTTAAGCATAGCTTAGGTGAGATGAGAATTGGGTCCCAACTTTGAAAGCCTGATGAGGTACCCAAGTACATAGTGATGAAGCTCCATAGGAGGAAGAAGAAGGTAGAACAACCCTAACCCCAATGAGAGCTCATAGATGAACACATTTACTCTCTGTAAAGGGCTTAGTCGAAATATCTACAATTTGCTCTATTGTTAGATAGTATCAAAGATAAATGACTTCCTCATTGATAAGCTCCCTGATGAAATGTATATGAATTTATATGTGCTTGGTCCTTTGATGGAGAACTAGATTGATACAAATCTAGATAGTTCTTTGGTTGTCATAGTAGATGATTGTTGGCTTATGAATCTAGACACCAAACTCAGTGAGAATCCCTTGAAGCTAGATTGCTTTAGTGGTAGCATTGACAACCCCTATATATTTTGCCTCTATATATGATAAAGAAATTGCATGCTACTTCTTGCTTGACCAACTTATTAGACCCAAACCAAGTGAGAAATTGTATCTTGAAGTGGATTTTCAACTTTAAATATCTCTAACCTAATCAAATCAACTTCTGTTCCTGCTTCATAGTGTATCCCATTGTTATCTAAACCCTGATTATAGTGAATAATTTGCTTTGTTGCTTTCTAGTGTAACTCATGTGTATCCTACATAAACTAAGAGACCAAACTAACTATATAGGATATGTCAGGTCTAGTGTGTGTGAGATAGATAAGACTGCCCATGCGTTATTGATACAGTGTTGTATCAATGAGTGGTGTAGGACAATTAGCCTCAAGATTCACACCAGACAAGAAGGGAGTAGGAGCTATCTTGCAATCATCCATGTTAAACCTTGAAAGCAAATCAAGAGAATATTTGGATTGTGATAAAATTATCCTAAAATCTGAATAAATGATTTCAATCCCAAGAAAGTAGTGCATTAATCCCATCTCTGTCATTGAAAATTTATTTGAAAGTGTAGTTTTCACTACTGAGATGGATGATTGTGAGCTCCCTATAATTAGTAAATCATCCACATAGAGAACTAGGATCAATAAAAAATCATCCTATCATAATAAGTAGACATTTGGATCTAAGTGGCATCTAGTGAACTCGACTATGAGGAGAAACGAGTCCATCTTATCATACCATGCCCGAGGGGCTTGTTTGAGTCTATAGATAGATTTTTTGAGTCTATAGACTAAGGAGGTATCTTCCATAAAGCCTTATGGTTGTTCTAGATATATCTATTCCTTGAGGTCACCATGTAGAAAAGCACTCTTTACGTCCATTTGGTGAATATCCCACTGATGTGCAATTATGATGGCTAGTGTGAGTCTTATAGACATCATCTTGTCTATAGGAGAAAATGTCTTAGTGTAGTCTATGCCAAACACCTAAGAAAACCCCTTTATAACCAGATAAGATTTGTACTTATCGACTGACCCATCTACACGATACTTGGTCTGATAAACCCATTTATACTAGACCAATTTTCTTCCTTTAGGAAGAGTGACCAAGTCCCATGCTTTCAAACTATACTCTTCTTATATATCAAAATCCCCTTCTAGAATGCTAGATGCCTCATGAAAGGTTTTTAGATCTAAGACAATGGCCTTGTAGGCATGTGAAGTCCCTTGAAACTGTGATCGTGTCTACCTTATATTTGATGGATTTTCAATCCATCCTCCAACACTTTGAAGTGTTTGTAGCCCAAATAGGACCTATTATGGTGTGGAATTACACCCTTCATGGGAGATTTTTTTAGGATCTCTCACTTTTAGCTACAAGCATGGGAACAACCTCAGGCTATGGGTATCTTGTAGTTAGGTTGAACCTCTGGAGTAGGCTGGTTCCTCTTTGATGATCACCTAAACTAAAATCTAAACTAATGCTGCATAGGTAAAAGGGTTAGAAAGGGGATAAGGGATCCTAAGAAATCTAACTAGGTGATGCACCAAAGCTAAATGAGAAAATATCACTAGCTTGAACCCACACTATTCTACATAGGATAATATCAACTTGCACAATCTCAAGATTGAGTTGGTTGCATTAGTAATTCATGGAAAAGGTTCCAAAAGTAATGAATACACAAAAAGAGGAGTTATATGACTCATTAAAAGCTCACATCAATGGCAGAAGGAACACCAAACCATACCTATGAATAACCTTGAAAATACCCTAAACAAGGCCAAAAAAGAGGACCATAGATGAGGAAGATTCTCTTTTACACATTACCATAGTGAAAAACTCAAAAGACATGAATCCAAGGCAAGATATAGGCAAAGAAAGTCCTTTTATTGCATCAGGAGGTAGTTCTTACAAGTACTTGATAGGGTTGAGCCTAATCAAGATGAGCATATTTTGTAATATCTCAAAGAATGTCCCATCTCCCAGAAAAATAAAACAAAATCTAAAAAATTGGGAACCCTTTACAAAATGGAAGACATGAGATATATATAGAGAAAGGGAAGAAGAAGAGCTTGCAGCCAGTGGGGAACCTGAGAGAGGAAGTTGTTGATGACCAAAACTACTACCTTTTATTCAACTCGAGCTCTTTGTATTCAAAGAATGCAACTAATTTGACCACTAGATGAACCATACATAACACCACCTATCTCCTCAAGCTCCTTATGCATTTAATTCTCTTTAGAATTGAGTGAGCCATACCGATGGTAGCTACATGTTACTACCAAGTCTGAGTGTTTTGATCTTTTCATTAGAACTTGGCATGTTCTTTATTATAAATTAGACTATCCCAATCAGTCCTTGTATGTTCATTGCTCCACCTAGATGTGTCCAATCCTTGTTTGACCACTTTTCATGTTTTGGAAGTGAGATGTATGTACTTATGCCACTTGTCCTTGACTGATTGGCCCTTTGGATTTATGCTTGGAGAGGAATTGTCTTTTGAGAACTCAAGAAGCACTTCTAAGACCAAATCAATATTTTAATGTCTCATTACTTATTTTGGATTTCTCACTACTCACAGCTTATGAAGTAATTAAGTAGTGCTTTTTGGAGAGCCTGAAATACACTACCTAGACCAAATCAGGATTTTAAGCCCCACTACTTACTTCGAACTTATCATTACTTACAACTTATAAAGTGAAATAAGTAGTGTACCCCTAGAAACCCAAAATACACTACTCAAACCAAATTAGGCTTTTGATGTCTCATTACTTATTTTGAGTTTTTCACTCCTGATTACTTATAAGGTTTTTTAATTAGTGCTCCTCTAGAAACCTAAAGTTGTCTTCATCAGAGAACCTGAAGCCTTCTTTAAGAGAAAGCTTGAAGTTGTTCACCTTGGAGAATCTAATCTACACTATCCATGAGTAATTCAGGTTCGTAAACCTAAATTAATTATAGTTATAAAACATTTAGAAGTCAAGCACCACTAGAAACCTAATTTGCACTATGCCCTTAAAAACCCAAAGTTTGAATACTTTGCCATTTTCTTCCTGAGTTATGTCCATTTTCTTCAAACTGGTAAATTTTTTCTATGTGGACCAAAAATGGTCAATAGGACTAGAATTATATGAGATTGGAGAATTATGAGGTGAGTCCTCATCATCTATAGTGTCAATGTGAGATAGAGGAGGAGTATCCTCATCACTACTCTCATCACTTGAAATTGAAGAAGAAAAAGAGTCATCCTCATCATCATGAGGATCTTGAGGTGGATCTATGTCATTTTTAGAAGTGGAATCAATATCCAGTGAGACTTTTGAAGAGTTTGGAGTGCCATGATTATGTTCAAGTGGGCCATTATGAAACTTGACACTCCTTTTAATGAAAAACTCATGAGTTTTAGGATGGAGAAGCCTATATCCCTTAACACCCTTTGCATACCCCAAAAAGATGCAAAACTGAATTTGAAGGTACATTGCCTTTCATTTCTTCTTGGAAACATGGGCCATTGCTGGTGATATAAACACTAAAAAGTGATCAAATACAGGCTTGTGACCATGCCAATATTCAAAAGGAGTGATTCCCTTCAAGGCTTTGTGTATAACTTGGTTTTGAATGTAGCACACATAGTTTATTGCTTCGGCCCAATACTTAGGAGCAAGAGACTTTGATGAAGCATATAGTTTTCTATTTCTTTCAAGGTATGATTCTTGAGTTTGGCCACACTATTTTGCTAAGGAATTTATGGTACTATGTGTTGCATCTAAATTGTTCAAACCTATTATTCAAAATTGTTCAAACCTATTATTGACATACTCCTTTCCATTGTCAGTCCTTAATATTTTAATGGAACATTCTGATTGCTTCTTTACAAGTGCCTTGAATTTCATTAAGTGATCAAAGACCTCATACTTATTTTTGAAAAAAAACACCTAGGTGTATCTCAAAATGTCATTGATGAATGTGAGCATGTATCTTGTCCTATTGAATGAAGGTTTTGGAAATGGTCCTATTAAGTCATTGTGGACTATCTCTAGCTTCTATTTGGCTCTCCTTGCTTTGCCCTTATCATATTTATATTTTGGATGCCCGCCAAAAATGTAGCCATTACATAGGACATTATAGAATTTGACTTTAGGCAACCCTGAAACCATGCCCTGATGATTGAGTTACTCTAGGTAATGGTAGTTTAACTTTAGGCAACCCTGAAACCATGCCCTGATGATTGAGTTATTCATGCCGTAATTTTCTCACTCCATCTGCATGAGTAAGTAGTACATTTGAGGGCTGATTTGGGGCAAATTTTGAGAAGGTATAAACATAGATTAATGATTGGCCTTCCTATAAACCACTACAATGTCGCTATGTAGCTCCTTGATGACCACTAAATCAAGTGTGAACTCAACTCACTTACCTGCACCTATGTGAGTGATTTGATATACTGACAAAAGATTGGTGAATAGTGAAGGAACACACAAAACATCATTTAAGGTCCTATCACTTACTTATACTAATCCTTTACCACTAAATTCTACTGAAGTGTCATCACCCATGAGAATTGAAGGCACAAAACATGGCTCTATTTCTAAAAATAGATCTTATGAGGAGGACATATGATAGGAAGCACCTGAGCCAATAACCCAAGTTAAAGGCTAAGAAGCTAATACAAAAAGTGCCTTACCCTTATTTTTACCTATTTTTCTATCTTTACCCTTTGAAAAATCTTGTGCTAATGTGTTTTAAAATGAGGATTCAGGAATACTGATGTTGTTCTTCTCAAGGATCTTAGTCAAGGTGTTAATCTTCTTTTTCATGCACTGAGATTCATCATGCCCAAGTTTCTTACAAAAGTTGCATTTGAGTTTCTCCTTATTAGGTTTTCCACTTGAGGAGGACTCATTTGATAATGTCTTTGGCTTGGTATCTAATTTATAATTCTTATTATGCTCATGATTTAGCTTGGACTATTTTTTCTCTTATTTGCCACTACTAGAAGGCTTCTTCTTGTCCTAATTGACAATCAAGGCATGTGATTTTTTAGACTTTAGTGTACCCATTTGAACCAACTTATCTTTCTCTTGAATCAGATCGATAACAAACTCATCAAGTGATGGCATTTTCCAAGTGGATCCAAGTACACGTTTGGTAGCATAAAATGTAGAGACAAAAATTAAATAGTCATGACCCAGTTTTACAAGCATGGATAGAATCAAATGGTCATATATTTTCTCAATTCCACATTATTTAAACTATAGTCTCAATGATTTAAACTTTTTAAAGAAGTTTTTTAGGGTGTCATAGCCACCTGGGCTCAATGTGATGAGCTTATTCTCCAACTCATGACCCCTCATAATGTCCTACACTCCAAAAAGCTTGTTCAGGATTATCCAAAATTTGTTTAGAGTTTTTACAGATTCAACATGAAATAGGAGGTTGAGAGACATTGATAGACATAAAAACCCATAGGCCTCGTTACATATATTATACCACTTAACCTTTTCTAAATATGTAGATGGCTTAGTTTCCTCACCTATAGTAATTTGATAGAGTCCTTTACCTCTCAAAGTGAGTTATATTTTAGACTTTCATTCTAGATAGTTAAACAGTGTGAGTGGTTTGATGTTTAGATCCATTAATGTAGATTAGAATGAGACAAATTAAAAAATTGAAATGAAAGCAAAAAATAAAAATAACATAGTACAAATACCCCCTAAACTATCAAAAATACCCCCTTGAAGTTACAATGCACACACACTCAGTTTTGGATGTCGAGCATAGCCAAGAATACGTCTATGATCAATCATTGTGAGAAAGTATGAGAGGGACATCGGGCACAACTGATAATGCATCCATGAGGATAGGTACAAAGGTTTGAAAAGAGTTTTAAGCTATTACACCATGTGAAAAATAGATGTTACAAAAGTCTTAAAATAATGTCACCAATACATAAAGCATGAGAAAATATGCACTTTAAAAAAAAAATGGTAGTCAAAAAAGAGCTACAGATTGAAAGTTATAGCACTTACAAGTTCTTACTCCCACATATTCCTAGACCCTTTCCAAACATGGATTTTTTTTTTCCAAACTTGTGTTTTTTCATCCAAAAATCCAAAAATAGAAACAAATTTACTCTATTTCTTCATTACCTTTCACCTAAAATTTGATGCCTCCTTGAACGTCACGTGGGTTTGTGCAATTGCTTGACTTCAAGTTCGTGCAACTACATTACTTATAAAAAGTAATAAGCAGAAGCTCTTTGAAAACCCAAATGCTTCTCTTAGTGTAATTTGGGTTCTTCTAGCTGCTTGACTTTGAGTTCTCCCAACTACACTACTTTGGGTTCTTGAAACTACTTCACTTATAAAAATTTATAAGTAGTTGACCCTGATAAACCCAATTACTTCTCCTGAGTGTATTTTGGGTTCTTTGAACTACTTTATTTTAAGTTTGTGCAATTGCTTTACTTATAAAAAGTTATAAGTAATCAACCCTAAAAAGCTCAATTACTTCAAAGCCTGATTACTTATAAGTAATTGCCTTAGAGAAGTTGAAGCACTTTGAAAGCCTGATTTGTTTTGGAATCAAGTAATCACCCTCTGAGAACCTGATTACTTCCAAGTAATTATATTTTGAGAAGTCAAAGGAGTTCAAGAACCCGATTTGGTCTATGGAGAGTAAATTGGGGTTTGTAGGCCATATTACTTCATCCATACAAATGTCTGACCAGATGGAAGAAATGGATTTTGAGAAAAAAATATGAACTTTCTCAAAAATCTAAGAGTAACCCATTTTAGATCTTAAAAAACCCACAAAATGGATGTAAATGGATTTTTCATCAAAGGAATTTTGACATGAGTTTTGAGGTAGATTAAGAAAATTCCTCCAAGGTAAAAAATGATAGCCAGGATAGAAGAAAAATCAGCAAGGTGAATGCATTAAGGATCTTACTAGGTAGTCTAATGCATGAGGTTATCAAGAAGGCTTTGGTACCTGTTGTTGCAAGAAAATGCACCTAGTGGTAGGAAGTTGAACTCCTACCTTCTCCTCACAACATGGAAACTCCCTTATCACCTATGGGACTGGCGAAGCTGGATGGGAGAGTCTCTAGATAAGGGCTAGCTCCCTTTGATGCATCATGTTTGTTCCAACAATTGCAAAACACACATATATATATATAGATAGATATAATAGGGGGTGAAAAGGGAGAAAGATGCAAGAAAATAAACTACTCTAAAGAGGTGATGCACCAAAATAAAGTCAACCTTCACACATCCACTCTTGAAATCAGACAAATGCATACATACACTTCACACTTGGTAGAAGGATCAGGCTGCTAGAAACTGGCAGGGAGGCCTTAATGGAAAATATAGAAAATAGAGATCACCAAAGGTGATATGGGATGCACACTTATGTAGTAATTTCCTCTATTTCACACTTCTCAAATACTGCTCTTCTCCTGTCAGCTGTAGAGATGGCACCTTGTAGATAATAGGTATGCTAGTGTTGAACCTGTGAAAGCATCAAGAAATAATGACTGAACACAAAACAAACACTCAACACATACTCGAATATGTCTATCCAAGATGAAGGTAAAAACTACATTTATTTGATTCAGGTGAAATTTTTTGCTAGGGCTACGCCTTACAAAATGTGGAAGATCATTACAAAATGACAAGTTCACAATATATATGGAAAAGGAAGGAGGCTCATTTGGCGTTCCTTTTTTACAAGTGGCATATGCATACCTTCATGGGAAGAATGTATCACTCAAAACATTATTGAGCTGTTCCTTTTATCTACTCAAAACCTACATTTTCAAGGTCAATACATGGTTTTTCCACTCATTAAATGTAAAATGGAGAAAATTGGTTGCTTTACTAGCTATTTTCATCCTCTCATGATCAATTCGCAAGAACTATTTCACCTACCAGAGTCACTTCTCAAATGGCGCCACTTGGACTAACTGCTTGCTCACTCCATGCTTGGGCTTGTCTATTCTCAAATTTGTCTCTATTTGGCTCCTTCGGCCCCCAAGGGTGAACTCTCGAGCGGGTCGTTGCATTCTGGCTCCTGGTTAACACTCTTTCACTTGAAAGCAAACAACCATTTCATTTCGTTAACTTTGACGTCCCTGCGGCCGTCATGCTTTGAACACCAATAGATATTTCACCTTCTTGAATTTGATGGCTTCCCAAATGTCACTACTTTGAAAACCAACGGCTATACTGTTCTGCTAATTTTGACATCCTTCGAGACGTCCTCGGGTCCTTCACCATGCCAGTTGGGTCCATGTGGCTTTGTCTTTCTATGGCTTATCTTCTTTGCCTTGTATATTTCTTAGCACAAGTCTCTTTGAAAAAAGTCCCTTTTGACTTGGCTAGAAGTCCCCCGCAAGGGCACCTACCCTTCGGGGTCCTTCGACGGGTCCCTTTGTTTTTTGGACTTCCTCTCAGGCTCCCGTGAACAAATTATCCACAGACAATTTCCTTAGGTCAATTTCCCTCGGGTCTGCCTTTGCTTTGCTTTGTTTTCTGTGGACTTTTGTCTGTGGGCAATTTCCTGTGAACAAAAAGTCTGTGAAAATTCTCCCGCCCTGGCTTGGCTTTGCTTGAAGCGCACCCAAATTCCTTCGGACCTCTTGTCTGAAGGAATTCCTTCAGGTAAAAGTCTGAGGAATTTAGGACTGACTCTTATTTCAAATCAAATTGAACTTTTAAATGAAAATGAACTTACCCGATTTTCCTTTGCAAATGTTGAAGTGCCTACCTTCTAAAAGGGCATTTTGACTTGAAGACTCCCCTTCGGCTAAGGGCATACCCTTGAACCAAGCTGTTGAACCAAAATGGTTCAATGGTTCAACCAAGTGAGCTGATGAACTTCCATTGAACTGAACCCATTAAACTTATGTCTTGAACCAAGTACGTTGAACCTAGCCCGTTGAACCAAAAAATTAGTTCAACGGTTCAACGATACGAAGGTTCAATGCTATTGAAATGAGATGCTTGAACCAAATGATGAATCCTTTGAACCAAAAGTAGCCAAAACACTTGAACCAGGCCATGAACCAAACATGTTGAACTTGAACAACCTGAAAGTGATTGGCATGAATAACAAGGGAGGAAAGGGACCAAAATTTTTGCCAGTGGGCAAAATTTGGTCAACAAATTGGTTACTCCCAGGGGAAGCATGCTTGCTATGCTATAGACTAGTTGCTTTACAAATCCATTGGGCATGGAGTTAGATGGTAACTTTGAAAACCAACAATAGCTCTGATAAAACTTAGAACCAATCACACAGATCTACCTCCAAGGAAATGAAAATGCACTCAAGACTGAGAAAACTACTACCTGTGTAACAGCTCTTAGGGAAAGCAAGAAAAGAAGATAAAACCAAACTATTATATATAGCTAACCAGGAATGTTCACCTCCCTCCTAGATTAAAGGGAAAACTTCTCAAGTCTCCTTCTTGGCAAAAGGACTTATGATGCCAGGCAAGTAGCTGAACGAAAAAGAGAGTTGGTGACCTGCTCCTCTTGCCTGCCACTTGAGTTGGCTTGTATCCGAGTGGATCAAAATCAAACATTCTTCCAACATATATGTACTCTGCTTGTGCTTGGAATCCTGTTAAATGCTGATCCTTCATATTGGTGTTCCTCACCAAGAAATCAATGGCTGCCAGCTCATCACCATAAGCCATTTGATGTGTATAACTCCTATGCAATGTATCACGGTCTGACTTGTTTCCTTCTGCCTTGTTGAAAATCCTGTCAGACTCATCCTCTGCTTCCTTTTGGCCTTCTTGAAGAAGGGTGACTATGATGATGTCTGAAATAGATTCATAAAATGATTGCTCATCCCATAGAACATCACCTCTTTGTTCAATGCTCTCTTTTTTAAGTCATTCCTCCAAGAAGACAGACCTCTCCTTTTCCTCTTTGCTAATCATAATTTCTAGATTTTCAAAAATATCTTCTTGATCCTTCTCCAACTCAGGCTCTACAGTGTAGTCATCCTCATCATCAAAATAGCAAGGAAGTTCATCAAATAGAGGGGAAGAGAGCTTACCATGCATTTGTCCCTCCTCGTATTGCTGGAACATCTGCATATATGCAAGACCTGCATCTTCTCCACTACTGATAAGGTCTTCACAAGGAGCATCAATGATGATTTCTTCTTCATTGTCACTCATGATAGCCTCTTGAAGGACTACAGATTGGATCTTTTCCTCCTCACCTGCCTCTTGCAAAATAGGTTCTTCCTTGAGAAGGGGCAAAGTGGAGAAAACATGTGGAAGAGGAGGCAGTCCTTGAGCTAGAATAAAATGATTCTCTTCTTTCCACTTGGTCAGCACTTTGTTTATATTAGGCATGGCCTGATTTCTCTCTTGGAAATGTGTAGGTGGGGTGTGTTTAGACATGGAATGTGCTATTTGGTCTGAACCATCCATCACACATTGGCTGAGGAATTTCTCTCTGGACTCCAACTCTGCAATCCTCCTAGTTAGATCTTCTTGGAAAAGCTTTTCCTGGAGGTCATCAGCATTATCATGAGCAGGTGCAGCTTCAAATTTTTCAAGGTTTTGAAAAAAACCTTTTTCTTCTTCCATCCTGCCCCATGATTCTACTATTTTTCCCCAGTTCAAGATTTCAAAATTGGAATTTTGCTCCCATGAATAGGCATCAACTTTGTTTTCCACAAGGTCCTGGGGCTCCTCTGCAAGGTATGGAAGTTTTAACTCTCTTTCAAGAAGCAGCTTCATCCTAGCCTCTAAATCTTCAATTTGCTTAGCTAGGTTGTCCTAAAAAAGTCTTTCTTGGAGGTCACCAGCATGATCCTCTTCAAAACTCTGAGCTGGTTCCTGGCATTCCTTCCTCCATCTCAGAATCTGTATATCATGTTGAAGGACTTGGGGAGGTTGAGGAATGCAAGGAAGAAACTATTGGTGTGTTGGAGTCATTTTCAGAAGAGGGATGTGCTAGCTGGTGGTATTTTACCCAATGGACGATTCACAATATAAGGAATTTAGAAGGTTTATCTCCATGGGAGGCTATTCTGATGTTATCTAGTGTTGGAAAGCCAGGCGCACGGGATTGAGACCAAATGCATTTGATGAGCTGGAGTGAGCAAGTGCAATCTGATTTAAAAGATTTGGTGTAAAAGAGGGGGTTTTCTTCAAATTAGGAGGGGGAACACAAGGCTGACTACCTTGAATAAATGGATTTCTCCATTGTGCTACCTCTTCTTCCATGGGTTACAAGCCTTGACCTTGCCTAAATGAGCATTCCTCTTTATACATCAGCTCCTGCTAATATCTATACTACTCTTCTAGCCTGTTAATCTCCAATTCCAATGCCATCTCCTTTATAGTTGCAGGGCAACTAGGAAATCTGCTTGAGGCGATTTTCTAAAAATTTTGAGTCTGATTGAAATCACATGAAGGAAAACCAGACGCATGATTTTGAGTAAAATAAATATACATACAAGAAATGATTTTTGATGGCACCAGGCTGCTTAACCAGCAGATTTAAATTAGAGTCACCAGATGCTAAAAATATTTGATTTACTGTAACAGGACCAACATCAATCTTGAAACCTTACTGCATTGTAAAACTGTGGTCCCACCAGGCGTGCCAAAATTGTTGATGCAGGAAAATGCACCCAGTGGTAGGAAGTCAAACTCTTGCCTTCTCCTCGCAACATGAAAACTCCCCTCTCACCTGTGGGACTGGCGAAGCTGGAGGGAAGAGTCTCTAGATAAGGGCTAGCTCCCTTTGATGCATCATGTTTGTTCCAACAATTGCAAAACACACACACACATAGACACACACACACACACACACACACACACACACACACACACACACACACACACACACACACATAATGGGGGGGGTGAAAAGGGAGAAAGATGTAGGAAAACAAACTACTCTAAAGTGGTGATGCACCAAAATAATGTCAACCTTCACACAGCCACTCTTGAAATCAGACAAATGCATACATACACTTCACACTTGGTAGAAGGATCATGCTGCTAGAAACTGGCAGGGAGGCCTTAATGGAAAATACAGAAAATAGAGATCACCAAAGGTGCTATGGGATGCACACTTATGTAGTAATTTCCTCTATTTCACATTTTTCAAATAATGCTCTTCTCCTATCAGCTATAGAGATGGCACCTTGTAGATAACAGGTATGCTGGTGTTGAACCTGTGAAAGCATCAAGAAACAATGACTGAACATAAAACAAACACTCAACACATAATCGAATATGTCTATCCAAGATGGAGGTAAAAATTGCATTTATTTGATTTAGGTGAAATTTTTTGCCAGGGATATGCCTTACAAAATGTGGAAGATCATTACAAAATGACAAGTTCACAATATATATGGAAAAGCAAGGAGGCTCATTTGGCGTTCCTTTTTTATAAGTGGCATATGCGTACCTTCATGGGAAGAATGTGTCACTCAAAACATTAATGAGTTGTTCCTTTTATCTGCTCAAAATCTACATTTTCAAGGTCAATACATGGTTTGTCCACTCACTAAATGTAAAATGGAGAAAATTGGTTGTTTTACTAGCTATTTGCGTCCTCTCATGATCAACTCACAAGAACTATTTCACCTACCGGAGTCACTTCTCAAATGGTGCCCCTTGGACTAACTACTTGCTCACTCTATGCTTGGGCTTGTCTTTTCTCAATTTTGTCTCTTTTTGGCTCCTTCAGCCCCCAAGGGTGAACGCTTGAGCGGGTCACTACATTCTGGCTCTTGGTTAACACTCTTTCACTTGAAAGCAAACAACCATTTCATTTCATTAACTTTGACGTCCCTATGGGCATCATGCTTTGAACACCAATAGATATTTCACCTTCTTGAATTTGATGGCTTCCCAAATGTCACTACTTTGAAAACCAATGGCTATACTGTTCTGCTAATTTTGACGTCCTTCGAGACGTCCTCGGGTCCTTCACCACGCCAGTCGGGTCCATGTGGCTTTGTCTTTCTATGGCTTATCTTCTTTGCCTTGTATATTTCTTAGCACAAGTCTCTTTGAAAAAAGTCCCTTTTGACTTGGCTAGAAGTCCCCCGCAAGGGCACCTGCCCTTCAAGGTCCTTCGATGGGTCCCTTTGTTTTCTGGACTGCCTCTCAGGCTCCCACGAACAAATTATCCATGGACAATTTCCCTGGGTCAATTTCCCTCGGGTCTGCCTTTGCTTTGCTTTGTTTTCCATGGACTTTTGTCTGTGGGCAATTTTTTGTGAGCAAAAAGTCTATGGAAATTCTCCCAGCCCGGCTTGGCTTTGCTTGAAGCGCACCCGAATTCCTTCGGACCTCTTGTCTAAAGGAATTACTTCAGGTAAAAGTCTAAGGAATTTAGGACTGAGTCTTATTTCAAATCAAATTGAACTTTTAAATGAAAATGAACCTTACCCAATTTTCCTTTGCAAATGTTGAAGTGCCTGCCCTCCGAAAGGGCATTTTGACTTGAAGACTCCCCTTCGGCTAAGGGCATACCTTTGAACCAAGCTGTTGAACCAAAATGGTTCAACAGTTCAACCAAGTGAGCCGATGAACTTCCATTGAATCGAACCCATTGAACTTATGTCTTGAACCAAGTACGTTGAACCTAGCCCGTTGAACCAAAAAAATAGTTCAACGGTTCAACAATACGAAGGTTCAACGCTATTGAAATGAGATGCTTGAACCAAATGATGAACCCTTTGAACCAAAAGTATCCAAAACACTTGAACCAGGCCATGAACCAAACATGTTGAACTTGAACAACCTAAAAGTGATTGGCATGAATAACAAGGGAGGAAGGGGATCAAAAATTTTGCCTGTGGGCAAAATTTGGTCAACAAATTGGTGACTCCCAGGGGAAGCATGCCTGCTATGCTATAGACCAATTGCCTTACAAATCCATTGGGCACAGAGTTAGATGGTAACTTTGAAAACCAACAATAGCTCTAATAAAACTTAGAACCAGTCACACAGATCTACCTCCAAGGAAATAAATGCACTCAATACTGAGAAAACTACTACCTATGTAACAGCTCTTAGGGAAAGCAAGAAAAGAAGCTAAAAACAAACTATTATATACAGCTAACCAGGAATGTTCACCTCCCTCCTAGATTGAAGGGAAAACTTCTCAAGTCCACTTCCTGGCAAAAGGACTTATGATGCCAAGCAAGTAGCTGAATGAAAAAGAGAGTTGGTGACCTGCTCCTCTTGCTTGCCACCTGAGTTGGCTTGTATCCGAGTGGAACAAAATCAAACATTCTTCTGACATATATGTACTCTGCTTGTGCTTGGAAGCCTGTTGAATTCTGATCCTTCATATTAGTGTTCCTCACCAAGAAATCAATGGCTGCTAGCTCATCACCATAAGCCATTTGATGTGTATAGCTCCTCTGTAATGTATCACGGTCTGACTTGTTTCCTTCTGCCTTGTTGAAAATCTTGTCAGACTCATCCTTTGCTTCCTTTTGGCCTTCTTGAAGAAGGGTGACTGTGATGATGTCTGAAATAGATTCATAAAATGATTGCTCATCCCATAGAACATCACCTCTTTGTTCAATGCTCTCTTCTTTAAGGCATTCCTCCAGGAAGACAGACCTCTCCTTTTCCTCTTTGCTAATCATAATTTCTAGATTTTCAAAAATATCTTCCTGATCCTTCTCCAACTCAGGCTCTTCAGTGTAGTCATCCTCATCATCAAAACAACAAGGAAGTTCATCAAATAGAGGGGAAGAGAGCTTACCATGCATTTGTCCCTCCTCGTATTGCTGGAACATCTGCATATATGCAAGACCTACATCTTCTCCACTACTTATAAGGTCTTCACAAGGAGCATCAATGATGATTTCTTCTTCATTGTCGCTCATGACACCCTCTTGAAGGACTGTAGATTGGATCTTTTGCTCCTCACCTAACTCTTGCAAAATAGGTTCTTCCTTAAGAAGGGGCAAAGTGGAGAAAACATGTGGAAGAGGAGGCAGTCCTTGAGCTAGAATAAAATGATTCTCTTCTTTCCACTTGGTCAGCACTTTGTTTATATTAGGCATGCCCTGATTTCCCTCTTGGAAATGTGTAGGTGGGGTGTGTTTAGACATGGAATGTGATATTTGGTCTGAACCATCCATCACACATTGGCTGAGGAATTTCTCTTTGGACTCCAACTCTGCAATCCTCCTGGTTAGATCTTCTTGGAAAAGCTTTTCTTGGAGGTCGTCATCATTATCATGAGCAGGTGCAGCTTCAAATTTTTCAAGGTTTTGAAAAAAACCTTGTTATTCTTCCATCCTGCCCCATGATTCTACTATTTTCCCCCAGTTCAAGATTTCAAAATTGGAATTTTGCTCTCGTGAACAGGCATCAACTTTGTTTTCCACAAGGTCCTAGGGCTCCTCTACAAGGTATGGAAGTTTTAACTCTCTTTCAAGAAGCAGATTAATCCTAGCCTCTAAATATTCAATTTACTTGGCTAGGTTGTCCTAAAAAAGTCTTTCTTAGAGGTCACCAGCATGATCCTCTTCAAAACTTTGAGCTGGTTCTTGGCATTCCTTCCTCCAACTCGAAATCTGCATATCATGTTGAAGGACTTGGGGAGGTTAAGGAATGCAAGGAAGAGACTATTGGTGTGTTGGAGGAGTCTTCAGAAGAGGGATGTGTTGGCTGGTGGTATTTTCCCTAATGGAAGATTCACAATATAAGGAATTTAGAAGGTTTATCTCCATGGGTGGCTATTATGATGTTATCTAGTGTTGGAAAGCCAGGCGCATAGGATTGAGAGCGAATGCATTTGATGAACTGGAGTGAGCAAGTGCAATCTGATAGAAAGGATTTGGTTTAAAAGAGGGGGTTTTATTCAAATTAGGAGGGGGCACACAAGGCTGACTACCTTGAATAAATGGATTTCTCCATTTTGCTACCTCCTCTTCCATGGGTTGCAAGCCTTGAGCTTGCCTAAATGAGCATTCCTCTTTATACATCAGCTCCTGCTAATATCTATACTACTCTTCTAGCTTGTTAATCTCCAATTCCAATGCCATCTCCTTTATAGTTGCAGGGCAACTAGGAAAGCTGCTTGAGGCGATTCTCTAAATTTTTTGAGTCTGATCAAAATCACATGAAGGAAAACCAGACCCATGATTTTGAGTAAAGGAAATATACATACAAGAAATGATTTTTGATGGCACCAGGCTGCTTAACCAGCAGATTTAACTCAGAGTCACCAGATGCTGAAAATATTTGATTTGCTGTAATAGGACCAACATCAATCCTAAAACCTTACTGCATTATAAAATTGTGGTCCCACCAGGCATGCCAAAACTGTTGATGCAGGAAAATGCACCCAGTGGTAGGAAGTCAAACTTCTGCCTTCTCCTCACAACATGGAAACTCCCCTCTCACCTGTGGGACTGGAAAAGCTGGAGGGGAGAGTCTCTAGATAAGGGCTAGCTCCCTTTGATGCATCATGTTTGTTCTAGCAATTGCAAAACACACACACACACACACACACACACACACACACACACACACACACAGATATAATGGGGGTGTGAAAAGGGAGAAAGATGCAGGAAAATGAACTACTCTAAAGAGGTGATGCACTAAAATAATGTCAACCTTCACACATCCTCTCTTGAAATCAGACAAATGCATACATACACTTCACACTTGGTAGAAGGATCAGGCTACTAGAAACTGGCAGGGAGGCCTTAATGGAAAATACAGAAAATAGAGATCACCAAAGGTGCTATGGGATGCACACTTATGTAGTAATTTCCTCTATTTCACACTTCTTAAATACTTCTCTTCTCCTGTCAGCTATAGAGATGGCACCTTGTAGATAACAGGTATGCTGGTGTTGAACCTGTGAAAGCATCAAGAAACAATAACTGAACACAAAACAAACACTCAACACATACTTGAATATGTCTATCCAAGATGGAGGTAAAAATTGCATTTATTTGATTCAGGTGAAATTTTTTGCCAAGGCTATGCCTTACAAAATGTGGAAGATCATTACAAAATGACAAGTTCACAATATATATGGAAAAGGAAGGAGGCTCATTTGGCGTTCCTTTTTTATAAGTGGCATATGCGTACCTTCATGGGAAGAATGTGTCACTCAAAACATTAATGAGCCGTTCCTTTTATCTGCTCAAAATCTACATTTTCAAGGTCAATACATGGTTTGTCCACTCATTAAATGTAAAATGGAGAAAACTGGTTGCTTTACTAGCTGTTTGCGTCCTCTCATGATCAATTCACAAGAACTATTTCACCTACCGAAGTCACTTCTCGAATGGCTCCACTTGGACTAACTGCTTGCTCACTCCATGCTTGGGCTTGTCTTTTCTCAATTTTGTCTCTATTTGGCTCCTTCGGCCCCCAAGGGTGAACTCTCGAGCGGGTCGCTACATTCTAGCTCTTGGTTAACACTCTTTCACTTGAAAGCAAACAACCATTTCATTTCATTAACTTTGATGTCCCTGCGGCTGTAATGCTTTGAACACCAATAGATATTTCACCTTCTTGAATTTGATGGCTTCCCAAATGTCACTACTTTGAAAACCAACGGCTATACTATTTTGCTAATTTTGACATCCTTTGAGACATCCTCGGGTCCTTCACCACACCAGTCGGGTCCATGTGGCTTTGTCTTTCTATGGCTTATCTTCTTTGCCTTGTATATTTCTTAGCACAAGTCTCTTTGAAAAAAGTCCCTTTTGACTTGGCTAGAAGTCCCCCGCAAGGGCACCTGCGCTTCGGGGTCCTTCGACGGGTCCCTTTATTTTTTGGACTGCCTCTCGGGCTCCCACAAACAAATTATCCACAGACAATTTCCCCATGTCAATTTCCCTCTGGTCCACCTTTGCTTTTCTTTGTTTTCTATGGACTTTTGTCTGCGGGCAATTTCCTACAGACAAAAAGTCTGTAAAAATTCTCTTAGCCTGGCTTGGCTTTGCTTGGAGCGCACCCGAATTCCTTCAGACCTTTTGTCTGAAGGAATTCCTTCAGGCAAAATTTTGAATGAATTCAGGACTGAGTCTTATTTCAAATCAAATTCAACTTTTAAATGAAAATTAACCTTACTCGATTTTCCTTTGCAAATGTTGAAGTGCTTGCCCTCGGAAAGGGCATTTTGACTTGAAGACTCCCCTTCGGCTAAGGGCATACCTTTGAACCAAGCCATTGAACCAAAATGGTTCAATGGTTCAAAGGTTCAACCAAGCACGTCGATGAACTTCCATTGAACTGAACCCATTGAACTTATGTCTTGAACCAAGTACGTTGAACCTAGCCTGTTGAACCAAAAAATTAGTTCAACAGTTCAACGATACAAAGGTTCAATGCTATTGAAATGAGATGCTTGAACTAAATGATGTACCCTTTGAACCAAAAGCAGCTGAAACACTTGAACCAGGCCATGAACCAAACATGTTGAACTTGAACAACCTGAAAGTGACTGGCATGAATAACAAGGGAGGAAGGGGACCAAAAATTTTGCCTGTAGGCAAAATTTGGTTAACAGTACCATGAAAGAGTTTGCCAAGATCTTTGAACAATTTTCATGAAATCAAGTTGAATCTTATGTGGCAGTGTGAGATTTCTAAAAAACACATGATATTTGCAATAAGCTATGAAATCCAAAATGATGTGATTAAATTCTTCATTCACCTTCCAAAAAGGAAAAGTGGGGTACATATAGAGAAAATTAGGGCAATATGAGAAGCCCATAATTTTCCTAATCAACTAATTAAAATTAAATATAATTAGCCTATGGACCCTTTATAACTAACCTAAGGAATCTTAAATAACATAGAGTGGCCATACGACCATGTACGCAAAACCTAGTGAGAAAAAGCACTACACTAACATCCATCTTAGGCTAGTATTATCTTGTTCTCAAAAGTTTCATGACTAGGACTACGCCACTAGTGTGGGTCCCACACATTCCTTCATGGACCTTCTTAAGTGTTAATATTGATTCTCCTGAAGATAAAAAAATAAAAAGTGTTCCATCATAGCCCCTATGATAAAGCATGTTTCTAAGGAGGGTATAATGGGATAGGCAATGGAGGAATTTTTTTTGGAAATTGTGTGAAAGTTTGGGAGGAATAACTTGGTCACAAAAATAGTTATAAATGTCTTGGTACCAAGGAAGTTCAGTTGGGAGATTAGTACTAACAATAATATAAACCCTATCTAAATCTGGCAATATATGAACATGCTATAGAAGTTTCTCAATGAGAAATTGATACTCTTTAACATTGCTAGTGACTTGTACCATGGACCCAATTATTGCCATTACATCAACTGATCAGTTATTGGCCCATTGTACCTATTCAAATTTTAATGACCTAAAATGTGACTTGAGATTGTCCATAATGTGATTGTAGGGACAAAATTTTCATCCTTAGTATGATAGTGGTTTGTAGTCTGATTAATTATTAACTAAGATTCCCCATAAACCATTAACTATTGAATATCCCATTGTATTACAAGATGAAGTGTTACAATAAGGGATTAATATTTGACCATGTTGTTGGTGTAGTTGAAGATAATATGAAATGACATAGGAATGAGGTTCCCTTGTGGTATAACCAATAAAATTCTAGATCCAGATTCATGGGATGTGAAGGAGCCATTAAAATATAATGTCTAATGTTTATATTCATGATCCACCACCTCTATCATCATGATAGAATCATTTAGAAAATCAAATATGAGTGGTTGAGCATTTATGATAGGAGATTCAACAAGTTGATCTATAATGACTTTCCCCTTAATATAATTTTGATTTTGGTAATCAACATCAAATTCACTCAATAGCATAACCCATTTATCCATGTGACCTATAAGTGTTAGTTTAGACAATAAGTACTTAAGAAGGTTTACCTTAGTAATGACAATAGTCTTATTGTTCAACATGTAGCACTGCAACTTTTGAGAAGTAAACACCATTTCTAAAAAATATTTATACATAAGTGAATAGTTATGCTTATATGTTATAAGTGTCAAAATCAGATAGTAGACTATATGTCATTTACCTTGGTCAACATGCTAGGCCAAGAGTGCCCCTAGTTTATGTTCTATTGATGATATATAAAGAAGTAATGGCTGGTCAGGTGTCTATGCTCTCAATACTAGCATGTTGGCCAAGTATGTCTTTAGTTTTTAAAATGCTTGTTGACATTCAATATCCCATTTAAATGTGACACCTTTATTTAAGAGGTGTGTAAAAAGATGACACTTGTCTACTAGCTATGATATGAACCTGCAAAAAGATAGAATTTTTCCCTGTAGGCTATTGAGCTATTTCATATTGGAAGGTGGAGGCATTTACATAATGGCCTTGTCCTTTGTGGGATCCACTTAAATACCTCTTTATGATACAATAAATCTTAGCAATTTTCCTGAAGTAACACCAAAGATGCACTTCTTAAGATTAAGACGAACCTTAGATTTATGAAGTCTCTCAAATATTCTTCGTAGAATGTCAGGATGTCTGACATGGGTTCTTAATTTAACTAAGATATCATCTACATAATACTCAACTATATCATTCATCATGTCATATAATATGATAATCATGGCACATTGATAAGTAGCACCAATGTTCTTCAAGCCAAAAGGCATGACTTGGTAACAAAATGTTCCCCATGGAGTGGTAAATGTAGTCTTGTGCTGGTCCTCTGGAGCTATCTTGATCTAGTTGTACCTGAAGAATCTATCCATGAGGGATAACATATTGTACCCTACAGTTGATTCAATAATCATGTTGATATTTGGTAGAGGTAAATCATCCTTAGGACATAATTTATTGATGTCTCTAAAATCAGTAAAAATATGTATGCCTTATGGCTTTTTACTAACTAGGACTATATTTGATATCCATTCAGAGTAGTATAGTGGTCTTATGAAGCTATCTCCCAATAGTTTCTCTAGATATTTTTTCACTAATATGGTAATGTGTGGATGTATCTTCCATAATTTATGCTTGATTGGCTTAGCATCTAGATGTATTACAAGTTGGTGTATGACCAAATTAGGGTCCAAGCCTAGCATGTTTGAGTAAGTCCATGTAAATATATCAATAAAATCCCTCAAAATAGTGACAATATAATCATGCTCTTCATCAGTGAGGGATGCCCCTAGATAAATAATCTTAGGATATTCATAGGTTATAAGGTTTACCTTAGTTGTATTCTCTACAAGGAGTGTGGAGCTGTCCTCTAGAATAATAGGTAATGTTTGATATTGATCCTCTTCTTCAGCCATTGGTTGTTAGTCCTAAAGCTCATCATAGTGAGATGAATCTAAGTCTAATAGTTCTGGTAATGGCTAATTGAAAAATTTATCAAGAAAATTGAGAGCAAGATGCTCAAAGGCTTTATGTTATTCAAAAGTGATACTGGAATTAGATGTAAAGGCTGGACTTGGTGGACATTGTGCTTCTTGTGTAGGTGAGCAAAATTATCTATTCAAGAGCACCTAAAATAGGTTTTCATCGAAGGGATTGTCTTTATCTTTAATAATTACCTGACCAATGAGTGCCCTAAAGAGGTTTTTACTTAAATATCATGATGTTTTATCTTTTATATGACTGAAGAAGTTTTCCTACTCTCTAAAGTAGGTGGTAGGGTCCAATGGGAAGTCAAAACCTTGTTTGTGATCACCAAATGGAAATCCATATCTAAGGCCTATATAATCTATAATAGATTCCTCATTATAAAACTCATTCAAAGGTATAATATAATTTTTTTGGTTCTAATCAATAAGGTCAGGATGACAAAGGTTAAGTAGGTAATGAGATGTGATGGTCATAATGGAATTGGAATAAAAAAAGTCAGTATCAACTAGTTGATAATAGGAACTATAATGTGATGTTGTGTTTCTACTAGGAGTTTCTTCACCAACTAATAAAGAGGAATTAGTTTAAAAATACCTGAGGTCACCCTAGGTAGTATAAATCTAAGGCTTTGGTTTATAGTAGGTTTTCCAATAGATAGAGGTTCAAGAATACCTTACATGGCCCTAGGACTTTACATGCATAGTCTCCATAATTTAATTAGGGATAAGGTACTTAAGATTATGAAAAAAATTGGTGAGGCCTTCAACATTTAACCAATATCCTTTAGTAATGGCCTCCTAATTTTGACTTGGTGAAGTGGTTGGCACAAATACCATTAGCTAATTTTGTGTGTTTTTTTCCTACTAAATCATATTGGGCCTATTAGGGCTTTTAGAAGGTTTAGGTCTTCCATAGGACTTGAGATATTTAGGCAACCAATATGAAGAACATATTTGAGATGGTATGTGTAAATTTTGGCATCTTCAATAGTAAGTTGGTTTGCAAAGGCTATAAGAAATAGATCGGTCGATGTGGAAACAAGATCACTAGGGTTGATAGACTTGGATTTAGGTGGTTCAAAATTCATGGTTTTGTCTTTCTTGGCTACAAATTTAGAGCTATGGTAATAATTATGGTTTCTATATTCAACCTCTAAGTGTTTAAAATATTGGTAGGGTTGTAGATAAGCATAAATAGTGACCTCAATTCTAGAATGGGGGAACTTGAGGCATTGATGTAGGGTAGAGAGGAGAGATCATACTTCATGGATCTAAGGATGACCAAAAAGTACATTATAAGGTGATTCAATGTCCATGGCATGGCATAGGGTATCACGGGTTATAGGACCAACAATAATTAGCAAATAAATGGTCCTTTTAGACTCTCTTTTAGCATTATCATATGCTTTGATCATGATTATTTCTAGTTGCATGTCTTTGGCAATATAACCCAACTATTGTATCAATTTCAACGACACTATATTTAACCAAAAACCATTATCTATAAGAACCCACTTGATTTTATGATGGATGATAACAACCTCAATATATAAGGGATTATTATGGCTAAGACCAAGGGAAGACATATCTCGTTGATTAAAAGTAAGCTTATATCTTGGAGATAGATGTCCCATGAGTGTTTGGAATTGGCCATGGTTAATGTCTTTGGGTATAGTGGACTATTGAAGGAAGTCATTTAGTATGGTCTTATGAACTTATGATTAACGTGTAGAGTAGGAATCCAAAATTTATTAGATCATGCATTAGTCAAGTAAAACCCAAATAAGCATAAATAACATAACTCACTAAGCCAAATCCCTCATGGGGTTTTGAAAACGAAATTTAAGAGCTATTAAAAGAAAGAATACAACCATCAAACTTGCCCAAGAGCATCCATCCTCCAAGAGTGGCTAAAAAATATGGTTTTCCCCTAATTTGGTGCTCAAGTCTTTGTCAACGATGAGTTGTTGATTGTGGAGCCCTTTGGGGATATCACATGACCATATGAATAAATTTTGGGGGTGTAAAGAGCTCCAAGGATGTGGGGGACATAATTTTCATGTTCTCCACATGTGAGTGGAATATTCTTTATATTCTTAATTTATATGTATTCCATATTTCATGGAGTTAGTTGTTATATGCCTTTTCCCATGTCGACTTCCTTATTTTGAGGAAGCTAGTTGTTTTTTGGAAAAGGGAACTCCTTTGTTGAGTTGAGTTGGTTGAGATCACATGTTTTTGGGAAAATGTGCCCTTAGAAGATGGAGAGATGGAAATGGCAAATTCCTCCTTGGGAGAGCTTTTAGATACACTTGATGAGGTGGAGGAGGGTTGTCACATGTTGGATAATGCTTATCTTGGATAAGCATTACATATTCGCTCATTGTTTTATGGATTTTATTCATTTTATTATATACACAGTGTGTGGTGTGGCCTTTAGAGGTTGATGGTTTATTTATAGGGTGTGGCTTTGAGGATTAGAGTCAAAGTGTAGGTGTTTTGTAAAGTATAGGTGTTCATTACAGGGTGTGGTTTAGTAACTTGTGAGATACAACATTGTGTAGGTGTAGGGGATAGTGTAGCTTTTTATGCAACACTTTCTATAGGAGATTTTTTTATCTCTGTGAGAGTTCATTGTAATCTTGTTTTAGATTACTAATTTATTTAAGAACTTTCATTGGTGGATGTAGCCCACATTGGGTGAACCATGTTAGATCTATGTTATTATTATCTTGATCTCATTTATGATTTCATATTAATGGTGAATTAAGGAATGTTTCTATGATGAATTTTATTTCATAGCTTTAGATCTGGTTTATGGTAATAAGAGATCTATAATTAAGTGTTTTATTCCTAACAACTAGTATCTGAGCCATTGGTTGTGTTTTACTAAAGTGGTAGATCATAGGAAGGCTATTAGCTTGAGTGGGAGCTATAGGATAAGAGATCAGATTCAGAGTTGAGAAGTTTGATGGCAAGCATTTTGGTTTGTAGAAAATGTAGATGGAAGATTACCTATTTTAGAAGGAACTTCAACTCCCTTTAGAGGGGAAAGGAGGATAACCTATAAGTATGAGTGATGCATATTGATCATTACTTGATAGGAAGGCATTAAGAGCCATATGATTATGACTTGCATATTATGTTGCATTTAACATTGTAGATTAGATAACTACAAAGGATCTCATGGATAAACTTGGGAATTTATATGAGAAACCTTCAAATTCTAATAAAATTTGTATTATGAAAAGATTGTTTAACATGAAAATGTCTAAGAATGGTTCAATTGATAATACTATTAATGATTTTAACATGGTTGTAAGTATGCTCACTTCAATTGGAATTAAGTTTGATGATGAAGTTATAACTTTCATAATCTTATGTTCTTTTCCTGATAGTTGGGATAGTTTGGTTATGGTTATAAGTAATGCAGTCCCTACCAAGGGAAGCTTGAATTTTGAGGATGTTATAGGTGTGATCCTTAGTGAGGATATGCAAAGGAAAAGCAATGGTGAATCATATTTAGGTAATGATTTATCTATTGATACTAGAGGGAGGCAAAAGGACAAGAGCAAATGTAATCAATGAAAGTTAAAAAGTAGATCTAGATCCAAGATGATATGCTAGCATTGTGGGAAGAGTGGACACTCAAATAAGGATTGTTGGTCACTTCAAGATAAGAATACCAAGGAGGAAATGAATGAGGTAAATGTGACATCAGGTAAATCATGTCAAGATGCCTTAATTATTTCTATGGATAGTTTTTTGAGTCTTGGGTATTAGATTCAGGTGCTTATTTTCATGCCACCCCACATAGGCATTATTTTACTGATTATGTTCAAGAGAATATAGGACATGCATATCTTGGTGATGATGAACCACATGAGATAGTAGGGAAAGGTTGTGTTTAGGTTAAGATGTAGAATGGGAACACATGGATCCTTAAGGATGTTAGACACGTGCCTATGTTGAGATGGAGTTTGGTTTCAGTGGGACAATTAGGTAGTGAGGGATGTTTAGTATTATTTACTATAGATTCTTGGAAATTTACAAAAGGTGATCTTATGATTTTGAGAGGTAAGAAAGTTGGTACTTTTTGTTTGAATAATAGTGTTAATTATATTGATTTAGTTGTTGCAGATGGAGATGAAACTATGTGGCAGTACAGGCTTGGACATATGAGCCATAAGGGCATGCTGATCTTAAAAGATAAGTTGCCTGGATTAAAATACATAGATCTAGACTTTTGTGAAAGTTGTGTATGGGAAACAAAAGTGGGTTAAGTACTTGAAGGTTAGACCCACAAAGAAAGAACACAAGTTAGATTTGGTACACTCAGATTTATGGGGACCAGCTTAGGTATCTTTTATTTGTGGATCTAATTATTATATTACTTTTATAGATGATGCAACTAAAAAAGTTTGGGTTTATTGCATTAAAAATAAATTTTATGTATTTAACACTTTTAAGAATTGGAAAGCCTTGGTTGAGAATGAAATAGGTCTCAAGTTGAAATGTCTTAGATCAGATAATAGAGGTGAGTATTGTAGTAATGATTTATTTGATTAGTATTCTAACAATGGATTTTCTAGAAAAAGGATGGTTCTAGGAACTCCATAGCAGAATAGGGTATCTGAATGGATGAACATAAAAATAATGGAATGCGCTAGGAGCATGAGGTTACATGTAGGGTTGCCTTTATAGTTTTGGAAAGAAGAAGTTAACACGGTAGTATATTTGGTTAATAGAGGACCTTCTATGCCTTTGGATGGAGGCATCCTATAACAAGCTTGGTCTGGTAAGAATGTTGATTATTATTTTCTTAGAGTCTTTGGATGTGAAGCATTTGATCTCATCAATAAAGAGGATATGACCAAGCTAGAGGCTAAATTAGAGAAATGTAAATTTTTTGGTTATGGTGAGGATGACTTTGTTTTTTGTTTATGGAACATTAAAGATAGGAAAATATTGTGGTCTAGAGATGTAGTCTTTAATGAAAAAGTCATACATAAGGATCAGTTGTAGGAACAAGATCAAGAACAAAAAGAGTACACAGTATTGGATGATATTTTGGATGGAAAAGTATCTAATGATTCAATTTAAGAACCTTCTACACAATGGCCCCAAACTCCTATGGTAAAAAGGTCTTCTAGGGTAAGAAAAGCACCTGAATGTTTTTATCTTTATTTGAATTATTTATTACTCATTGACAATAGAGAGCTAGAGTGTTATGAGGAAGCAATGTAGGTAGATGCCAAGTTGAGATGGGAAAAAACCATAGATGAAGAGCATAGATCTCTCATGGAGAACCAAATGTGGGATTTGGTTAGGCTACCCAAGGGCAAGAGTGTATTGCTGAACAAGTAGATCTTCAGAATCAAAGAGGATGAAGGGAGACAATGGTATAAGGCCAGAATGGTGATCAAGGGGTTTACATAAAAATTAGGTATTGATTTTGATGAGATTTTCTCTCTTATTTTAAAAATGATTTCTATTAGGACTCTTCTTAGTTTAGTTGCAGTTGAGGATTTGCACTTAGAATAGTTAGATGTGAAAATCGCTTTTCTTCATGGTTATTTGGATGAAGAGTTGTATATGAAGTAGCCACATGGTTATGAGGTCAAAGGGAAGGAGAAATATGTGTGCAAAATAAAGAAGAGCTTATATGGTCTGAAACAAGCTCCATGACAATAGTACAAGAAATTTGATTATTTTATGTTAGAACAAGAATATCAAAGGTGTCATTCTGACCATTACGTGTACATAATTTTTTTTGATGATGATTCCTTTATTATATTATTCTTTTATGTCAATGACATGTTAGTTGCAGGAAAGAACATATAACATATTCATATGCTCAAGAAACAACTTAGTGACTCTTTTTCTATGAAGGATTTAGGTGTTACAAAGCAAATCCTTGGTATGAGGATTTATCATGATAAGAAGGAGAGGAAGTTGATCTTATCCCAATTAGAGTATGTGAATAAAGTCTTGGAAAGGCTTAGCATATTAGATGATAAATCTATTGGTATTTCTTTGGAAAGAAATTTTTGATTATCAAAAGAGCAGTGTCCCAAGATAAAAGTTGAAAAGCTTAAGATGTCCAAGGTACCTTACTCATCAGCAGTTGGCACCTTGATGTATGCCATAGTTTTTACTAGGTCAGATATTTCCTAAGTAGTGGGAGTTGTGAACAGGTATATGAGTGATCCAGGTTATGAGCATTGAAAGGCAGTGAAATTGATTCTTTGATATTTGAGAGAAATCATTGATTTCGTATTATGTTATGGTGGATAAAATACCACTTTGCATGGTTATGTGGACTCAGATATGGTAAGGGATATTGATAGTAGGAGAAGTATGATAGGATATATATTTACTATTAGAGATACAATAGTTAGTTGGATTTCTAGGATACATAAGGTTATGGCTTTGTTAACCACAAAGGTAGAGTATGTTTCTACCATGGAGGATATCAAAGAGATGATTTCATTATAGGAGTTATTTTAAGAGTTGGAGTATGAGTAGGAAGTTGGGAGACTACACAGTGATAGTCAAAGTGCTATTCATCTGAAAAATAACTCTACTTTCCACTTGAGGATGAAACACATTTAGTTATGTTATCACTGTATTAGGATAGCTTTAGAGGAGAACTTGGTGAAGCTGGAGAAGATTCATACTAGTCAAAATCCTACATATATGATGACCAAGGTGGTCACATTAGACAAGTTGAGACTATGTTTATATTTGGTTGGCCTTAGTGGTCATGGATCAATGATAGATTCTGTTAAGGAGAAACGGTCTCCAAGTGGGAGATTGTTGAGTGTGGAGCCTTTTGTGGCTATCACATGACCATAAGAATAAATTTTGGGGGGCTTAAAGAGCTCTAAGGATTTGGGGGGCATAATTTTCATGTTCTCCACATATGAGTGGAATATTCTTTATATTCTTAATTTATATGTATTCTATATATCATGGAGTTAGTTGTTAGATGCCTTTTTCCTTGTTGACTTCCTATTTTGAGGAAGCTAGTTATTTTTTGGAAAAGATAACTCCTTTGTTGAGTGGAGTTGTTTGAGATCACATGTTTTTGGGGAAATGTGCCCTTAGAAGGTGGAGAGGTGGAAATCATGAATTCCTCCTTGGGAGAGCTTTTGGATAAGCTTGATGAGGTGGAGGAGGGTTGTCACATGTTGGATAATGCTTATCTTGGATAAGCATTGCTTATTTCCTCCTCTTTTTATGGATTTTCTTCATTTTCTTATACATACAAGGTGTGGTGTGGCCTTCAGAGGTTGATGGTTTATTTGCAGGGTGTGGCTTTGAGGATCAAAGTCAAAGTGCAGGTGTTTTTTAAAGTGCAAGTGTTCATTATAGGGTGTGGTTTAGCAACTTGTGAGATACAACATTGTGCAAGTGCAGGTGAAAGTGAAACTTTTTGTGCAACACTTTCTACAAGATATTTTTCTCTCTGTGAGAGTTCATTATAATCTTGTTTTATATTATTGAATTATTTGAAAACTTTCACTGGTGGATGTAGCCCACATTGGGTGAACCACGTTAGATCTATGTTATCTATGTATTTATTATCTTTCTCTCATTTATGCTTTCATATTAATGGTGAATTAAAGAATGTTTTTGTGATGCATTTTATTACATATCTTTAGATTTGGTTTATGATAATAATAGATCTAGATGTAAGTGTTTTATTCCTAACATGAGTGGCTTGCCCCTCCATCATATCTCAATGCACCAATGAATTATGATCATGAAATTTATCAATGTGTGCCAATGGTTGAAGCTATTATATTCCAAACTTAGCATAATAACATTACACAAAAATAGCTTGTGAATATAATTCTGCATAATAAGTTTACACAAAAAGAGCTTGAAAGGATGAGTGAGGACCCTTGTATTTATAAAATTTTGGAAATGATTAGAATCAACCATAACCATCTATCTTGAAATCAAGATGTGTGGACATGAATTAATTTAATTTTTAAGGCTCAATCCATAAATATCCCCATTAATATTTGGAAGAAAGGAGAATTAATGAGGCATGGGGGGCTTAAACTTGATATTTGTTTCATTTATGGCTTATGGATGCCATCCCACTGATAATGTCATTAGATGATGTAGATATTAGAAATGAATTTCTAATTAATATATCTTCAATAACTTTCATGTATTTTCCACTTAAGCCCTTGATTTGGTTTAATTTTCCTAAGTGGGGTTGATTAAATTTTATGCAATTTTTTAAAAATTAGTTGTCCATTTAATCAATACTAGTCAAAACATCATGTTACTGAGTCATAATTTTAATAGAGTATAATTAGAAGAAGGTGTCAATTGTATACATACCTATTCCCCATTTAGAACATTGTGGATGTGAAATAACACATGTACATGTCATGTGCTTTTGAATTAGAAGAATTCAATAGTTCAAAACATCAAATTACATTTTTATCATTTTGACTTGAAATGATTTGAGAAATTTAATAATCACATAAAATGCATTGACCTATTCATGGATACATTAGCCTAAACCAGCACTTGTACGTGATAAGTTCAAACCATTTATTGTGTTTTAGTGATTTTGGCCAAATTATGCATTATCACAGATTGTTGAGTAAGATTTACAATTTCAACACAATGGTGATAGGATTTGGATGTCTAAATTTTTATCCTATTTAAGAAGGTATGGTGGGACATTCAGTCAAAGCAACATGTTTTCAAAGAATGAAAGAGTTCTCAAGAATAAATTGGAAGGAAATGACCCATGATACCCCCTCGAGAGGACATACAAGGATGAAAGAGAGGGATGGAATCTTGAAAAGAGAGAAAAAGATTGAAATTAACCCATGGATGAGATTAAATCCATACGAGCTAATGCTTTCATGCATTGAATCTCAATGATCAAAATATAATAAAATATAATGGGCCCCAAGGTAGGGGGAAGTGGGAAGTATGCAATCCTAAAACATAAGCAACAGACTTTAACACACTCATAAGAGGGTGAAGGATGCATACTTAGGGAATGATTGATCCCAAGACAAGTTGCATAATTTTAAAATTTCCAAAATAAGGGAAAAAGCTGCAGAGCTTAGAATTAAAAAAAATGAAAGCATTGATCTAGAGAAAAGAGGTCAATGAATTAATAATGTGCCCTAGTAGAGTGGGTTTAATTATTTGATAAATTGATTTTTAACTTAGTAGGACTGATTTTGATCACTAATAATTAATTTTTCCACAGTAAGGTGGATTAGATCAATGATTGGTCTAAATGTTGTGCCTTAGTAGGTTAAATTGGAAATCATAGCTCAAGGATATAGCCTATTTCATAGATTAAATATAAACATGCACAAACATAGAAGTGAGGGTTTAATGACTAAAAAATCCATAAAAAACTAGGCATACAAGGATATACAAAGTTATGAAAGAGATGATTGGAATAATGAGGGTGGTCAAGCTAACCTAAGATACATCATGTATCCAAGTGCTACTTACATAGTCTAGAAGAACCTCAGGATAATGTAGTTCACCTAGAAGTGGGAGAAAATGGAATAAGGAATGAATAATAGAATAATAAAGAAAAGGTAGACCACTGTTCAATTAGACTCATAGTGTATGCCAAGAGATGCACGCCTTACATAGTCTCGTGTTAGGTATGGTATTTAGAGATGATTTTTGAAGAATTATTGACTTTTTGACTTAGAATCCATAGCACTTGGTGCTTACTATAGTAAAAATAAAATTATACATCATAAGTATGAGTAACTTATAATAACATTTTATTTCAATTGCGATGGGCTGGTTCAAATGTGAATATTTACAACTAAGTATAATGATAAAATATTTACCAAAATCAAAGTTACAATGATTTACATTTAAACAAAAAAAAAACAAACAAAAACAAAGATAAAAATAATTTAGAAATGTAATCTAACTTAAAATCAAGATATAAACAATTAGGATTTAAGTAAGAACAAGAATGTATAAAAGCAAAGCAAGAACAACTTAATAAACAACATGAAAGTAAGATATGAATAATCAAGATTGATGTGTAGAAACAACAAAGGAATAACAATGAACAAAAAGCCTTAAAAAATAATGGAAAGACAAGAAATCATAACAAAACAACAATAAAAATCAAATAAACACACATAAAGAAGAGTTAGTCACAATGTTAGTGCATGCAAAGAAAAATATGAATAGTTAGTGTAAGTATAATAGAGGCGTTACTCTCTGTAACAGGGTTACCCCTAATCTAAGAAATAATGAGACTAGTACCACAAGATAAGAACAATGGACACAAAGTTTCCCCTAAGTGGTAGGGAAACAACATAGAAAAAATGGGGGTAAAAAGAAGAAAAGGAAAGGGGTGGTTGAACTGACTCTAGATGTATAAGACAAGTGGACATTGCCTACATAGTTCCATGGACATAAGATCCAACATGAACTTCATGCCAAATGTAGTTCTCCTAAGAAATGTGATAGAAAAATAGTGATGATAAGAAAACATGATTGATGTTATAGAAGAAATAAGGAAATGGGCTCGCAAAATGGCAAGAGTGTTCAAATGATTACTTGTAAAATGGCAAGAGCAAGGGATCAAAATAAACAAAAGTGGAAGATGATGTTTTTGTTCTTTTTATCAATCAATTTATAATGTTTTTGTGTTTTTGGGATAAGTAATAGAAATTTAACATTGACAAAAGGCCCAAGGAATTACCTAGCTGAGGAGATTCATTTCTATAGGTAAGAGTTCGAACAACAACTAAACCGATTGCAATGGGGATCATGAACATAAACAATGGCACAAGGAACCAACTAATAAAGGAGATGCACATATAAGATTATAATTTACAATAATAGCTAAAACTGGCTACAATGGCCTAAGCTTGTAAAATGGCAAGAGTGTGAACCTATTAAGTAACAATGCCTACCAAATAGCAACAAAATAATAATAGAACAATATGCAGTGTGAGAAAAATTTGAAGAACCATTTATTAGGAAAAAACCATGTGCTAATGTATTCATGTTCACTTGTCTATAAGAGGAAGCTGCACAATACTATTCAGGCTAAATTGATTTGTATAACTAGCACTAAATGTGTTCAAAATGCTTGAGTCATAATTAAGAGCATAATTGGTCAAGGGATAAAACTGTCTAGGTTACAACAGTCTAGGGTATGAAAAGAATATGGTTCTTAGTAGAATTATCCAATATAAAATAAGAAAAAAATGAATATGGTCAAGAAGAGGATGATCCAAGATGGGATAAAAAGATTTGAGTTAGAATATAAATGATCCAAAGTGCCAATGACCTAAAGTTTCAATAGTCCAGAGTCATAAGATAAGATGATTCCCATGAGAATGGTCTAGGGTAGGTCAAGATAAAATGAATGTGGTCCAAGATATGACAAAATTAGATATAATAGTGGGATAAAATGACTTCAACACAAGTTGCCCCAAAGTACAGGGTCTTGTAGATAATGGTTCAAATGGATGTCAAGTATAAAACTGCTTAATATGTACAATGTTTATGGGTTCTAGAAGTTATTTGCCTCTTGGAGTAGCCATTCGGTATGCCCCCAATCCATACTTTGAATGATTACATATGGGCCCAATGAATTGGTTTGAAAATTACCCTTCTTGCATTCAATATTTGTATTCTTCTGATTCTCTTTCAAGAATAAATCACCAATTTCAAACTCCTGAGGGAGAATATGCTTGTTGTAGTTTCCTCACAATCTATTCTAATAGTCTTGTAAGTTGTCTAGGGCAGCCAAACACTTACCATCAATAAGTTATAACTCTTACAACCTGGAAACTCTATAATCTTCATCATCTTTAATTTTCTCTAAGGATACTCATAGTGAAGGAAACTCGATCTCAATTGGGATAATAACTTCTGTGCGATAAATAAGGGAGTATGGAGTGGTTCTTGTGGGGGTTCTATGACTAGTGCAATAATCCCAAAGGGAAGGAAAAATTTGCAAGTACCAATTACAACCAATGTCATTGATAATATTATTTAGGATTGTTATAATGGCTTTGTTTGATGCCTCGGCTTGACTATTGCATTACGGGTAATATTGTATAGATTTATTGTGCTTGATTATGAATTTTGCACAAAGAGATTTAACATCTCAATTTACAAATGATCCACCATTATTGGATAGAATATGAGATGGGATACCATATCAATAGATGATATGGTAATGAATGAACTGGGAAATTTACTTCTCAGTGATGTAAGTGAGAGGAATGGTTTCTATCCATTTAGTAAAATACTAGATAGTAGTGAGAATATGTTTATGGCCATCAAAAGATGTGGGGTTAATTTTTTCAATGAGATCAAGGCCCCATGTAGAAAAAACCCATGGTGTGGTAATAAACTGTAGTGGTAAGGAAGGTGCATGTATCAAATTACAATGTTGTTGGTAAGCAATACACTTCCTAACATAATTACAAGCATATGTCTCCATTTTGGGCCAATAGTAACCTAATTTGAGGAGATTTTTGGCTAAGACTACACTATTGGTGTGGGACCCACATATTCATTCATGAACCTCCTTAAGCGCTAACTTGGATTCTCCCAAAGATAAATAATGAAGTAGCATTCCATCATAGCCTTTATGATAAAACATATTTTCAACAAGGGTATAATGGGATACGTGGTAAAGGAAAAGTTTTTGAAGATTATTAGAGAGGTCAGGTGGAAAAACTTGGTCATGAAAATAATTATAAATGACTTGAAACTAAGGTAGTTCAGATAGGGGATTAAAACCAATAATAGTGCATACCCTTTGTGAATCTAACAAGACATGAGCAGGATGTATAATGTTTTTAATGAAAAATTGATACTCTTTATCATTGATATCAATATGTATCATGGGCCCAATTATCACCATTGCATTGGTGGATATGTTATTGGCCTATGGTACTTGTTTAAATTGTAGAGATTTGAAATAAGTCTTGATATTATCCACAATATGCTTTTAGGGTACAAGTTTGTCATATATAATTTGATACTAATATGTGGTTTGATTGATAATCAATTAGGAATCCCCATATACCATTAAGTGATAGATATTATAGTGTACTACAATATGAAGTACTACAATAAGTCCCTCATATTCAGCCATATTATTGGTACAATGAAAATTGATATGAAACACTTTGAGAATCAGATCCCCTTGCAATGTAATCAATAAAATACCATCCCTAGATCCACAAGATGTAAAAGAGACATCAAAGTATAGTTTCCACTATTCAGGTTCCTAAAATACTTCTTCTATTGTCATAATAGAATCATTTAAAAAATCAAATTTGAGTGGTTGAGTCTATAATAGGGGCTTTTATAATTTGATTAACAATAACCTGCCCCTTGATAGCTTTTTGATTCTAGTAATCAAAATCAAATTTGTTTAATAAAATGACCCATTTGGCCATGTGGCATATGAGAGATAATTTGGATAATAAAAATTTGAGGGGGTCTACTTTAGCAATGACAATGGTTTTATTACTCAGCATATAGTGTCATAGCTTTTTGGAGGTAAACACCATAGCTAAACATGCCTTCTCAATAGTCATATAATTATGCTCATAAGCCACTAGTGTGCAACTCAAATAATAAAATACATGTTCCTTGCCTTGATCATTAGGTTGGGCCAAGAGTGGCCCTAGTGCATGTTCGGTTGCTAAAATATAAAGTAATAGTTATCCAGGTGTTGGTGGTCTCAAAACTGGCAGGTTGGCCAAGTATGTTATGAGATTCATAAATGTGGATTGACACTCCTTATCCCATTGAAATGTGACCCCTTTATTCATGAGATGTGTAAATGGGTGGTATTTATTTGCTAGTTGTGAAATGAACCTAAAAATAGACTAAATCTTTACTTGTAAGTTACAGAGCTATTTGAGATTGGAAGGTGGAGGCATTTCAACAATGACTTTGAATTTAGCAAGATCCACTTCAATTCCTATTTTTGATATAATAAAACCTAAATTTTTTCTTAAAGTGATGCCAAAGACACACTATTTGGGATTCAAAAGGACCTTTTACTCATGAATTCTATTGAAGATCCTTCATAGAACATCAGGATGGCCAACACATTTTCTTGATTTAACTAAGATGCTATCAACATAGTCTTCAATAATATCATGCGTCATTTCATGGAAGATAATAGTCATAGCATGTTGATAAGTGTCTCCAACATTATTTAATCCAAATGGCATGACTTGATAATAGAATGTTCCTCATGGTGTGGTTAACACAATTTTGTGTTGGTCTTTTTGGGCTATCTTGATATGATTGTATCCAAAAAATCCATCCATAAGGAATAACATCTCATACCCAATAGTAGAATCAATAATCATTTAATGTTGGGTAGAGGAAAATCATCTTTGGGGCATGCCTTATTGATATATATAAAATTAGTACAAATATGTATACCCTATGACTTTTTACTAACTGGGACTGTGTTTGATATCCATTCATAATAGTCCAGTGGTCTGATAAAACTTACTCCTAATAATTTCTCCAATATTTCCTTTACCAAAAGAGTGATGTATGGATGCATTTTCCTCAAATTTTATTTAATTGGCTTGGCATCTGGATGGAAAACAAGTCAATGCACAACCAAGTTAGGGTCTAATCTTGGCATGCCAAAGTAAGCCCATGCAAAAATATTGATGAAATCTCTCAAAATGGTGACAATCTAATCACGCTTCTCATTAGTGATAGAATCTCCAAGATAAATAATTTTGGTATTATCATATGTTCCCAGGTTTATTTAAGTAGTATTTTATACAAGGAGTGTAGATCCACCTTCTAGAATAGTAGGTAGTGTTTGATCCTGATCTTCTTTTTCTTCTATAGTTTTTAGTTATTCATCCCAAAGCTCTGGATAATGTGAAGAATCTGAATTTGTTAGTTCAAGTAATGGATAACTAGTGGATATATTTATAAAGTCAAGAGGGATATGCTCAAAGACTTTTTATTGGTGGTTTCTATGTATCTTTCTTATTTTTCCAAATCATGTTGAGTCTGCAAGGGATTTTGGAAGGTTTTGGGTTTTCCAAAAGCTTTGGGAGACTTGGGAAACCTAGCAATAAGGAAGGCATATTTCAAATGGTATATGGAAATGCCTGCATCTTCTATAATGACCTATTTTTCAAGGGTTAAGGGAAATAAATTAGCCAAAGTGGAAGCAAGGTCACTTGGGTTGATATATTCGGATTTGGGTGGATGTGAAACTATTTCCTTATTCTTCTTTGAAATGAATTTAAAACCAGGACAATAGTTATAATTATTAAATTTAGCCTCTAGGCATTTGCAATATTCGTAAGGATGTAAATCGGTAGGAATGGTGACTTCGATCTCATCATGGGGGAACTTGAGGCACTGATGCAAAGTGGGTAGGATAACCTGTTCTTAATGGATCTAAAGATAACCAAGAATTATGTTATAAGGTAACTCAATATCCATAAAATGTAACAAGGTATGATGGGACATAGACCCAATAATGATTGGAAAACAAATAGTATAAAAATATTCCCCTTTAGCATTGCCATATGCCTTGATTGTAATTGTCTTTGGCTAGATGTCCTTTGCTATATAATCCAATCATTGTATTATCTTAAGGGACACTATGTTCAACCCTAAACCATTGTCTATAAGAACCCATTTGATTTTATAGTTTTCAATGATGACCTCAATATATAAGGGGTTTTTATGGCTAGGATCAAGAGTGGACATGTCTCTTTGATCAAATATAACCTGTCAGAATGAAGACAAATTCCCTAAAAGTATTTGGAATTATTTAGGGTTAATGTCTTAGGAAATGGTAGATTATTGAAGTAGGTCATTCAAAATAGTTCTATGGATGTCAGATGTATACAAAAGATGTAAAATACAAAATTGTGTAGGGGTTTTACTTAGTTGGTATAAGATGCTATACAAATTTTTAATAGTAGCATGAGAAGTTTTAACCTTGGATGGTACATTATTTAACTTTGGATTCAAAGGCATAATGTTCACATTGGGTCTAGTGTTGGAAGAGGGTAAAGGGAATTGAAGAGTAACTTGCAAATGTCTTGTTGTGATTGTATAATCTATAGGTGGAAAGGAGCCATTATAATTAGAAGATAAAGATAATGGGCCTTAGAGGGTGACTCACAGGAATCTATTTACATTATTGCAATTTTAAGTGGGCAAGGATCCATTATAATTATAAGAAGGAGATCCAAAAATAGTAACTTGGGAAGATGGGGTACAATAGAATTGCTTGTACCCAACATGGCATTACTTGAAGGGGAGGGTGTTGAACCTATAATGATGGGACTAGTACTTTGAGAAGCATGGGATGGTTCAAGATCTTTGACAGTGATGGTGGTAACATGGTTTGCATAAATAGGCCCCACAATGTTATTTTAATAATAAGGCATGTTGTTATAACCCAAGTTATTAGCAGGGGTATTATGATCTTGATTATGATCATGTTGATTATGTTTCTAACCTTGGGCTTGTTTTCATTGATTTTGTCCATGATTCTAATTATTTCTTGCCGATTATTGATTGTGTTTAAGAAATGGGTCTTTGTAGATGCCCATATCTTGATTAGTATTTTGTGAGATAAGTTTGATTTCAACTTCACCAATTTCAATAAAATATTCAATGAGATGTTACAATTGAACACATCGATAAACACCATGACCAGCAACATGATGGAAGTTAAAAAACTCATCTGCCTAATATCAATCAAATTTAGGTTTATCTTCAAGAAATGGCCTTGGTATAGGCCACACAATTAAATTAGCTACTACAAGCTTTTGGAACATGACCTATATAGGCTCTCCCAGTTTGCTAAAGACTCTATTTTTTTATTGAATACCCTTCATGAAGGGACCCTTTGCAAAGTGGTTGGTGCATTAGGTGGAGCTAATTACACATTTGGAGCTGGTGGAGTTTGTATCATCTATACAAGCCTAGATTCAGTCACTCCATTTCTTAACATGTTATTATTCTTATTAAATCCCTTAGGTTTCTCTATTGTAATAGTTTGAACAAGTGATTAAATATGATTTGACATTTGAACTTGAGAGTAAATATTGATAAGACATTTAGTGATAGGCATCTTCTTAATCTACATATCCTTGTCTATAATTTCTTCAAATGCATTTGCACAAGTGAGTCATAGATTATGTGTCACCTTAGGGTGTAGGTTCTATGCAAAAATATCAACCAATTGTTTGTCTATAAAATTGTGTTGAAAGTGTCTAGCTAATGCTCTCCACCACTGTAGATATGCTACAAAGCTTTCTCCATCTCGTTGTTTAGATTTTCTTAAGTTAATGACAATTAATTCATGTTCAATATTTTAAGAGAAGTGGTTAACAATTTTTTTAGATAGATCATTCCAATCTTCCATCGATCCCTTAGGTAACTTAAGGAGCCAATCTAAAGCTTATCCCACTAAATTTTGAGGAATAAGTGAAGCAATAAAACATTTTTATAAGCTACCTCTTGGTATAACACAAAAAATACCTAGATATGTTCACGAGGGTCACCATTCCCTTTGTATTTGTCAAATTTGGGTGCCTCAAAATGAGGTGGAAAGGGGGATTGGATAATACTCAAGTCAAATTGATATGTACATATATATTGTCAAACTTATATTTATTGACTTAGTTTCCCATCTCTAATCTTGATACAATTTCCTTTATCGAATTTTACTCTTGCATGTTTGGTGCATTGGTAGGTGGAATATAATTCTATTGGTAGGTGATTTGTTAGGGATATAGACCCTATGATATACAAATTTGTTTTGGTTTAATCCTTGATTTGAATAGGTAGGTCACTGATTCTTGGGTTGATAAACATTCCCTAAAATCTGCCATCATGAATTGTAAGTGTTTTGTTGATTTTAGGGAGTCTATGGTCGATTCACCAAAGTACGTGTTAGTTGAGAAGAACTTGCCAAAGTGTTTTAAACAATTTCCTAAATATGTTTTGTGTGTTTTTTTCCTTATCTCTATGAAGGAACAAAAGGTTCTTGATGATTGAAAAATATATGCTCCATGTCAGGTGAAGCATGTTGTAGAACCTCTTGAGGCTTGTTTTGTTCAATTAAAATGCCATGATCTATCATAGATGTGTTCTCAACTAGAGTATGCTATGTTTGTTCTACCGTATTATCTTGTCATTTAGAATCATTATTTTGTATTGAAGTGGCAACTAAAGAGTCAATCAAGTCCATGATAAGTTGATCTACATACCATTGACTTATTTTTTTGATCTTGGTGGCAAGATCTTGATCATTGGGTGATGAATCTATGAGTGCTTCCTTTCCTTTCATAGGAGAGGAAATGTTGGATTTTGAAATATGGTCGATCTTGATTATTCATATCTTTCATTCATGTTGTTTATTAGGTTATTCTTTCTTTACTTTTATACATTCTTGTTCCTACTTAAATCTTGATTGTTTATATCTTGATTTTAAGTTAGGTTATATTTTTGTATTATTTTTATCTTTGTTTTTGTTTATTTAAATGTAAATCATTGTAACTTTGATTTTGTAAATATTTTATCATTATCCTTAGTTATAAGTATTCACATTTGAACTGGCACATCGTAATCAAAATATAATGTTATTATAAGTTACTCATACTTATGATGCATAATTTAATTTTGCTATAGTAAGGACCAAGTGCTTTGGATTCCAAGTCCAAAAGTCAATAACGCTCTGAAGATCATCTCTTAATGTACTATACCTAACATGAGACTCTATGTAAGATGTGCATCTCTTGGAATACACTGAGTCTAATTAAATAATGGTCTATATTTTCTTTATATTTCTATTCTTCATTCCTCATTCCATTTTTGCCCACTTTTGGGTGAACTACATTGGTGTGAGGTTATTCTCAACTATGTAGGTAGTGTTTGGATACATGATGTATCTCAGGTTAGCTCATCCACCCTCATTCTTCTATTCATCTCTTTTATCACTTTGTGCATACTCATATGCCTAGTTTTTATGGATTTTTTAGTCATTAAACCCTCACATCTATATTTGTGCATGCTCATGTTTAATCGATGCAGTAGGTTATATCCTTGAGCTATGCTTGCCAATTTTCCATACTAGGATACAACATTTAGATCAATTATTGATCCAATATACCCTACTAGGGAAAAATTAATTATCAATGATAAAAATCAGCCCTACTAGGGCAAAAATCAATTTATCAACTAAATAAATTTGCTCTACTAGGGTATGTTTCAGTCAATTTTTTCTATTATTCACAAGAAGGTAGTAAAACTAGAAATATGGGTTATGGTAGGAATACCTGATAAAAAGGGTGCATGCATTGAATAAAAAGATTGCAAAGAGATCTTATTTGGCTTGGGAGGATGACCTGCATGTAAAAAATCCCTAAAGCAAATTTATTGGTTAGATAAGTAGCTGGGTGGATTGCCTAGTGCTAGCTAGATCTCAAAAGTGAGAGCTTCCTTAGGGGATATCAATCTACCATTTTAGAATAATTAAGTTAATAAAATAGAAATAAAGTACTTGCATCAATGATAAAAAGGTACTAAAACTAATAACAAGAATTTCTTGAGAAAGAGATATGCTAGAATGATCAAATTAGTGATAAACTAATTAGTGCTAGTGTTAATGGGTTAAGGTATGGTTCAAACGGTCTAGAAAGGGTCTATGAACAATCAAAAACTTTGAAGATTATATTTGGATAAGTGTAAGTAGATCAATGTAGCTTTTTGGTTTTTTTCCATAGGTGACCATCGATGATTGGGTTAACCATCGGTAATTATGCCTAACTATTGATGGTTATGCTGACCATTGATGATTGACTATGCCAAAACTGGGTTTGATCAACAGTAGGTTGACAAGATTCACAAATGAATTTTGGGGTTTGGGTAAAGGCTAAGTTGATTACAAAATGGAAATAAATCACATGAATAGTAACAAATAAGGGCTTGTCTTACCAGAAGTGGGTTGGATTAGTAGTTGGCATGGTTGACTTATAGGTAGAATTTGGCTTGATTTTGGTAGAGTAACGGTACCTAGAATCTTGGTTTGGAGGCAATGGTAAGTCATCTCTTAATGGAATGGCTTGATAATGTAGATGATGCTACTTGAATTGTAAAATAAAACTTTGAGTACCTAAGCTCTTGATAATAATTATAGATGGATTGGACCTCCCACGCCTCTCTTTCTTATAGGCACAAGTAAGAGGTGGTAGTGAAGGTGTAACTAGGGCTTCTAAATATGATTCATGAATGCATAGGCTTGCAACACAATTTAGACAAAGCTATATTTAGAAATAGGTCAGTGAATGTTTGCATACATTGGGTTAAGGAGGTAGATCCTGATCATCGATGGTTGAGGCTAAACGTCAAAATAGCCTAAAGGGCTATGTTTAAGCCTATTAAAGCTAAACTAATGAAAATAGGCCTAGGTAAGGAAAAAAGGTTTGAGGGGTCTGCTAGGGGTCATGATACTTGGAAATGCATGTGTAAAATTTTGGTGTCTACATTTACCCCCTTTTGTTGTGTGGCTTGAATCGATAAGTTGCAAAATAAAAATAAAAGTTGGGTAAAGTCAAGGTTGATCTGAGTCAGGAGGAGGTATTCCCCCTCAAATTAAGATGTGATAAGGTCAAATGAAATCATGTCAAGGTTTGATAAGTGGTAGGTGGTAGGGTGAGATGCAAAACCTATAAATAAAAAATGACTAAGTGTGATAGGGTAGATCATGTAAAGACTAAAGTTGCCAATATTATTAAATAAGAAGGTTGGTGTGAAGAAGACAAGTTACCAATGTATCATGTGATTGCTTTAGGGATGGTAGTGGGATACACTATTAGTATCCAAGGTAGATTTACTATTTTACTAGGTATCTAAGGTAGGAAGTGCTCTTATGAAAACACCAAATGGGTCAATGTGTGATGAGTATCTAAGGTAGGAAGTGATCTTGTGAAAACACAAATGATTTAGTTATTACACTAGGTGGTATAAAAATACAAATAAGTAACCTGGTAATGTCAGTCAGTGCAGTCAAAATGACCTAGGCAAAGTCATGACAATACATGCACATTGTTTGGGCAATAGGGTCATTATTGAGGTGGATGCAAGAAAATGGGTGGGTTGGGGTACAACTAAGCTGAATCCACATGCACTAGGCAAGTAGACATTGCCTACATAATGAAGGGGATTTAGAATCCCATAATAACTTTAGGCTGACTGTTGTTCTTGCTCAAAGGGTAGTGCTGAGGTTGATTCTTAGGTGAATAGGTCATTGAGATTGTGCACAATATATGACTAAGTGCTAAAAATGCCTGAGGACAATGGCCAGTATCAAGGTGGATGTGGTCAAATGGGGTTAGTTGAGAAAGGTTTGATTTGTCAGAGGGTAACAATTATGTTTTTGATCCTATAAAGAGAAGTTTTAAGTTGGTTTGTGTTGAAAAATGTGAAAGAAAAAATATGGGCCCCTAATCATCGATGGTTAGGGGACAAAAAGGTTGACCGTCGATGGTCACCTTGATCGTTGATGATCAAGGAGAAACCCTAAAAGGCTGAAAAAGATAAAAAGTGAAAGTGAAATGTAATTTTCATCATTTGTCACTTTCACTTCATGCTTTTTGCTCTACTAAGATTTTCATCTATTACTATAGCACTTTTGGACTAGAGTTTGACTGAGGTAACCATGAGGTGGGGACTTGTGATTTGTTCTTACATTGATCAAGATGGATGGTGGAAGAGGATGTGACTAGGTAGAGGGACCCAAGCTTTGACCATGGCATCACTCATGGAATGAGATAGGAGGTGTTTTAAAATTGATGATTATTTATGTTAAATGGAAATGAATTGTTGTATTAGTGTAATTAGGTTAAAAAACTAGTTTATTTATGTTTGGGGGGGTGATGCCCTTGATATAGGTTTTTGATAAATAGATATATGTGTTTCTTGTTTTGGTCAATTGAATGGTTGTATGGGTTGGGTAAGGGTAGGGTAGAAGGCTTAGGTATGTTTATGGCAAGATTAGTATGGTTTTGCTAGGGTTTGGAGAGGGTAGGGTTTAGGGCTTCACCACTAGTAGTCACACTCAAGGATCATTGATAGTATGAGCTTGACCATCGATTGACCATCGATGGTCAAGCTAAAAAATAAAGGATTTCTAGGGGACCACTACATTTGGTCTAATCATTAACCTCTTAATGGAAGAGGATTAAACCTAGATTTATGTTTAAAGGTATATATAATAATGAAAAAGAAGATTTTTTTTAAAAAATTCTTATTTGATAGATGGTGTGGGTTAAGTTATTGAAGGGGGTTAGGTGTGTTGTGTGAATGATGGGTTGGGATGATTTAGGAAAAGGTGTCAAGTAGGTAGGCTATATTGTGTGGTTTGTTGAAGAGGGTTAGGTGTGGGTTTGGTTGGTTTATAGGTGTAATAGGGTATTTGAAGGTTATGAATTAGTTGTTGGGTAGATTTGTCTGAGTTTTGTAGGTAACGATGGATTGTTGCTTGAATTGTTTAGAGGTAGGGTGGTGGGTGTGATAGGTTAGTTTGGAATAGGTTAAAAAATTTGAGTGTATGCTGGTACTAAACTCAATTAGGAAAACCAAGTGTGCTTACTCACATGGTTTTTTTATAGGCATGAGACTAGATTAAACTAAGGGATCGAGTCCTTAGTCTCTTTAATGAGGTGTGGGATGTGATGATAAAGGATGAGTGGTGACACATGGAGGCCATAAAATTAGGTGCAATGCACCATTATTAACATATACCTGATGACCCTGCCATGCTTATCATGCTCATTGAGAGATGGTACACCATAATAAATACCTTTTGGCTATCAATAAGAGAGATTAATATTCTATTAGAGGATGTTTCTAGGATTACTAGATTGCCTATCCAAGGGGATCTCATATATCACATAGAGAGTGAGGAGAGATTACTATATGGAGCTCATATATGGTGATGATCAGACAGATGCATAGTTTCATGTTGGTGGGTTTGGTTATGGCCCCTTGTATCAGAGGGAACCTAGAGATAGGTGTTTAGCTACAATGATGATGATGGTGCTGATGAGATTTATGCTTCCAAATTCAGTTGGTGGCCACTTCCCCTATTTATTGCTTAGAGTTTTAGTAGAGATGCTTCTAGGGAAGATCATGTTGGATGGGCACAAGTGTTACTTCTGCAAATTTATAGGGAGCTATGGGGTTTTAGAGTGCATCGATGTTATGGATTGAGTGTGGGGCTTGTTTTGCACTACTAAGATTTTGAGCACATTTAGGTATTAAGACCCTTGGGGCTACCAAATAATACACATGCACTGACTGACTATGTTTTTGACTTCCTATGCTAGAAGAGAGTGATTTTTTACATAAGATAAGGTGGTGAGGCCAGAGAGATTAAGTGATTCCATGATAGATTAAAGGGTCTAGTGATAGGGGATGTTACATGGTGACCATATATTGGGTGGCCACAGTGGGTAAGATTCAAGTACTACACCATAGGGTTGAAAATCTAGAGGTGGGTATATGGGAGGAGAGAGATGGAGACATAAATGATCTTGTTTGATCAAGTATAGAGATAGTTTAGCCTGGTATAGGGGATTCCACCTAACACTCTTAGATATAAGAGAGAGTAGGCTGAGTTTCTACTTCTTGAGCCTCAACTAGTAGATATAACACATGATTTTGAGGAGCTAGCAGTGGGGGACTAGATGATGATGTAGGAATCACTGATGGCTATATGGCCTAGTATTAGGGGAGGTACATTACACTAGATTTTAGAGGGGGTGATGAAGGCCACTAGCCCATAGATGTCAATTTAGGGGTGACATAGGTGTAGTTTGACCTACAAGTTGCAGTAGCCCAAGATCAGATAGCTAGTTTATAGGGACAAGTGGCCATTCTTTAGGGCCAAATTATAACTCTATAGGAATAGGTGAGGGATATGATGATGGAGAGGGACCAGGAATGGGCCTAGGTTATCATTTTATAGGGGTAGGTAGCTAATTTGTAGGGATAGATAGGCAAATTATAGGGGTAGATTGGTGTGGTGTGGTGGGTATAGTAGTAGGAGGGCCATCAAATTTAGTGCCATGAGTATGGTATCAGGCTACTATATAAGAACTTAGATACTATGAGGTGATGGTGCTAGATTAATTACCACATGCCATGATATTTGTAGAGTATAGAGCCAATTTAGGGGAGGGTGTCATGTTAGATACCCTTGGGTAGTGGGCTATTATAGTTGGTCAGACATGGGTCCTAGGGGGACCACCATCAGGTACAGGTATAGATGGGGTTAGTGGTAGTGGTGCAGGTGGTTTGAGTGTTCTAAGGACCTAATTGATATATGATATTAATGATACATATATGATTTTGATTCTGACCTATGCACTGATGTAGTGAGATGTATATTTTGAGAGAGAGAGCTGATATTGATATATTGTCACATGTATTATTTTTTGACTATTTGAAGTATATGATATATGACATTTGATGTTTTATGTCATGCTCATATTTGTGATTTATGGTTATGGATGCTCATGGTTTATGGCTAGGCAACTTAGTAGCTTAGGCATGTGATATGCAAAAAGTTAAATTATGGTGTTTTAATTCTATGCATGGTTAGATAGGATATGTTATGAATGGATACATGTTATGGCTCATGTTTATGGTTATGTGTATTGAATGGTGAATGGTATATGTTATGATGTTTTGCTTATTGACTTGGTTTATGGTGTAATAACATGTTTGGAAGCTTACATGATGTGATGGATAGGTGAATGTTTGGGGCTGACTGCTACATGTTTACATTGCACTTGGCTTGTTGGTGGATAGATGATGTTGCTTGTTGACATAGTTTATGATGTTCATGATTTTGGTATATTATTTGTTGTTCATGTTTATAGGATTACATAGACTAATAAAAGATATGAAAAAGAACATGACACATTTTCATTAGTAAAGATTGACGTGAAACCCAAAGTTGGATTGGCTTAGTAAAAATAAGTATTTCAAAGTTTCGCATTACCATGCCTAGGTTGATAGATAGGGATCCTGATAACATTGTGTCAAGTGAGATCATAGTCTTGTGCATATGATATGTGGAGGGAGAATGGGTGAAACTAGAACCATTAGCAAGATTAGTATGCATTTTTTGTAGGTGTCCAAAGAGGTAGTATAAACAAGTCTATATCTATATATAAAGTGTCGACTGATCAATGTGAGAAGTATACTAAGGAGATCTAATCATGGTTTTCTCAATGTTATTATTATTTAGGAGAGCCAATTATAGCTTCGAAATAATATTTTTGATTTTTCTCTTTTAATTACTTTTAACTTTTACCTGAGGCTCAAAGAAGCTGATTGATACAGGAAACTTCTAAGAAATTGATAGCTTTGACTAATGCTTTATCCAACCATCCTTCAAGGGAGTGGTCTAGATTTATATGGTTAACTCAAATGCTTTTGATAGCTATCCTTCAAGGGACTAGTCCACCATATGTTTTATAATTTCATAATGAGTTTTCAACAACTATCCTTTAAGGGAGCAGTTTGTGGATGCTAAGGATGACCCATAATTTGTTTTTGTCATTTGATATTGATTTTGGATTTTATTTTATTTTTCTTGACATAGACTTATTCATACATGCTCAATGGATTATCTTTATGAAGGCAAAACTAAGCTGACATGGGGTGCCAGTAGGTGAAAAGGAGGTATAGGTAACAATGATCATAAGAACTAATCTCAAAGAGATGGGAAAAACTATGAGAATCATATCATGGATAGAGCCATGGTATCCATAGTTGAGATTAGGCTATGATTGTGATAGATAATCACATGAATCAATTGTAGTCAGTTGCCCCTAAAAAGTGGGAAATGAATGTGGTTTCAAAGGATGAGCTTAAATTAGACAAATGCTGATTATGATGCCTATCTAAAAATAAAAGGGACATAGATGCAAAGCATTAAGAAGCTTAGGTTTTGGTTTGAATTCAAGAGAGGACAAATGATAGGCCCTTTAACCATACTTATGGGTAATGATGTAGGGTCCAAGCTAATTGAAAGCAAATTTACCCCTTTTGCTTTTCTCCATATTAGTGACATGTTGGTATTCCTTTAGGATAGGATCTCTAATGTTGAATTCTCAAACTTTCAGTTGTTTGTTATAGGTTCATTTGATTCATTCTTGATGGACATGAAGATGGGAAAGGGTAGTTAAATGATTCTCATCGAGTAGCTCAAGTTGGCCTAAATGTTCTTGATGGTAGTCATCTTCTGAAATGAGGTCACATAAAGATATGTAAAGAGAAAGAATTTAGATTTCAAGAGGCAAAATGGATTTGGCTCCAAAGATGAGAGAAAAGGGTGTAGCACTAGTGGGGTTTTGCATGCTAGTACGATATGTCCATAGGGTGAAGGGGATGTGCAAGTGCTAATCCTAACCTAAGGCATTGACCATTTTGGTAAGTATTATGTTAAGGGTTTTGTTAGAGGCTTCTGCTTATCCATTTTCTTGTGGGTGATAAGGTGATGAAAAGCTAAGTTTAATACCAAATACATCACAAAGGCCATGAACTTGTTTGTTATTGAAATATTTGCCATTATTGGTGATGATCTTATGGGGAACACTGAAATGGTAGATGATATGATGGGTGATGAATTTAATAATATTTTTAGCTTTCATTAAGATAAGGGGAATAGATTTCACCCATTTGGCAAAATATTTAGTTGCAATAATGATAGAATTGTGTCATTGTGAAGGGTGGGGGTTGATTTCACCAATAAGGTCTAGACCCCATTGTCAAAAAGGCAAAAAATCTATGAACATACGAAGGATATTACTAGGTGTATGATGTAAATTAGCATGTTGTTGACGCTTGGCACACTTTTTCACATAATCACAGTAGTCTTGGTTAAGGGTGGGCCAGTAATAGCTCAGGTAGAGGATGCACTTGGCCATAGCAAGGCCACTAAAGTGACCCCATAGATACCATCATGTGTCTCCTTGATGGCATGAGAGGCTTTTGGACCATGGAGGCATCAAAATAGGAGGCCATTTAAGCCTCATTTGTAGAGTATTCCTCCCATAATGGTATAACAAGATGTGCTTTGAATAAATGCCCAATGGGCATTCCTGGAGAGGTCAGAGGGAATTATGCCAAGGTGAAGGTAGTTAAAGTTTTAATGGTACCAAAGGTCAGGTAGGATCTCCTCCACACTAAAGATGGTTAGGGTGTCTATCTTAGTGTAGGAGGGCTTAAAAAGGTGATGTATAATGACTGATAGTTTGGAGTCTGAGGGCGTTGATGGGATCTAAGAGGCAAGTGAAGCCATGGTATTGAAAAATCTATTGGTAGATCATGGGGTGCTTTGAATATGGTAATGTTTGAATGAGGTTATGAGTTATATAACTAGTTACCTATACAACTATAAAACCTCATTATTACATTAGTAAATACCAATACCTTGTTTGACCATAAGTTGGGAGTCATCAAAGATATTGATTATTCTAATTCCCAAGGCTAAAGTAGTTTGGAGACCTATTACTAGGGCTTCATATTCAGCCATGTTTTTGGTGTATTCAAATTCGAGTTTAAAGGATAAGGAAAGTGGTTCATTGATAAGGGGGACAAGGACAATATCAGCTCCCCCACCACACTAACATTTGGAACCATCAAAAAACATGGTTACCTAATTAATGAAATCTACTTGAGATAAGCTTGTGATGGACTCATCTAGAAATGCAAGAGGGGGAGGTTGGTTGTCTGCTAGGGGTACTTTAGCTAATTGGTCAGTGATAACCTGACCCTTGATCAATTTTTATTAGAAAAATTCAAGGTCAACTTTAGCTAAAAGCATGAGCCACTTAGTCATACACTGGTTTCGGTACGGTTTAGAGTACATGTATTTAAGGGGGTTAGCATTGGTTATGACAAGTTTTGTGGTTAAGGAGGTAGTGGCAAAGTTTGGTGGCCATGAAGACTAGGGCTAGACATAGTTTTTTGGTATGTGTGTACTAAGTCTTATATTCAACCAATGTATAACCAATGTAATAGACAACTTACTCTTTGTGTTGTTCATCTCGATGGGCAAGTATTTCCCCAAGGGAGTGGTTTGTGGTAGAGATATAAAGGTAGAAAAATTGATCATCTTTAGGAGGTGGTGGAAGGGTTGACACTAATCATAGAGCTTGGAGATGAAGTTTCCCCTACAAGTTATAGAGTTGTTTAATATTGGTCAGAGGTAGCATCTTGAGGATGGATTTACTTTTGGCTAGATTGACTTTGATTCTTCAAAGGGAAATGATGAAGTCAAGAAGTTTACTTGATAAGACCCCAAAAATACATTTCTTAAGATTGAGGTAGATGTGATAATGGATAAGTCACCCAAAGATAATCTTAAGAATGGCTAAATAGTCTTTTTGAAGCTTGGACTTCTTGAGAAGGTCATCCACATAGTCTTTGATGATTGTATGGATAAGGTCATGAAAAATATATGTCATGGCCCATTGGTAAGTTACACCAACATTCTTAAGGCTGAAGGGCATGACTCTATAACAAAAATTCCCCCATGGGGTGATGAAGGTAGTTTTGTGCTAATATTTAGGTGTAATTAGGATTTGATTATAACCCAAAAATCCATCCATGAGTGACAACATCTCATGGCCTGCTATACGATCAATAAGTTAGTCAATGCTAGGTAGGGGAAAGTCATCCTTTGGGTAGGCAAGATTGAGGTCACAAAAGTCTGCATAGATACATAGTCCCCCTATGGAATTAGTGATAGGTATGATGTTCGAAACCCATTAGGGATAATCTATGGTTGAATGAAGTTAACCAAAAGGAGGTGTTAGAGCTCTTATTTGATAAGAAGGGCTATGCACGGATGCATTAGATGAAGTTATTATCTGATAGGTTTGACCTCACGAGTGGTGATGATATTGTGAGTGGTAATGGCTAGGTCAATACCAAACATATTGGCATATGACCAAGTGAATGCAATGCTATACTCATGGAGGAAGGTTAAGTAGTCCTATAGTTTCTTAAGGGTGAGAGTTTGGCCAAGTTTGATGATGTGGGGGTTTTCCAAAGTTTTATGTCAATGTCTATGGTAGATTCATTCAAAATGGTTGAGGTCTTTAGAGGTAAATATTTGTGGATGGAGGAATCTGGTGCACCAAGGTAGGTTAGAATAACATCTTTATCTTGATATTGAACAGTGTTGATGGTAGGAGAGTCTTCTCCCATGAGCTCAGGATAGATCAAAGGGATGGATATGGGTGCCCCTTCCTTTTGGCAAGTTAGGAGGCTGAGGGTAATCATGTTGATGAATTTTTTTTTGGGTGTGATGATGTCCTCATCCTCACTCTTAGGTTGAGGGGATATTGGTAGGGAAGGGTTCTATTTTATAAAAATGGTGGTGGTAGGTTTGTTTCCTTTCTTCTTATTAGGTAGAATAAATCTGAGGCCATGTTTCTCATGAGGCTTCTAGGTGTCGATCAAGGTCAATGTGTGTGGGTCATGTTCATACTATCCTAAACCAAATCCTTTCTAGGCACACTATGAAGGTATAGTTTGGAAAAGTTGGGGTTTTCCATGTAAGAAAACTTAGAGGTAAATGGTTGAGGCAAAGGGTGGGTAATGGAAATGTTAAGTGGCTTATTGATTCCCACATAGATGAAGTGAGTTTGATAGTTGGGAGGTCTTAAAAGGATAATGGATCTAATGTTGGGGTTGTAACCTAGGTGGTGGTTGAGTTTCCCATATTCTTGGGAAGTAAGGAGGGCATCTAGGGTGAGGAGACAATATTCTCCAAGGGTAAGGCATTGGAAGGTAGACTCCAAGGGATCAGTGCTAGGTATTTGGTCCATAGAAATAAATGAACTGGTAGATGCTTCTATAAGAGGGGAAATAATGGCTTTGAATTCTATGGGTGGTGGATTTTGTGGTGCGTTGAATGGAGATATGAGAACATCATTAGGTTGGTATGTCATATTTCATGCTACAAAAGGGCTAGGGTCAACTTGTATGGTAAACACCTAAAATTTATGTTCAAACTTGACATAATGATGGAGGGTGGAAGGTACACAAGCCATGGCATAGATCTAAGGTCTCCCTAGTAAAACATTGTATTATAATTCACCTTCAACCATATAGAAAAGTTTGGAGAGCATGTGAGGTCCTAAATGAACGTGAAAGACAATGGTGCCCATGGTAGTGGTCATAGTGTCATTAAAAGATCTAAAGATGACTAAAGTTTTAGACATGACATTATCTAGTAGCTTAAGTTGGTCATAAGCATGGGAGAGATGATGTTGATACTGGCTCCCCCATCAATCATAACCTATTTGACATAGGTTTGGTTGATATGGGCAGTGACAAAGAGAGGTGGATCTAGGTATTCAAGATGGATGGAAGGTATCTCTGAGTCCTTGAAGGTAACCAGGGTTGAGAGTTAGAGAGCACCCATGAAGGCCTCTATAGGCTAAGAGTCTCTTGGTCAGACCTTAATGGCATGCATAGACTATATTATGGCCTGGTATTGGTGAGGTGAGGTGGAAATGAGCTCATAGAGGCTCATCATAGCTAGAGTTTGGTGAAGTTTCTTAAGAATGAACCTCCTAATGGATTCAAAAGGATTACCTTCAGAGGTGCCTAAGATGGTTACTTTGGGCAGAGTTAAAGATGTAAAGGGTTAGATCAGGTTTATTTTAGGATGAGTAGGTGGGTATGTCCATGGAATGGATACCTTGGCTTTCCCTTTATCCCTTTTTTGTGATCATGTGACCATGTTGATGGTATGGATAGAGGGGAATGATGTGATAGGATTTTGGGTAGGTTTTCCATCATTATAAGGTGAGAATGGAGGATTTGGTGTGCATTGGTAAATAGCCATTGGGTGCCTTGGTAGAGGGGTCAAGGCAAGCTCTTATAATAAGAGATCATCCTCATCATAGAGCTAATAGAGAACAATCTAGAGAGCTTTATAGTTCTCTATGTCATGTCTAGGTGCCTTGTGATAGGAACATATTTGACGGTTATTATACCAAGCTGGTTTCAAACCAAGAAGATCAAAGGGTTTGATAGGAGGTAAGGTAAGGTATAAAATATTGTAACAAATTTTGAAAAATGACTGAATAAGATTTAGTGAGAGGTAAGAAAGGCCTAGGGGTTATTGTTTTGGTTGGTAAGTAGGGTGTTTTCATGATAGCATGTTTGGTAAGAGAAAGCTTGGGTGAAGTGATGTTTTTAGGTAATGGTTTCGGTTTGGGCATATTAGTGGTATGAGGGTTCCAGGTTGATAGTTTGGTCATTGGTAGTTTAAGAAAAACTAGAGTGTCAAATAATAATTGAGCTAGTGTAACTAGTAGCAGTGGATGACATATGTTAAAAATTATCTACTTTTTGGGTAGAGTTAATGGATGAGGAATCAAGATAGAGGGTAGGGTGGAGAAAGGAAAAACCCTAGGCATGTGTCTATTCGATGGTTTTTCTCTTTTGGTTCATTTGGGTCAAGGTTTGGGTGGAGGTTTAGATGGGGTCAATTCCAATTTAAGAGATGGGTGGACCAAACTCTATATGGGGAAGGTACCAAGGTTTTTAATAGGTTTAATTGGTGGTTTTCTTGTTTGAGGTATGATTACCTCGATTGATGGGGAACGTGAGGGGTTGATAGAAGTTTTGATTGGTTTAAGAGGTGGTGGAAAGATGATAAATTGGTTGGTTAAAGGTGTGATAGTAGGTTTGGGTTTATTGATGTAAGGGAGGCCTAAATTTTGACAAAAGGTAGCTAAATTCACATCTAGTTTTAAGGCAAATTCTATTTTTTTCACTAATGTGTAAAAAGGTTTGTGTACTGGTTTTGCTTTGTGGGTAGTGGATGCAAGAGATAAACTTGTAGGTTGGGGATGTTGGTTGGTAGGTTGATTGATATCCTGAGGTGAGGAAAGTAAGGTTGAGATAAATGGCTCATCCATGGGAGGTATTAGTAGAAATGCTTCTCCTTTAGGAATAATATCCATAGGAGTAGTGTTTTGTTGGGTAGCTAGTGGAGGTGGCAAATTAAGAACATTTACTTGTCGAGATATACCTGTTAGGGTAGAATGTGATGATTCTAAAGCTTCTATGTGTGGCTAGGGAAAAAGGAACCTCCTCAAGCTCAATCTTTAAAGGAGGGGAAGATGACTCTTCTACCTCTGTAAGTGAGGTGGGGGAAGAGTGGGTAGATTGGATGGTTGGGTCCTCATGTGTAGGTGTATTATGGACCATGTTGATCATGTGGGCATCATGAGTGCATTCAACCTATGCATCCTCATTTATGATAGGGGTATGGTTGTTAAAGGGCTTTTTGAAGATGTCTAAGGCTTGATTTTTAGGGGCATTAGGGTTATCTAATGCGAGTTCCCCTTGTCAATGAGGATTTGAACAACATTCTTGAAAGTATTGCATCGACTGATGTCATGTTTGATCACTCGATGAAAGGCACAAAGGTCATTTTCATTGTGCCAAGCTGGCATTTGATGAGAATAATCAAACTATGGGGGAGGATTGATGGGTGGAAGCTATACAAGATTAGCTTTTAGTAACTTTTCCAACACCAAGGCATAAGATTCTCCAAGTGGAGTAAATTTTTTTTGGGTGATTTGGTTTGGGTTTTGTGATCTTTGGTTAGAGGGATTGGGAAAGTTTTGTTGATTAATAGTAGGTGGTGGGTTGAATTTAAAGACAATTGCATTTGTAGTTCCCTTATTCTTAGCCCTAGAGTTAGCTTGATTGCCTGCTTTGGAGGAGGAGGCTTCATTGGTTTTGAAGGTAGAGTTCTTGTTTCATAACTTCAGTTTACCCTCATTTAAAGCCCTATTCTCTAACTTGTATGCCATGGTAAAAGCTTCATCAAAAGTTTTGAAGCTTTAGATACATATTGTGGAAGAAATGTGCTTGGCATAAGCATGGGCAAAGAGATATATCAATTCAAGCTGAGGTAGGGATAATGATAATTGGTTGATCAAGCTTCTCCAATGAGCCACAAAATTAGCTATAGACTCATCCTCAAATTGGCGAATGGAATAAAGGTCAGTGATAGAGACTTTTTTGGATATGTTGATTGAGAAGTGGTCCAAGAAGGTTTGAGATAATTGGTTAAAGGAGATGGAATGTTTGGTAATGGCACTATACCAGTCCAGTGTCAAGACAGAAAGAGACATAGGAAATATTTACAAAAGTAGGGCATAATCATAGGAAATCATGTAACAAGAATGTCTAAATGCTCTTAAATGCTACTAGGGGTATTCCTTACTATTAAATTTGGTGAATTTTGTAAGCTCCCATTGGGTTGGATAAGGTCTAATAGGGATTGGAGGGTGAATGGGATCATTACAGATTTGGTCATAAGATAAAATGTTATGGGCTCCCAAAAGGGATGACTCAAGAGTTGACATTTTATCCATGATTATTTTCATTAATTCTATTTGAGGTGGTGTTCTTGAGGGGTTACAAGGCATATATTATGGTTGGGGAATATATTGATAATTTATAAGAGGTTGGGAGATGGTCCCATACTGATAAGAGGTTATGGGTGGTTGGGTAGATGACATATAAAGATAGGTAGCTATTGGCAATTGGGTGGTAGATATATACCCTTATGAGTTAGGGGTATAACCAATATTAGATGATGCAAGTAATTGTTGGGATGCTGAGGTAGGTTGAGATATGGTTGGATTGGTAATTAGTGGGGTGGTCATGATTTTTGTGTTAATGGGTGGTGAGGTAGAAGGGATAGGTACCTTTAAGCTTGGTAAATAGGTATTAACCAATGGGCTAGGTTTTATAGAGGGGAGGTTGGAGATGTCGGTGGTGGGTGCCCTATCTATAAGTGGGACATAATAGGTTGATGTTTGGGTTGTCCCCATGGTAGAGGAGTCATTATTAGGGGTGGATGGTGTAAGGGTAACAGTTGGTTGGATAGGTTGGTTCTCATCCATAATATTGATGAGTTAGTAGATGAAGATACGTGGGTGGTCAAAGGTTGGGTGGTGACCATAATAATAAGGATATCCTCCATAAGGTGGGATTTCATGCTATAAGGAGGGTCTTGAGGTGGAGTTGAAACTAGGATATAGTGAGAAGAGGTGTTAAGATAGTGTTGAAGGGCCACTAGATTGTTTTTTAAAAATGTGGTAAAGTCCATGTCTCCTTGGGGAAATACCCAAGGGAAAGTAGGGCTTCCCAATGGATGAGGTGAATATTCTACCTCAGAGATGTACTCCATAAATAAGGAGACATAGAAGGTTGATTTAGGTAATGGTCTATGTTTTACTAGGTCTCTTCATTATTGACGAGTGAGAACCATACAAAGAAGTGGGAGAGAATACAAAAGATTAGACTCACCACTCAAACAAAAAGAAGACAAAGAAAATAGTCAAGGCAATCAAGGAACACACTAGAATGTACATTTAAGCTTGAAGTTAGTTTTAAGATCACTTTTGGCTTATGCCTTAGTTTATGAGAATGTGTGATAGAAGTTAGCTTGTAGATCAGGTACTAGATAAGTAGTATATGGATAGTTTCAGGCTGTTTAGGTGCTCAAAATAATCTATATTGGAATCAATATGTGGCTTGGTATTGGGGCCTACCCCCTCACTTTATAGTCCCACAACAATAAGGGTGCCTGGTGCTTAACCAATATATATTGATATCTAGAGTTTATACTCAACCAAAGAGTTGAGTTGGTTATCCTCTTGGTAATGAACTCTAAGTAGGATTGTCAAGAATAGGTAAGGTGACTGCTAGGTGATGAAATCCTAGTTGGGCCTTGTCTCAAATTATTTTGATGTTTGATTGATGAAAGTGGTTTGACTAGTGTGTGGAATAAAAGTGGTGCTATGATAAGATTACTATGCTTTTAATTCAAAGTGAACTATAGTTAAAAGTAAACAATGGATGCAGTTGATTTTAAGCCCAAAAGAAATTTTAGTTTCAATTATGAGACAGATGGAGAGGAAAGCATAAAAATGTAAAAAAAAATGTGAGTAAAGACTCAAGGGTCCCTCTAGGTGTGCCAAAATGTTTCATTCAAATTTCACTATTATTCAGAAGAAGGTAGTAAAACTAGAAATACAGGTTATGGTAGGAATACCTGATAAAAAGGGTGCATGCATTGAATAAAAATATTTTTAAGAGCTCCTCTTTGGCTTGGGAGGATGACCTGCATATAAGGAAGCACTAAAGCAAATTTTATGGTTAATAAAATAGTTGGGTGGATTTTATACCACTAGCTAGATTCCAGAAGCAAGAGCTTCTTTAGGGGCTGTCAATCCACCATTTTAGAATAATTAAGTTAATAAAACATAAATAAAGTACTTGCATAAATGATCAAAAGGTACTAAAATTGATAACAAGAATTTCTTTATAAAGAGATATGCTTGCATGATCAAATTAGTGATAAACTAATTAGTGCTAGTGATGATGGGTCAAGTATGGCTTAGAAGGTTTGGAAGGGGTCTATGGACAATTAGAAACTCTTAAGAGTAGATTTGGATAAGTATAAGTGGATCAAGGTAGCTTACTAGTTTTTTTTCCATAAGTGACCATTGATGGTTGGGTTGACCGTCGATGGTTAGGCTCGGTGGTTATGTTGAATGTCAATGATTGACTGTGCCAAAACTAGGTTTGATCAACAACATGTCGACAAGATTCACAAATAAATTCTAGGGGTTAGGCAAAGGCTAAATTGATTGAGAAATGGAAATAAAGCACATGAATAGTAACAAACAAGGGCTTGTATTACCAAAAGTGGGTTGGATGAGTAGTTGGCGTGGTTGACTTATAAGAAGGATCTATCTTGATTTTGGTAGAGTAACGGTGCATGGAAGCTTGGTTGAGAGGTGATGGCAAGTCAGCTCTTAACAAAATGGCTTGATAATACAGATGACACTGGTTGACCTGTAAAAGAAAACTCTGAGTACCTAAGCTCTTGATAACAATTGTAGATGGATTGGACCTCCCAAGCCTCTCTTTCTTATAGGCACAAGCAAGAGGTGGTAGTGAAGGTGTAACTGGGGCTTCTAGATATAATTCATATATGCACAGGCTCACAACATAATTTAGACAAAATTATATTTAGAAATAGGCTAGTGAATGTTTACATGCATTGGGTTAAGGAGGTGGATCCTGACCGTCGATGGTTAGGGTGATCATCGATGGTTAGCCTAACCATTGATCATCAAGACTGAATCTCAAAATAGCCTAAAGGACCATGTTTAAGCCTAGTAAAACTAAATTGATGAAAATAAGCTTAGGTAAGGAAAAAAGGTCTGAGTGCTCTGCTAGGGGTCACAACACTTGGAAATGAGTGTGTAGGGCACATTATTAATTCATTGACCTCTTTTCTTTGGAATAATGCTTTTATTTTTTAATTCTAAGCTTTTCAACTTTTACCCTTGTTTTGTAAATTTTAAAAGTATGCAACTTCTCTCAAGATCTATCATTCCCTAAGTGCACAACTTTCACCCTCTTATGGGTATGTTAAAGTGTATCTCTTATGTTTTGGGATTGCATTCTTCCCACTTCCCCCCATCTTGGGGCCCATTATATTTTATTATATTTTTCTAATTGAGAATCAACATGTGAAAGCATTAACTTGTATGGATTAATCTCATCCATGGGTTATTTCCATCTTTTTTTTCTCTTTTCGAGAGTCCATCCCTCTCCTTCATTCTCATATTTCTTCTCGAGGGGGTATCATGGGTCATTTACTTCCAAATTCTTATTGATAATTCTTTCATTCTTTTAAAAGATATTGCTTCAACCAAATGTATCACCATGCCTTATTAAACAAGGGTAAAATGTAGACATCTAATTCCTATCACTATTGTGTTGAAATTGTCAATCTTACTCAATCTTCTATGACGACACACAATTTGGGCCAAAATCACTAAACTATGCTAAATGGTTCAAACTTGTCATGTACAGGTGCCAATTTAGGCTAATGTATCCTTGAATAGGGTAATGCATTTTATGTGATTATTAAATTTTCTCAAATCATTTCAAGTCAAAATGCCAAAAATAGAATTTGACATTTTGAATTACTGAATTCATCTAATTCAGAAGTACATAAATGTGCATGTGTTATTTTATATCCATAATGCTCTAAATGAGGAATTGCTCCATATGCAATTGACACCTTTTAATTATACTCCAGTCACATTAAGACTTAGTAACTTGATGTTTTGACCAATATTGATTAAATGGATAACTAATTTCTCAAGAATTGCATAAAATTTAATTAACCCCACTTAGGCAAAATAAACCAAATCAAGGGCTGAAGTGGAAAATCCATATAAGTTATTAAAGATCTAATAATTGGAAATTCATTTTTAATATCTGCATCATCTAGTGACATCATCAATGGGGTGGCATCCATAAGCCATAAATATAATAAATATTAGGTTTAAGCCCTCCCATGCCTCATTAATGCCCCTTATTTTCTAATTTTCTTTTAGCATGCCTAGTGGGACCACACATCCCTCTTATGGTTGGTGGATTAGGTGGAGCCAATTACACATTTGGAGTTGACAAAGCCTGCACCATTCTTACATGCCTAGATTTAGTCAATCTATTTCCTACCATGTTCTTGTTCTTATTAAATCCCTTAAGTTTATCTATTGAAATAGTTTGAACAGGTGATTGGGTCTGATTTGATGTTTCACCCTGACATTAAATATTGATAAGACCTTTAGTGATAAGTGCCTTCTCCGTCTACACACCCTTGTCTATAGTTTCCTTGAATGTATTTGCACAAGTGAGTTGTAGATTGTATGCCACATCAGGGTGTAGGTTTTATGAAAAAATATCGACTATCTACTGTTTGGAAAATTATGTTGAAAGAATCCAACTAGTGCTCTCCATTGCTATAGATATGCTATGAAGCTTTCTCCATTTTTTTATTTGGCTTTGTATAAGTCGACAATAGTTAATTCATGTTCAATATTGTAAGAGAAGTGGTTAACAATTTTTTTAGATAGATCATTCCAATTTGCCACTGACCCTTTATGTAACTTAAGGAGACAATCTAAATCTTGTTCTGCTAAACTTCATAAAAATAATTGAAGCAAATAAATACTACTATAGGCTACCTCTTACCACAAAACAAAAAATGATTGGATATGTTCATGAGGGTCACCCTTCCATTTATATTTTTTAAATTTGGGTGCCTTAAAGTGAGGTGGAAAGGGGACTTGGAGAATACTCAAGTCAAACGAATATGGACATATCTCATCAAACTTATATTTATTGATTCGGTTTCCCGTCTCCAATGTCAATATAATTTCTTTCATCAAATTCCACTCTTACATGTTTGGTGTATTGGTAGGTGGAATATAATTTTGTTGGGGTGGTATGTGACCCTATTTTATTATTTTGTTAGGGATATATACCCTATGATCTACAAATTTGTTTTGGTTTACTCCTTGAGTCGAGTAGGTGAGATGTCGATTCTTGGGTTGATAAACATTCCCTAAAATCTACCACCATGAATTGTAAGTATTTTTTTGATTTTGGGGAGTCTGTGGTTGATTTACCAAAGTACGCATTGGTTGAGAATAACTTGCAAAAGTGTTTTGAGAAATTTCTTCAATACGTACTTTAGGTTTTGTTCTTTGGCTCTATGAAGGAAGAAAAAGTTCTTGATGATTGAAAAATGTATGCTCTATGTCTGGTGAAGCATGTTGCAAAACCTCCTGAGGCTTGTTTTATTCAATTGAAATGCCATGATATGTCATATATGTGTTCTCAACTAGAGTATACTACATTTGTTCTACCACATTCTCTTATTCTTTAGAAGCATGGTTGTGTATTGAAGTGGTAGCTAAAGAGTCATTCAAGTCCATGATAAGCTGGTCTACATACCATTGACTTATTTTATTGATCTTGATGGCAATACATTGATAATTGGGTACTAACTTTATGAGTGCTTCCTTTCCTTTACTAGAAGAGGCAATGCTAGATTTTGAAATATGAGCAAGGGATTATTCTCACTATTGCTCTTATACCCTAACCAAGGTGTGTAATTGTTTCATAGGAAAGTTTGATGGCAACTTAACATTAGATTCAATCAACCTTAGGAGGGCTTCATCTCTATCCTCTAAGGGTTGATGTTTAAAATAGTATTTTCTATATCCTACAGTAGAATGTCTTCAAACACCATAGAATTATCTTATCCATCATAAAAATGCTCTTACTCATAAATAGGGTTGTAAGGGACCCCACTATAAGTATAACTTTGTATCATGTTTAGAAGGTTGTTCTTTACATTTTCCAAGATGTGAAATGTGTTTTGAAAATGTTATAAAGGTATGTTTTGAATTTTTCAAATAAGCAACAAGGAAAAAAGAGACTATAATAAACGAAGTGGCATAGTGCCACATAATTAGAAAATATGGTTATGAATTTACTCAACCTTAGTGGGTTGAAATCATCAAATTGGAAGAGGGTATGATAACTTTAGAACCTAAAGTGTAAGTTAGCACAACAAACCTAGGTCAAAGATACATCAATACCATAAAAGTTAAGAACTATGATGAGTTACAACTAGAAAATTAGAATAAGGTCATTTTTATTAGGAAAATAACAATACAAACTAAGAATCTCAAAATGTGATAACACAAAAAAACTCCTAAGTATAAAACTAAAACCAAACGTGTAACACAACGCTGCCACATGGTAATAAGAAGTAGAATGGTCCTAAAACTTAGAGTGTGAGTGAACACAAGATAACCTAAGTACATAATGATAAAAAATGATGATGAGTCTATATAAAAACCTTTAACCCAAATGGGAAATTGTACCCAAGTTCACTCAAACCAAGTGTAAATGATAAATTGATTGACACATTATCCTAGAAATTAGAAAGGTGAGATTTTGAATTCTAATTTAAAATGAAGGACTTTAAGATTTTGCAAAGTGGTAAATGTTCTAGAATCAAATGGGAAACATAACAATGATGTTTGGAAAATATAAACATAATGTTTCAAATGATGATTTGAACAAGGCTATTGTAGAAAGGTCAGTTGTCAATTCATTTAATTTGTCAAGTGCTTACCTAGTTGTCCAAGTTAGTTCTAGGCTTGTTACAACTAAGTTCAGACATAGACTAATCCTATGGTGCTAAAAAATTATCACTTGACTATGATGACATCAATTCACATAGGGTAAAATCCTTATGCGCTCACCCAAAGCATAACAGAGAAAGAACTGGGGCTCGTATTGGGATAGTTGTGCTATGGCACAACTCATGATTTATAGGACTTTATCATTTAAAATAATGATGTTGAAAAGTTCATTGATGCAAGTCATTCTAGGTGGAGTCTGATGGTTTGTAGTCACAAAACCTATATGGGTTTGGTTCTATAGTTTCATGGGCACAAGCTTCTAATTCCCTTAACTTAACATCATTCAGGAACTTGGAGGGTTCAATGGAATACTTTAGATTTAAAGGTCATGCTTAGGCTCATGTTTTAGGCACAACTATCATTGCTTGGTGTGGGGCCTTTCCTAAACTTAGAGTATTTCTATAAAATGTGCTAACATCATCATAAATTATAGAGATGCCATGAATGCCTTGAATCAAAGATTGCATCCAATGTTATTGACATTTAGATTGAATTAATAACACTAAAATAATATCATTCATTGTGAATTTCAATAATCAAAGCTAAGATATTAAACCTAGGAACATAATTTATTACTTCAACCAATCTTCATATAGTTAATGATCCAAATACAAAGTATAATTCATATTGCAAAAATAAAGTAAAAGCTTATCTAAACTACTAATGGCCCAACAAATCATATGTGAGATTGTGTGATATAATTAGATCCTCAAAGGTATCCAGGATAAATATTATTCTAATGGTGTTCTTTACATGATATCTAGATATAATTCTGAAGAGCTTCACTAATTTTTTTTTGTCCCCTACATACTAGTTCGAGCTTGGCTTTATAGAACTTAGAAGCATCTTCATACTAGGGTAGAAGGAACATGTCAGGTGCTGAGATGGAGCCTTGGTTGATCATTCCATTAGATCCATTACCTTATGAATTTCTCACTATGAATGCCATGTGATACTTTCATAAGAAGAAGCCCTTAAAAACCTAGGTGCCAGATAACTACCTTCCAGCTGGTGCTAAGTCAGTGATGATTCCTCTAGCTAGCATAATAGATGCCAAAATAGAAATCATGACAAGTGATTAACTTTCATTAAGGTTTCTATTGAGTTGGCACAGATTCAAACTTAGTCAAAAAGAGGCCCAACGTTACCCCATACAAAATTTCTAGTCCACTCTCAGACTAATATTTCAATGCTCTTGGTGCATATAACTCTGATGCAATCTCCTTTAGTTCATCATTGAAGTCATCAACTCCCTTAATGGTGAGATTGAGTTCTTCAATGGTGATATATATCTTTATTAAGGTAGTACTGAGCATGAGCACATCCATATTTTCTAATTTTTTTTGAAAGGCCTCAAGGTTTGCATTAGCTTTTTCAAATCCTCCATCTAATATTTCTCCTTGTTCATAGGCCTTAGTTTGTAAGGCATGGAAGAGTGATTCTAGGATTTATTTATAATATTTGATTTAAATGTTCAAGGAATTGACCTTTCCCATTATTTGGCTACACTCTGATTTGCTCGTAGTGTATACCTATGCCATCATCTCCTCCTTCTCCCCCTTTTCATTTTTGAGGCACACATCTATTATTGATGCTTGGTTAGAGAAGTTGTATAAGATGGCATTGACAACATATTCACCCTCTTGAAGTTACATGAAGAGTCTTCCACCTATTCAATCTTTGCAATTATCTCCTATTTTATCATGACATATGGGTCCTCCACTTCTTCTAGTACTAGTTTTGCCCTCAACCTTGGGAGCATTTGCTCCACTAGCACACACACCTTGTCAACCTCAAATAAGTTTTAAGTGTCAATGCCATCTAAGAGGGATGGCTCAATTTCCTCTACATGCTCAACTATTTATTTTGATTTGAACTTCATGGCCTTTACTTCCTCTTCTACTTCTAGTGTGATCTTATTCCACTTTCAAGCCCTAGCATCATTGATGATGTTATTTTATACTACTTTGAAGGCCATAAAGATGAGTGCATTGGCTGACCTTACTGGGTTCATTGCATGGCAGTTTATGAGAAGAGAATTATGCCCTTCTTCTAGTTCTTCTATGCCCACTATGGCCTTTTATGGCACTTCAAAATGAGGCTAATCCATATAACTATAAAAAGTGAATGATAGCTATTGGCACATCCTTGTTATGGTAGTTTCAAGGGGTATGTACTCAAACATATAGTAATATTCTTTGATCACCCCTTCTATGAATTTTTTTCTTAGGATTGGCTTGACACCTTCTTCCTCAGTGATGACCAACTCCATCTATTCTCCTTCCTCTTCATCAGTGCTAGTGCTCTCTTTAGAGCTTCCCTCTGAGGTTTTTTCCTCTTGTTCCAATAGGGGTTCATTCTCAGACTTTTCCCCTTAGTCTATTTCTTCTTCTTCTTTGGTGATAGCTTTACCCTCCCATTTATGCTAGGTTTCTTCATCACTCTTCATTTGATCTTTCAAGGTGCTAGTATCACCTTCCTTGTCTCCAGGTGCCCCTTCACTACTTTGCCACACTTATGGTGCAACTTATTTTACCATGTTGGTGGGGGTGCTAGGCAACTTTGCTACTTTCTCCTTCATTGGTTTCACGCTTGTGGAAACCTTATTCTCTTCCTTTTATTTCTTGGCCCTTTCCTCCTAGGCCTTATTTTTTTTCCTTCCTCTTCTTTGATAGTGTTAAGGAATTTTCTTCTTTGGCCTTCATTTCCTCAACCTCAGCTCTATCAATATGCTCCTGTGTCATGCTGGCTACCTTTATGAGCTCTCTTCTTTTTTATATCACCAACACCATCTCTATTTTTGCCTCATTGTGGCCCATTTTCTTCCACAAGTTTCTCTTTTACTCCTCAGTTCATGGAGGCTATGTGGAGAGATATTTTGATGAGGCACCGGCTGACTTTCTTACCTCTCTAAGTATAGTAATAGTGCTACCTTAGAGGGCCTCCTAAACTTTGGCACTGGGCTCTTCTTCTGTTGCTTCTTCTTGGATGATGTAAAATTTTGTCCCTACTTCTTCCTCCTCCATCTCCTCATTTACCTCTTGTGTTTCCAATTCCTCACACACCTCTTGCACTTCCATATTTACCAAGTTTATTATGGGTATTGAAATTAGCCCCTTGGATTTATTTTTCTTCTCCCTTTTCTTGGACGAAGCAATCCATAGTGCAAAGGTCACATGCTTCTTCTTTGGTGCAGAGGGAGTGGCTTCATCACTAGAGGTGATCTCCAATATGATGCGCTCTTACATCTTCTCAAATTTCTCCCCCATTTTATTTTGGGGAGACTTATTTTGTGCTATCGATGCCAACTTCCCTTCATCACTAATATAGAGGGGAAGCTCATTATCCTTCTCGATGCTCATGCCCTCCTTTTTCAGTTTCATCTCATAATATAGCATGTGGATGTGCCTAAGGATGACTTCTTTTTTAAGAGGGATGGATGTTAGTGTGATCTTCCTCATCCTCCTCATCCTTTGTAACTTTTCCTCTTGGGTGCACATATTGGCATCACAACTTGCTTCTTTCTAAATCCACAAATTTCACTAGGATTCCTAGTTGTTGTGTGTTAGGGATTCTCCTTAGTGCATCCTTAAAGTACTTGGTAGAAAATGTGAAGGGGAGTTTTAGCCAACTAGATCAATTACTATCTGTGAGTATTAAGCATACTACACAAACATGTTTCATAATGATGAAGGTTACCATTCTAAAAATGTTCTGAGGGAGATCCTTGGGGATACACCATTCTTCCATGACTGCTTTGATATATTGGGTGTACCATCCCATCACTCGAGTCTTATACTTATAGGAGAAGGCAAGGGGGTAGGGAGTTTTTATATGCAAGAAAGACTCAAAGGTTTTCCTCATAACCAGTAGGCATATTGATATCCTCTATCATAATTAGAATTAACATCAATCCCCACTAGAAGGTCTCTCATGATGTATGACACTCAAGCACATTCTTCACCATTTCTTATATAATGAATTTTACTATATTAGATTTTACACCCTATGACATATGGTAGATGATGCATAGGTAAGTCTTGGTAATGTCTATATATCAAATGTCAAGATAAAGTTTTGAACTCATGAGGTACATAACTACCCTCATTCTAGGTTCCTTGATGTCTTTGTTTGGGAATGTAAACCATTTCTTGTAGTACATAAGAAGTTTCATGACCATTTCAACTTTAGCATCATATGCCATCATCTAGTGGATGTTTATGCTAGAGTCTAGGATCTTTGTGATTCAACTAATAAGGTTTGATGATAATTGCATGCACCTCCCCAAAAAGTATAAGTGATCCCTATAGATGTGTGAGAGGAGTAACTGCGTGAGTTACTTTGGATTTTTGAAACATGATAACTCATAGATTTGAGTTATGCCAGTGGTTAAAATTTTGTCTCGAATGGAGACATCAAATAATGCCATGCTTACTTCAGTCTTTGCCCCCATATCAACCACCCAATCTTGTGCTAGATCTTATGCATTGATTGTGGTGTGGTGGTTGTAATCCTTTATTTTATAGGTGTGAATGAAAGACACATAGCTCTCTCTTACCAAGACCTCCATGAAAAACTACATTCATTGATAGGACATCTTTTCAAGTGCCTCTAGATTCACCTTAGTGACACTAAATCCTTCTACTGGCTACACTTTCTTATTTACTATGGCCACTTATTTTATCATCCATGCTCATTTTATGTGATTCTACATCTGGTAGGGGCTAAAACTCATGTATTTTTTCCTATCTTGAATTGACTGATGTTGAAGTAAGATCTATTTACTTTGATAAAGCTTGTAATTTTTATTGGCACTCTTAATAGTCATGAGATATATGATTGTAACTTCAACTCTTGAGATTCACTTACCATTTATGGTGACCTCAATGTCACTCTAGTTTTCTATTGCCTGGGTTTTGCACAATTTGTGCCCCATAATTTTCTATGATAATCTTAAATGGAACATAATTCCTTTCTCTATTCAATCGTTCACTATTGGCATTTGTGGGTACTTAAGATCTCACTATAGTAGCATTTTATTGCTTTGACTCTGGTTTGATGGTATGGGTTTAGTTCATTGATCTACATTTTAGTTCAAATTAAATCAAGGTTTGTAACCTAAACCAATTAGACTTTCATTGCTTTATACCCCTAATTTAGATACCTTTTTAATTATAGGTGAGTAATGGCATAACACCACCTAGATTTCTTGGAATTCACTAAAACCCACAAAATATGTGAAAATCCTCTGCCACATACTCATTTAATATAGATCTTTTTGCCTCCACCAATACATAAATAAATTCTCCTAATGATATTTTTGGTGAAGTGATGTGTAGTTCAAATAGTCACTTCTCACCTCACTTTGGGTGGATGCTAGCTTATCCTGATGATTGTTGTCCTATGCTTTGTTTACTTGGCATGATCTTCACCTTTCTTATGATAATTTAGATGTAGTGCCTCACATGCATGTGATTTAACCTCCATGGTTCCATCTTATTTTCCTGTTGTGCTTTCATTTCAAGCATGCTTTCCTATTTTGGTCAATTTATGTACACTTTCATCTCTTTGCCTTGGCTTGTCCTACCCCATAAAAATCCCTTGCACTAACCTTTCAATGCTTCAATATTTTATTTTTATCTCTTGTTCATGATCATAGTGTGAATCATCTTTCTACCTATTGTGTATTTACATCATGTGTACCTCTCTTTGTTAATTGGTACTCATATTTTCAAAGTTTGGCAAGTTTCATGTGACTAGAAACTTAGGTATCTAGCCTCAGGCACTTTAGAAAGCATTTGTGCTCGACTCACCCAAATGGATTTATGAGTAGAAGAACCATAATATTTTTTTTGTGGGTTTGAAAGTGATACTTATTAACTCTACAAAAATAATAATCACAAAATATAAAAAAATGTTTGGCTTGTGACAAACATCATTCAGGTTAGCACAACACAACCAAACTGTGATTTGGAAGTTGATGTCTGATGGTATAAGTGCTATCTTATTACCTATATGACTTTAATATATTTCCATTGAAATGATCAAGGAACATTTCTCTTGATTACATGCACAACTTATATGTGCTAGTTTCCAAAATGTTATGGATAATATATGGACCTATCCACCTAATTTTTAGCTTTCTTGGGTGTTTGAGGTACTTGGAATCAAAAATAAAGACCAATGATCCTTCAGTTAGTATCTTGTGCTTAATATTCTTATCATTCCACAACTTCTAGGCACCTTATCTATCTATTAGCTCCACCTTGATTGGGCGCACACTTTATCCAAGCACTCTAAGTCTTTTAGCCTTGCACTCAATGACCATTGGTCATTCAAATGACCAATATATGTAATTTACAATGATGGCACCATGAATTCCATTATTAGAATCACCTATATGCCAAACACTAGTTGAAATGGTGTAGCCTTATTCAGGTGCTTATAGGTTGTGCAATATTCTCATAATACTACTGATACTTGATCATCCCAGTCTTTGTGACCAACATCACATATCTTTGTGAGGCATATTCCCAATATCTTATTGAATGCCTCAATAATTCCATTCACTTGTGGATGGTAAGGGGTGGTCTTATGATATGCCACCTTATGTTCTATCAATAAGATCTACATAGTTTTATTGATGAAGTGTGTGCCTCTATCACTAGTCAAACTAAGTGGGAACCCATAGTGACTTATAATGTTCTCCCATAAGAACCTTATGGATGTGGTGGCTATGTAATTTGTGGTTGGTGCTACTTTGGCCCACTTGGTAAAATAGTTAGTGGCCACCAAAATATATCTTATGCCTATGCACCTTACTATGGGAGTAATTGGCCCAACAAAATCAATGGCCCAATTTTCAAATGGTACCTAAGAAAGAATGAGGATGAGGGGAATCTCATCCCAAAGGTTGCGTTTCCCTATGCATTGGCATATGTCACATGCCTTGGTGAAATCTTTTATATCTTGAAATAGACTTGGACACCACAAACCTAATTGCAATACATTATATACCATTACATCTCTAGTGTAATAGCCTCCTACTATTCTTTCATATGCCTCATGTAAAATGGAGTCCCTTTCTTGTTCTAAGACACATCAACATAGGACTTCATCTTAGCCTAGTTTGTAAAATTCCTCATTAATAAGCTAAAAAGAGGTAGTGTAAACTATGAGTTATTTCTTCTCTTTGGTTACCATTGTTTGGGACATAAATCTAGATGTTAGGAAATGAATATCTCTGCCAAGTCCTCAAGGGCATGCTAGAATCTATAGAGTTATGCATTCAACATGTAATCCTCAATAGGCAATAATGTATCACTAGAGTTGATATGTGATAAATGGTTTGGGCCCAAGTTCTATTTTCTAGGTTTGATGACAACTGAGAACTAGAATTCTTGAAATAGAACTATCCATCTACAAATGTGCCCATAGATAATGGGATTGTTCATGAGGTACTTAAGCACTTCATGGTCCATGAATAAGATGATTTTTACTTAAGTATTACCTAAATTTTTGTAGGATATAGACCATGGTCAATACTTTATGCTCAGTTATTTTATAGTTCTCCTTTGCTTGGGTCAACTTTTTGCTTATGAAAGAGATGGGGTGATCCATTTTTCCTTCACTAGGTTATACTAGAATAGTGCTAATTTTAGATCTAGATACATGGAATGGGGTCATCTAATTGGTAAATTATAGAATAGGTTTTCTAGCCAACTTGAGCTTTAGAGTTTTAAAGGCATCCTCTTCTACTGCACCCCAATAGAATGGGCCATCTTTATGCAAGATCTATTATAGTGATTCCATAATATTTACATATCTCCTTATGAACTTTATATAATATACACAATAGCTAAGAAAGGCACAAATATGTCTCTACGTGGAGGATTCTAGAGTTGAATGATTATTGCAATCTTTGTAGGATTGATGAGAAGGTCATCTTTATAGATGATGTACTTGAGAAAGGTACCAAAAGGTGTCATGAAGACACACTTATTAAGGTTTAAACATATTTTTAACTATTGGAACCTCTCAAACATGAGGCATAAGTTATAATAATTTTATTTTATGAGCCCATACATAGTCCAGTCATTAAGGTACACTTGGAGGAACTTATGAATAAAATCCTTGAATACGGTGATGACCACTTTGGAGACTATGGTTGATGCATTATTAAACCCAAAAGGCATCATGTTATAGGTGAAACCAACCCATTCTATCACAAATGTTGTTTGAGGCCTATCATCCTCTTCAATTTGGAATTGATGGTATCTAGAAAAACCATTAGTGAAAGTATAGATTTCATAACTTGTGACTCCATTCAAGACTTCATCAGTGAATGGAGTTGGGAAGGGGTTAGTGACATAGGTGACATTTAATAGTAAATAATCCATGAAAATGTGGATGTACCTATACTTATTAATGATAATAACTATGGGGCTCACCCACTTTGAATCTTGCAATGGGTAGATCACTCTTGTGGCCAACATATCGTCAGTCTCCATTTTAACCCTAGTGCAAAGATTAGGGTTCATTCTATAGGGGTGCTTCTTGATAGGTCATATGCCATCCACCAGCTTTATGCTCATTTTCCCATGGGATGGGTGGGTTCCCTTCATGTATTGATAATTACATGGAAAAAAATCTTAAAACTTCTTTAGGATATCCATAATTCATGCCAGCTCCATGTTGAACCAATATGCACCTAGAATAACCACCTTTGGTTCCCCTTTTGCACTGATATCAACTTGGGTGGTCTTGAGTAGTATGTGATAGGGTTCATTTCTCTTTTGATGTGTGTCCTCAACTTGTATACTCCCCTCAATTGTTTTGATGTGGAAATGAATATGGTCTTCTTTATGAGGGGTACTGTCATCCACTTGACACATGAGCTTCCTTTTTTCTATTAAAGATGTCTAATTTCATGTTTTTCCAAACATTTATATCTTCATCACTTGGGTAACTATTGAGTGCCTACTCCTTGAATAAATTTGGGAGCACTAATAATCTTTCCCCAAACATATCTTGTAGGTGTTCCTCTAAGATTTTAGTGTCCTCAAACACTACCCCTTGAATTACTTACAATGGCTCAATTAATTCCAGGTTATGTGAGGAAAAGGAGAAGGTGTGCAAAAACTTCTGCTTTAAGAAATCCTAACTAGTTGTCTCATGGTGCAATTTATTGACCAAATACTAAGATCACACCCACATCTTCAAGGTTTTGTAGAAGGCATGCACTCATAGGTTTCTTGAGGTGTTTGTGCCATAGTCAATCCATGTTTCTTCACACAAATGTATGTGCACTATTGGGTCTAAATCACTAGAGTATGGAGAAATGTCTAGGTACTCATTGCTTTTTTTGAATTTGGTATATATGGATGATTTTACATCTTGCCACATTGGCAAACTAGGCCTTTGTACTACCCACTAATGAGAAATAATGCTTCTCAAAGTATACACTAGTGCACCCATCCTATCTACCTCTTTGGGGATGCATGACTTGAGGTCATAGATGTATTCTTCCATAGGATTGCTCCCTTGGTATATCAGGAGCATGAAAAATTTACCTTTACTCAAGTGAAATGCTTTTTTCCCCTTATTTTTGTTATAAGAGACCCATCTCTTTAAAGTATGATCAATCTAGACGCATCTAATCCTCATAGGTTTTGGTGATTTTGTGCTCACTAAGCAAAATATCTAACCAGTCATCTCATAAGCTTATTCAACCCATCAGTCACAAGCAACATTGGTGATGTTTGAGGTTAACTATCCATCCTTCTAAGAAAGTACTCCTTGGTCATTAGGGTTGAGAGTTTTAGCCCCTTGTGGTATGATGTTGTAGATATGGTTGATCTCATCCTCCAGATGAACACTTTATACATAGGGGGTCCTTGGTTACTTGAGAGGAGGATCACTACCCTTTATTTGCCATTTTCAAAGGTCATATAACACTTTTTGAATCACATATCAACATTATTCCCATAACAACATGGATTTCCTAAGATCTTTGGATAATTATCTTATTCAACCAACTTTATTACCTCAAAATCAGCATGAAACTTGGCACCCATGATATCTACAATAGTGATTTTTAGAATCTTGATTGGTTGTATCCTATATTTGTTGGCCATGAAAAGTACATGAGGGGAAGGATTCAAGTTTGTTGTGCCCACCTTATCCCATGCAATTTTTGTCAAGATACTAACCTTGGTGCCTATGTTAACAAGGAACTCACATATAAACCATCTATCAATGGTGGAATTCACTAGGAGTTCTTGATCATAATCTACATTTTGGGTATGCCTAATTTCTTACACCCTTTTCATATGTGGCATAACAACTTTAACTAGATTTTACCCTGAACACTCTAAAATTAAGTTAATTAATAAGGGAAACATCCCTTGTATTTTTAGGGGGTGTAAGATCCCCGTTAGCTCTTGTAATTTATCCTCTTGAACATCTTTCTTCTTGTGAGAGGTGGTAACTTATGAATCTAGGTCTCATGCTAAGTGGAGCTCTCCTTTTAGGTTTTGAATCACATCGATAGACTACTGTAATACATCTTTATAGTGAGTAGGGTGTAGGTAAGGTGAAGCTTTGGGTTTAAGACATGTTATGTGCTCAATACATCTTGGTTACCCATATTCTAGGCATAACTCTAGTATTGGTTCAACTGGTGGATAAGTGGTGAATCCACTATGAGTAGTTTCCTATACTTTGATTAGATCCATGTGGGTCAATTATGCCTTTGGAGTATACTTATCTGCTTTAAGTTCATGCTTGATCATTCATGTGCCCTTGTTTATGATAGGCCTGCCTTGGGTTAATTTATTGTACAAGTTAGGACATTCCTTGAACTTATGTGTTCTTTGACAATACCCACATATTAGATGTGTATGCTAGTTATGATGATAGTGCTTGGTCAAACTGCACTTATAACATGATCATGGTGGAAATATTCCTTCATCACATCTTTCACTTCACCCTCTAGTGCCTCTTTTCATTTCATAGCCTACATTATATTGGCCATATCCTTCATTACATTAATTAGATTACCCCTAATTGATGTAGTGGCCTATTGTGTACCTCTTTCCATGTTCTTGCACATCTCATCAATCAGTTGATAATTAGCTATGGTATGAATGTAAGCATCACACATTTGATAATAAATGGTGTGTTAACTTGACTAATGTATTGAAACAAAGGGTAGTTGTGAACATCATGCACTTTGTGACAAACCTCATAGCTTGAAACAATGTGTACATATTCTTTTGAGGGAATTTATTCCTATTATGGGCTTTCATTTCATAATCAATGCACCATAACCCACTTTGAGTGTCTTATAATGAACTAGTGGTAAGTTTCTAGAGTTGGCTGGTTATGGATGCAATTTGTGCTTCCATGAATGGGATAATTCTAGTGTCAACACTTCTAATTGCCTTGGCTCTGAGTGCAACTTCAAGCACTTTAAGAGGGTCTATGAATGTCTTTATAGAAATTGCTCTTGTAAATTGTAATATCAATCCCCCAAAAAGCCATTACACATGCTAAGAGGGGTGAATCTCATACAAAATATTAGAAAGAAGAGTTTTGAATATGGAATCATATAAGCACACACTCTCTGATAGTCCTTAGTTAATTTACTTGAGCACAAGATGCTCTACTATTTAAACTTGGGTATATCAAATTATTTCAAGAATGCTTCCATAAAAGTGTCATAATCAACCATAGCCTAGTTAGGATCAAATTTATTATACCAATTATAGGCACAATCAAGTAGAGTTGTCATGAACTAGTTTGCCTTGCACTCAGATTAGGTTATACCCTGAGTGTACCATTGTATTTTATATTTTAGCACATAATTTGTACCATTATCTACACTATGATACTATGGAAAGTACATGTCCATCTCATATTAAATTTGTTTTGGAGGACACTAGCATATGAGGAACTTAATCCCTAGTACTTATCTTGGTAGTGGTCTTCTAATGCCTCTAACCACTGGGTTAGGCATTGGTCCTATTATTATTTCTAGTGTCAATGATGATGAAGGCACTATACTATTGACTCATGGTATTGGGACACTTCCTATGGGTTGTTTCCTAATCTATGTAGCTGATATTGGCTGAATTAGAATGCTTTCACTTAAGTTCTATGTTTTCAAACTAGCACCTAAATGTCTAGAGGTATCCTCACTTAATTATTCATAAGGAATAACTTGTTTAATCATAAAATTATAATCCAAGATTATAAAATGGTCAAAGTTGATGTGGATAATAGGGTTAGTTATCACTCTTCTTTCTTCTTATGGGAGATCCAACACATGAGCTATCACTATAGGTTCAAAGGGGGTAGGCACTTCCAATGCATCTTCAAAGGTCAAATTCTATGGGGACCCAATGCTTTTTTCACCTGTCAATAATTGAGCTCAATAAATGGCTTTATTGTTCCTTTCCTCACACTTTTGTGATTCAAGAAATCCTTCCCCATGCCCTTCTCACTTGTTATGAGTTATCTCAGCACTTCTAGGTTCCATATCTTCCATCAACCTATGCCCTCTCTTGTTATAAGTTTGTTTCTTGAGCTCTTGGGTGTCAACCTGCTCATCCCATTCCATTATGCTTCACCTACACATCTCCTTTTCCCCTGTTACATTGCTCATATGCAAAAGGAATTTATCCTTCCATTCTTATGGTTTCAAAGTCACAATCCACCATTAGTTTCTTAAGCTTTATACTAAATTATTTCACAAATGTACCTCTAAGCTCATATAAGAATTGATACTCTACTTTTTCAAGGTATAATTATGTCGTTACTATAAAATTAAGCACAACTATTCAGTGATCCTTGCCACCATTTATCTATATCTCTAGTCCAAGTGGCATCAAGGTTCTCAAGCTTCTCTAGGCACTCTTTTGTTTACTCAAGGTGCTATCCATATCTTCAAATTTTATGGGTCACGTAAGTAGCCAACCATCAATACACATGCTTAGGTAGCTCATAAAAATAAACCTCATACAAAGCATCATATAGGTTATTTTGGACCCACTTCCTTGGCTTCTATTCTTTATAAGATGGATGCTTTAACACAAAGCTATCTTTCATCTGTTGTAGTCAGTGCTTGATGTTCTTAAGGGAGAGTCAAAGAATTATTCTTTTGCATCATTATAGTAACAAAATTCAACATAGATCTTGGTAATGGAACCAAAATGTTGTAAAAAATTTGGTTGTCAATTCATTTAATCTATCAAGCACTTAACTAGTTATCCAAGTCAGTTCTAGGTTTTTTACAACTAGGCACACACATAAACTAATCTTGTGGCCCTCAATATTTATCACTCAACTATCCCAGTATCAATTCACATAAGGCACAAGCCTTATGCGCTCACCTAAAGTATAACAGAGAAAGAATTGGGGTCTATGTTGGGCTAGTTATGCCATGATGTAACTTATTCTTCATAGAACTTTGTCATTTACAATAATGGCATTAGAAATATCATTGGTGTAAGTAATTATAGGTGGAGTCTAATGGTGTGTAGGTGTAAAGCCTATATGGGGTTGGTTCTATAGTTTCATGGGCACAAGCTGTTAGTTTCCTTAGCTTAGCATCATTTAAGTGATTGGAGGGTTCAATGGAATACTTTATATTTATAGGTCATGCTTAGGCTCACACTTTAGGCATAGTTATCATCACCTGGCATGGGGTCTTTCCTACACTTAGACTATTTCTATATAATGTGTTGATGTCATCATAAATTACAGAGATGCCAGGAATGCCCTAAATCAAAGCTTGTAACAAACATTATTTACATTTATATTGAATTCATAACACTAAAATCAAATCTAAGATATTAAAGCCAAGAACATAATGTATTACTTCAACCAATCTTCATATAGTTAATGTTCCAAATACAAATTACAGTTCATATTATAAAAATAGAGTAAATGCTTATCTAACCTACTAACAACCTAGCATCTCACAAGTGAGCTTGGGAAATATAATTAAATCCTCAAAGGTATCTAGGCTAAAGATTATTCTAATGGCATTATTAACATGATATCTAGAGCCAATTCTATAGAGCTTTGCTACTTTTTTTTCATCCCCTGTATACTAGTTCAAACTTGGATTTATAAAACTTAGAAGCATCTTCATGCCAAGGTAGAGGGTGCACACTGCATGCTAAGATGGAGCCTTGTTTGATCATTCTATCAGCTCCATCACCTTACACCCTTCACACTATTGACACCACATGCTACTTTCATAATAAGATGCCCTTAAAAACTTGGGTACTAGATAGCTACCTACTAGTTGGTGTTAAACCGGTGATAATTCCTCCAAATGGCATAAAAGATGCCAAAATAACAAGCATGACAAGTGATTTCCTCATGTTGAGGTGTTTGATAAGCTGGCATAGATTCAAACTTAGTCAAAAATAGGCCTAACAAAGGTAGAAAGTGGTCTTTATTTGGTTAGCGTAATGCCTCCTTGTTTAAATAAAATGATGGATAATAAAAGTGCTGGGTTGAGATGTGTTTTGGTTTTAAAGTAAGTTTTAGACTTGATAATACCAAATAAGTAAAGGATAAAATAATACAATACAACTAAATATAACATCCAAAGTCTTAAAACTAAAAAAGTTACATCATACTATTAAATTATGTTTATATACATGCTCTCAAGAGGATTTTAAGTATTAATAGAAAAATAAAAGCGTATGAATAAGTAGGGTTTTTACACCCCCTTCTCTCAAGATATTGTATGGTGACATGGAACTTTGGGCTACTTGCCTTGCATAAAAAATATGTCTGTGACAAGTGGGGTTGTTCTAAAACTAAATTTTTGTGTGTCTAGATGGTCCTAAGTGTGTCTAACACTAGAAATTACTCATGCCAATTAGATCCATATCAATCATCTTATTGTGAAAAGGTCTTGTCCTTTTCACAACCACTACATCCATCACTTGCTCAATGTAGTGTAATGCCTGAATTACCCTTACAATTTGAATTTGAGTACCACTAATAAAGTTTGATTAACCACTCAATAAAACATCCTAGCAGGTTGCCCTCAAGTTATATACCCCACCATGGAGTGGGGTTGAAATGATACTGGGAGATGAATGCTTGAGTTAATACTTCCCTGGAGAAACTATGAGGAGGCTATGAAATCCTACTCACAAACTAAGTTGCATAAAAGTAAAAGATAAAGTGAAAATACTTTAAGGTCATTTTTGGATCACCCAATTCATATAGATTTAGGGAAGGCCTTGATGACATCATTTTCATTCTTTTTGGACTAAAAGTAGAAAAGCAAATAAATATCACTTTTGGTTACTTGAGTTCCCTAAAGGGGACAAGGGGAGAGCATACACACATCAATCATTCTGTGAAAAACAAATAATTTTGAAAGATATAACATAAAACAAAACACTCTTAAGAGTTGTAATCTAAGCGTGAGTGTTTATTATAATGCATCAAAGTGAAATGTTTATGAAATTTGGCCCCTTGGCCTTAGTTGAAAAACTTTGTAAAATAAAATTTCATAAACAACTAAACATAAACAATCTAAATTATTTTTAAGCATCAAATGAAAGTATTCAAGATTTAACAATTTTCAAATTTGTGCCTTTTTTTAGATTGTGTCCTATAATTTTTAGAGGGTTTATGTCTACTTTGAAGCTCAAAATAAAATTAGAAAATAAGATTTTAAAAGCAAGCTCTCAGGTCCCTATTTTTTTTGTCTTAGACACAAATCATCATCGATCCATGTAGGGATCAATGTCAATCTTCAGATATCAACATTGATCAACAAATCATCAAAATTTCTTATAAAAAATAGAAAGGCATGCAGGTTATTTTCGTATAAATATTGGTTATCAAGATGAGCATAAAACCAATAAATAAGAATAAGTCCTAGAGGTAAATAGTTAGTAAAAAAATATTCAAGCTATTTAGAAACAAAAATGAAAACTAGAAAGTGCAAGAATAACTCATCAAAAATGTTTTTACCATGCCCTATTTTGAAAATAGGATTCATGGTCGATTTTGGTAATTGACATCAGTCTATAAAATTAACATCACTCTTTGTCAGTTTTAGAATAAAATGGTGTTGATTCTTATTAGTTTTGGAATAAAATGACATCAATCCATTTAACCTAAGAGTCATTAAAAAGATAAAAAATACATGAAAAATGAAGATAAAACTTAATTTTTAAATATTTTAAAGCATTTATTAAAATATCTAAGAGTTGCATATTAGTCTCTTTACTTGTATGGGATGCGTGGTCCCATTGGGTGTTCCAAAATGTAGAGTAGGCATCCAAAATGAGTTAGATCATGCAATAATCAAGTAAAACCCAAATAAGCATAAATAACATAACTCACTAATCCAACTCCCTCATGAGGTTTTGAAAATGAAATATAAGAGCTATTGAAATAAGGAATACAACCAACAAGCCTTCCTATGAGCATCCCTCCTCCAAAAGTGGTTTAAAAATGTTATTTTCCCCTGATTTGGTGCTTCAAGTCTTTGTCAATGATGAGTGGCTCACTCCTCCATCATCTCTCAATGCACCAGTGAATTAAGCTCAAGAAATTGATCAATATATGCCAATTGTTGAAGCTATTCTATTACAAATTTAGTATAATAACATTACACAAAAATAGCTTGTGAAGATAATTCTGCATAATAACTTTACACAAAAGAGATTGAAATGATGAGTGAGGACCCTTGTATTTATAGATTTTTAGAAATGATCAAAATCAATCATGACCATCCATATTGAGATCAAGATATGTGGCCATGTTTTAATTCAATTTTGGAGGCTCAATCCATAAATATCTCCATTAATATTTGGAGGAAAGGAGCATTAATGAGGTATGAGAGAGCTTAAACCTATTATGTGTTCCATTTATGGCTTATGGATGCCACCCCACTGATGATGTCACTAGATGATACAGATATTAGAAATGAATTTCCAATTAATATATATTCAATAACTTCAATGGATTTTCCACTTAAGCCCTTGATTTGGTTTAATTTACTTAAGTGGGATTAATTAAATTTTATGCAATTCTTTGGAAATTAGTTGTCCATTTAATCAATACTAGTCAAAACATCAAGTTACTAAGTCATAATTTTAATAGAGTATAATTAGAATAAGGTGTTAGTTGTGTATAGACTAATTCCCCATTTAGAGCATTGTGGATGTGAATAACACATGCATGTGTCATGTACTTTTGAATTAGAATAATTCAGTAGTATAGAGTGTCAAATTGCATTTTCATCATTTTGACTCAAAATGAGTTAAGAAAAGTTAATAATCACATAAAATGCATTTCCCTATTTAGAGATACATTAGCCTAAATTGGCACCTGTACGTGACAAGTTTGAACCATTTAGCACTTTTTAGTGATTTTGGCCCAAATTGTGTATTATCATAGAATAATAATTAAGATTGAGAATTTCAAAAAAAAGGAAATAGGAATTGGATGTCTATAGTATACAAGATATCTAAGATATAAATTTGCCTAGATGTTTTACTTAGTTGGTCATGAATACTATAAGTTTGTCAACATTAGGGCAAGGAGGTTTGGCCTTAACTAGTACAGTGTTTAATTTAGGATTAGAAGGCATAGGGTTCAAATCTATCTCAATATTAGAAGAATGAAAAGGGCCTTGAAGGGTAACTCATAAGCAAATAGTTGTGACTACATGATTTTGATTCGACAAGGAGTCATGATAATTAGAAGAATTGGGTGATGGCCTAGAAATAATAAGCCATAGAAACCAAAGAATATTATAAATGTTTGAACTTGGTGTGGAATTACTTGAGGAAGAGGGTGATGACCCTAAAATAATGGGATCAATGCTTTGATAAGATTTAAATGGTATATGGGTTTTGAATGTAATGGTGGCGATGTGATTATTAAAAATATGCCCCATAATATTATTATAATCATATGGCATAATGTTGTAGCCCAGGTTATTATATTGGGTATCATGATCCTAATTATGATTATGTTTATTCTATTTTTGACCTTGTCTTTGTTGATGTTGACCTTATATTTGGTTCAAAGTATTCCATTGCTATTGTTGGTTGTGCTTAGGAAATTGGGATTTGTAAATTCCCATATCCTAATTGGTGTTTTGTGATGCTTATTTTACTTTGATATCTCCATTTTGATCAGGTCCTCAATGAGATGCCTCAATTATACACATTGATAAATGACATGGCCAATAACATGATGAAAGTTACAAAACTCATATTCATGATACCAATCAAGTTTGGGTTGATATTTAATAAATGTTTTCAGCACATGCCATATGATTAAATTAGATGTAACTAGCTTCTAGAATACTACCTCTACAGGTTCTCCTAACTTACTAAATGGTCTATATTTATTGAATCCTCTATGTGGAGGAACTCTTTGCAAAGTGGTTAGTGGATTAGGTTATACATTTTAAATTGATAGAGCTTACACTATTTTCACATGCCATGACTCTGTTACTCCATAACCCACCATATTCTTGTTCTTATTAAAAGCTTTAGGTTTATTTGTAGTATTATCTTAAACATGTGTTTGAGTCTGATTGGATGTTTGAGCCCATGAATAGATTTTCATAAGGATTTTTGGTAATAAGTGATTTATCAATCTGTACACCCTTATCAATGATTTCTTCAAATGTGTTGGCACAAATCAGTCTTAGATTATGGGCCACCTTGGGGTGTAGGTTCTATGCAAAAATGTTAACCAACTACATGTCTAGTAAATTATTTTGAAAATAACCAACAATTATAGATATGTCATGAAGCTTTCTACATCTCTGTATTGCTTCGCATAATTTAACCACTATCAACTCATGATCAATGTTATAAGAGAAGTGGTTAACAATTTTTTTTGATAAACCATTAAAAATTATCATGATCCTTAAGGTAGTTTTAGGATCCAGTCTAATGCTTGTCCAACCAAGTTGTGTGGAAATAAGCATATCAAATAAACACTATTGTAAGCTACCTCTTAGCATACCAAAAAGAAGGATTAGATATGTTCTCTAGGGTCACCTTTCCCTTTATATTTATCAAACTTGGGTGGCTCAAAATGAGGTGAAAAAGGTACCTAAAGAATGTTTATGTCAAATAAATAAGGACATATCTCATTGAGCTTGTATTTTTTCATCTAGTTACCTATTTCAAGTCTCATGACTATATCTTTCATCTAATTCTACTCTTGCATATTTAGTGCATTTGTTAGTAGAATGTAGTTTTTTTGGGTAGGAATGTGCCCCCCTATGTGTTATTATTAGGGATATATATCCTATGCCCATAATTTTGATTTTGGTTTATCCTTGGATGTGAATAAGTTTGACATTATTGGTTCAAAAGGTTTGTTACCAATGTCTAGATGCTTGATACCGATTAACAAGAATTTATTATTATGAACTATAAAAAACCTACTAATTTTATGGTGCTTATTAATTTATCAGAGGGAATTTCCATTTTTAGTTCTCAAGGGGAACTTATTACGTTTGAGAGGAACTCACTAAGGTGTTGTGTAAAATACCCATAACCTATGATGAGTCTTTAGTAATGTGCTGTTGTGACTGGGCATGAGTCTCCTAATGGTTAAATAAAGTATGCTCCATATCAAGTGGAACTTGCTATGAAGTATCTATGGGTTTATTATATTTCAAAGAAGCCACAAGGTCCACATCAAATGTAGGATTGGCTAGATATTTCTATATTTATTCTAATGGTTATTCTTGCTCCATAAAAGTGGTATTATCGATTACAGGTGTAGCTAAACAAGTTGTTAAGTTTGTGATGAGTTGATCAACATACCATTAACTAATTAGTTATATTTTGGTCATGATATTTTGATCAGTTGGGGAGGAGTCCATAAGTGTGCCTTTCCATTTACTAGCAGAAGTAATGTTTGGTTTTTTGATATGAGTAATAGGTTTCTCTAGAGGTCACTCCTCTATGTGAACAAGTGTATGTAATTGCTTTATTAGGAAATTAGGTGGAAGTCTAGCTCCCAATTATATTGACCTTAGGATAAATTCATCTTTATCTTCTATAGGTTGGGGTTCAAATTAGCTATGTGTATATCCTACCATAATTGAGACATCATCAAACATGATAGAGTGTGCTTCCCTATCATAAAAATTCTATTCCTCACAACTATGGCCGTAAGAGACCCCACTACGAGTATACATTTGCATTTAAAAAAATGACTTTCTACATTTGTGAAGTATTTTGAATTTTGGTTTACAAATGTAAAAAGGTGTCTAGATTGTAATATCAAACAAATACAAGTTATATTTAAAATTAGAAGAAGAAAAAAATTCTTAAGAGAACTCAACTTTGGTTGGTCAAATTAAATAATTTAGAGGAAGGTAGAACAATCTTGGATCCTAGGGTGTAGGCTATCACAAGAAAACCTAAGTTTTAAGAGTGTTAATACTATAAAAACATGAGCATGACTATGTTAGGTCGTGATTAGGAAAATTAGAAGAATTTTTGAGTGATCCAAGAAGATTAAGATGTGAATTAACACAATAAACCTTAAGTCAAAAACCAAAAACTAATTGGCAGCACAATGGTGCCCAATAGAAAAGAAGATCAAATGGTTAAAGAAATTAGGGTGTGAGCAAATGTAAGATAACCTAAGTTTAAACAAGAATATAATGAGTATAATCTATACAACAACCTTCAAACCAAATAGAAAAATTATTCAAGTTACTCAAGCCAAGCATAAAAAGTGAACTACCCAAGACAAATTTGTAGGCAAGAATTCAATGTAGGCCAATTGTGTTTTGGGTTAGAACTTAAAAAGGTAAAATTTACAATTTTGACTAAATTAATTTATATTTATAAGTTACTAATAGTCTATACCTAAATGGACATCATAATGATGCTTTTTAGAAACACAGACATAGATATTTTGATTCATTTTGAACAAGGTAATTTATTGTGAAAAACTTTTACTAGTGTAATGCCCATTTGTTCAAAATATGATGTCTAACATGTGTTTTTATTTGGATGTATTTTTTTATACACACAAATAGTTTTTAAACTCAAAAAGATATGCAAGTAAATAAAAACAAGAAAAAACCAAAGTGTACATCCTATCCTAAAAACTGACAATGTTGTTTTGTACCATTGGATTCCATCAATATACTCCTTGAGAGGAAATAAGTTATTAATATAATAAATTTATATGTACATGAAAATTAGGGTTGTTTAGATCCATTCTTATCTCAATAAATCATACAGTGACATGGAAATTTGTTCAACTCACCCTACACCAATAATACTCTACATTAAATGGGGTTTGTATAAAATCTATAAGTTCTAATTGATCTATATGGTCTCATATGTGTGGTTAAAAGTAGGGAACAACATGTCATTTGGATCCAAGATAAATATCTTGTTGTAAAAAGGTCTTGTCTTTTTTACAACCACTACATCCATCAGATTGCTTAGTGTACTGTGATGTCTAAATTAAGCCATTATTTTGAGGGCCATAGTCATTAACAGAGTTATTTTCACATCTCAAACTAACATATTAGTGATTCACCCTCAATTTATATACCTTACCATGGAATGGGGTTAAAAAAATGTCAAGAGATGAATTCTCAGGTCAATGCTTCCCTAAAGAACTCATGGGGAGGTGATAAACTCCCAACCACAAGCTAAGATGAAAGAAATAAATATAGGACTTTAAAAGTCATTTTGGGATCACCCAAGTCACTCAAATATTAGGGAGTGCCTTTAAAACATTAATTCTATGCTTGGACTAACTGACAAAAGTAATAAGCAAAGCACTTTTGGTCACCCAAGTTCCCTAAAGGAGATGGGGGGAGAGCATACATGCTAAGCTTAGTTTACAAAAATAAAAACCAAGTCAAAGAAATTTGAAACTAATTTTATCCAACAAATAAATGCTAAATAAAGAAAGACTCTTAAGAGTCCTAAGATACATGGATGTTCATTTTAATCATGAATTTAAGTGTGATTGAAGTTTGCCTTTGTTATTATAAAAAGTAAACTAACAAAGTGTCTTAATCCTTTAAAATAAAGTGTTAGTAGTCAATCAAGGGTGTAGGATATCAAAATTAATTTGAAGCTTTTTATTTTAACTCTCTAGATTTTTGACATAGGGTGACCTCGTTGTTCTACAAAGTGATCTCACCATTCCATAAGATGACCTCACTATTTTATAGAGTGATCCCATCATTCCATAGATTTATCCCACTATAAATTTTGGCTTAGGATAATCTCACTAATGATTAGATGATGCCACCATTCCATAGGTCAATATCACTAATATGCAGGTTGATCTTGTTGATATGTAGAAACACATAATAAATAAAAAACCATAACAATCAATCTGGTTATTTGCATGTGAAACCTCACTCTTACTCAAGGTGACCTTGCCATTCCATAGGGTGATCTCACCGATGTTTAATATGACCTTTTTGTTTATAGGGCAACCTCACTGTTTGGTCCAAAAGATAGAAAACATGAAAATCAAAAGAAAAAAGAGAAAAATAGTATAAAAATATGATATAAATTCACAATTAGAAGGATAAAATGGTACATGACATGTGTGGTCCTATCGAGCATGCCAAAATGTAGAGTAGGATTACAAAGCAAGCTAGTTCATGCTTTAGTAAAGGAAACCAATAATAAACATAAAGAACCTAACATGCTAAGACCACTCCATTGAGGGGGAGTGATAATGTAATCAAGAAACTAATTAAAAAATCAAGACAAAAAATAGCTCCCCATAGTGGTTCTCCTTAAAAAATAGTCAATAAATATGCGTATGCTTGGATTTGGTGCTCCAAGTCTTTGTCAATGTGGTTAGATGATTGCCTTCATAATCTATTTTAACACCAGTGGATTTGGATCTTTAATTAGTCAATTTGGAGGTTGTTTTCACTAAAAATCTTGGTCTCTCTTGAAGCTATTTTTGCACAATAACATTGCAAAACTAAAGCTTAAAACTTATACACATGGCTCATATATTTATAGATTTTACAAAAATGTTGAGAATCAACCATGACCATCCATCTTGAGATCAAGATGTGTGGCCAAGGATTAATTCAATTTTAGAGGACAAAGCCATTAATATTTTATAACAAGTGAGCATTAATGAGGCATGGGTGACCTTAAACTTGATATTTATCTCCATTAATGCCTAATGCTTGACATCCTTTTAATTATGTCATCAGTGATGTCATGGCCTAGATATTTTGAATTATGAATTTACAATAATAGATATTCAATAACTTTCCATGGATTTTCCACTTAAGATATTAATTTGGTTTTGATTTGCTTAATGACTTTACTTAGTGATTTGTAATTCTTGGAAACTGGTCGCATGTTTAATCAAAATGGTCAAAAATGTCAATTTATGCTATGCCGTTAACCGTTGGCATGTCTAAGGATATGTGTAGCTTACTTGTGGCTTGCATAACCCTTTTACACGTTTTTTTACATTTCTTTATGCACTCATATTCTTAGTAGGTTATCCTATGGATTATCCATGGCCTTGGTAGATTATAAATAAGAGGTAGGGTTGGTTGTTCATCATCATATTAGAGTATTCATTTCTTATTGCAATTTCCCCCTCAAATTGGCTTATCTATTACTCATATTTTATGCTATATTTCCATATTATTATGATATATTTCTATTATTATGATTATTTGGTGAAGTAATATCATTATGAGTGGTATTAGAACATTGATTTGGGCCATAGTCAGGTCAATAACCCTAGATCTTGGGATTTGGATATATCTAATTAATAGTTATGAATTTATTTGCAATTATTTTACTAGAGGTGATAAATCATTCAATTAAGCTTCCATTAAATTTTTAACTCATTTGGATTTGTTTTTAAAAAGTTATCACCATTTTAGGTTTTTTCATAAATTCACTCCATATCTTGTAATTTATAGATTTTTTCAAATTTATTTATATTTTTGTAAATCTTGAAAAAAATATTTTGGGTTTAGTCTTTGATATTTTTAATTTGAGGCTGACATATTTAAAAACTTTCATGGTCAAAGTTGGGTCAGCAGGGCAAAATAAGGTTCACCATCAAGCCTTCTTATGGCTACTCCTAACACTCACAAATGGGGGAAAGGGAAAGACACTCGTAAAAATACTTTAGGGATGACATGGAGTCTTAAAAATCTGATATAGTGTCTTCAAAGATGGTTTCTCAAATTCAATCGAATTTACATGGCCTAATATAGAAGGATGTGCAAGTCCAAACTCAAATGTCAACAATGCAAGGGGAGCTTAATGGTATGAGAAATCAGTTACAATAGATCATAACAAAAATGGATACAATTTAATCTCATTTTACCCTCAATAACTTTCCAGTTTTCATTTTGCTCCTCCTCCTCTCAACACTAACATTTCTAATACAGGGGTGAAACTGATGTTGCCAAAAGTGGACTTATGCAAGTTTGATGGTAAAAATCTACTCACTTGGATCACTCAAAGTGAAAATATATTTGATCTACACCAAACTCCTAGCTCTCAAAATGTGTTCATGGCATCTCTATATCTAGAATCTATTCCATTCATTTGGTATCATTGGTTGTGTGCTCAAAAGAAGAAGATTGGTGCTCTTGTTATATGGTCAATATTCTCTGATGAACTGATGTCTATCAAGATAATGTTTTTGAAAACTAATTCATCTAGTTAGCTAAAGTGTGATAAATAGGAATAGTGAATGATTATATTCATCAATTTTAGAATCTATCCTTACATGTTGAGGACATCATTGAGGCAAATTTGACTGACCTTTTTTTGGGTGGACTAAAAAATAGTATTCAATTGGAAGTTCACATGTTTAACCCCATAATTGTATCTGAAACTATACCAAGGGCATGTTTAATAGAATAAAAATAGATGAACAAATGTTATCCTTTCACCGCTATCCAAGAATGCACCTTCCCAACTCCATCACTACCTCGACCTATCAAATTTACACTGTAATAAATTGAGGAGAAGCGTATTAAAGGGTTGTGTTATAGTTGTGACAACAAATGGAGAAAAGGTCATCAATGTGCTAAAAATGAGTTATGTTACATCAAAGGGGCCAATGAGGATGAAGAAGATGATGAGGCATCTAGTGAGGGTTTTGAAGGACCCAAGGATGAAGCTGTATATTCTCAACCTAATATCTCCTACCATGCCCTTGTAGGTATTTCTACTCCTCAAACTCTTAAGGTGGTGGGTTTCCTTAAGAAATAGAAGGTCACCGTGTTGATTAACACAATAATTACACATAATTTCATAAAAAATAATTTGGTTGTTCATTTGAATTGTTTCATCTACCCAACCCCAAAATTTCAAGTCATGATTGTAAATGGTGGCACAATTAATTATTTGAAAAAATATCACATTATTAAGCTAGTAATGGAGGACTATCTATTAGATTCTCCTATATTTTATATTCTTATGGGCAGGAATGACATTTTTTTGGGAGTACAATGGCTCAACACATTGGGTACTATTGATATGAATTTCCAAGAAATGTTCATGGACTTTCATTTTGAAGGCAAGCCAATAGAACAATAGAGATTAAGATTAAATCTCCACAAGTGGTTAGTTTACATCAAATGACCAAAATGCTAAAAAAAGTGCTAAAAGATTTATGGCATGCCTATTTTTCATTGATGTTTAACAAACTAAGGAGTCTACCCATTTTGATTTACAACAAATATTGGATGAACATCTGATTGTTTTTAGCCCCATGCCAAAATATATTCCTTCTAGCCATACTCATGATAATTCCATCAAACCCATTCTTGGAAGTACACTACCCAACATCAGACCATATAGATATCCTTATGCCCAAAATAGTGAAATTGAAAAAATAGTACAAGAGTTTTTGGAGGTAGGAACCATTTTCCATAACCAAAGTTAATATTCTTGTCCAATAGTCATGGTGTGAAATAAGGATGAAACTTGGAGGATGTGCCCAAATTATAGAGAGCTCACTGAGTTCACTATCAAAGATAAGTTTCCTATTCTTGTAATTGATGATTTTTTAAATTAATTACATGATGCTATTTATTTTACTAACTTATATCTTTGCTCTAGGTATCATCAAATCTATATCTATGAGGAGGACATTCCTAAAATAACTTTTCATATTCATAAAAGCCATTATGAATTTTGGTCATGCCTTTTGGTCTCACTAATGCACCATCCACCTTTCAAAGTTTTATGAATATGGTTTTTATGCCATTTTTGAGAAAGTTTGTACTTGTGTTTTTTGATGATATCATTATTTACAACAAAAACTGGGAAGACCACTTGTAGCATGTGAAACATGTACTCTTAGTTCTTAAGCAACATTAATTATATGCTAAACCATCCAAATTTGATTTTAGAGTCTAGGAATCAAAATATTTGGGTCATATTGTATCACATGAGGGAGTAAAATTTGATCCTAAAAAAATCCAAGCCATAATGGAGTTACAAATTTTTAAGATACTCAAGCAACTGAGGGGATTTTTGGGGCTAACTAGTTACTATCATGGGTTTATCAAACACTATGGTATTATTGCAACACCACTCACTTCCTTGTTGAATAAAGACTCATTATAGTGGAATGATACAACTACCAAGGCATTTTAATAACTAAAAATGGCTCTATACACCACTCTAGTATTGGCTACTCTAGATTTTGTTAAAACTTTTGTGGTTGAATGTGATGCATCTAGATATGGTATGGGTGCATTAATCATATAATATGTTAGGACCATTTCCTTTAAAATTCATAAATTGAAGGGTAAAAATTTTCTCAAAACCATTTATGAGAAAGATATGATGGCTATTTTGCATGCAACCAAACAATGGAGACCTTATCTATTGGGTCATCAATTTCAAGTAAAGACTGATCATGATAGCCTTAAATATTTTTTAGAACAATGGTTGTCCTCTAAATAACAACAAAAATGGGTGATAAAAATGTTAGGATTTGATTTTTAAATAGTCTACAAGAAAAGAAAATAAGATGTGGTGGCTAATACACTATCTTGGCAAGATGAACTAGTTGAGGCATTGTTATGTGCCATGACCATTTGGCAGGTATACTAGCTCAAGGAAGCAAGGTCAGAATGGGAGACTAAAAGTGCTACTCATGCATTGATTCAAAATATGTGAAGGGTTTAGATGGGATTTAAAAGTTTACATGGAAGGGGAATGTATTATGGTACAAAGATAGATTATATATGTGTTAAAATTCTCTTCTCAAATAGAAAATCCTTCAAGAACTTCATGCAACTCTACTTGACAATCACTCAAGATTTTTAAAAACCTATCATAGAGTCAAGAAGGATTTTTTTGGGAAGGAATAAAGGGGGATGTACATATATATGTGGCTAAATTTATGGTATTTCAATAAATTAAATGTGAAACCATTAAAACCCTAGGTCTTTTACATCCCTTATCCATCCCTAGTCAATGATGGGAAGAGGTGTTTATGGATTTCATTACTGGGTTACCATGATCTAAAGGTAGAACTATTATCATGTTTTTTATGGCTAGACTCACAAAGTATGCTCATTTTTATTATTTTTATCAACCATTGGTGGCTAGTATAGTAGCTTTTTCCTTTCTTAATATAGTTTAGAAATTGCATGGTACTCCTAAGATTATTGTCAGTGATCAAGATCCCATATTCACTAGTAATTTTTTGGACAAAATTATTTGCATGCTTAAGAACCCAATTGGATTATATTTAATCATATCATACTAAATATGATGGATAAACTAAGGTAATCAACAAGTGTCTAGAAGGGCACCTTTAATTCTTTGTGTTAGATAAATAAGATAAAAGGGTTCAATGGCTGCCCCTAGATGATGGTGGTATAATGCTTTGGTGCATATTTCATCTAAAATGTCTCATTTTATGGCATTGTATGGATGTAATCCTCCATCCCTTACTTCACCCTTGAATGCCCACCTAAAGGTGTGTGCAATGGAGGAACACTTTCAACATTAAAAGGAAGTCCTTGCTAGTTTGCATGAAAATTTAGCTTTGCCACAAAATCACATGAAGCAATAGGTAGATCAAAACATGAGTGAGAGGCATTTTTAAATTGGTGATTAGGCCTTTGTTTTCTTGAAATCATATAATTATATTTCCTTAAAGCAACATAAAAAGGATAACAAACTATCTCCCAAGTATACTAATATTTCATGTATCTTGCCGTAATAAGGTCATTAGACATAGAGTTACCACTCAAACTGAGGTACCAAAATTATATGAGGAAAGAAGGGTTATTATTAATCTTGAAGTGGTCCTTCAAATGTGCACTAAGAAACTATGGTCTAAAATGATTATAGAGTATCTGATCAAATGGAATAATTTGCCTTCTGAAGATGCTACCTAGAAAGATGAAGCTGTCATGAAACAACATCTAATATTGATTCAATGTTGAGGATAACATTGTTTTGAAGGGGAGGGGCATGCTATGCCTTGAATTATTGGCATGTTTATGGATATGTGTAGCCAATTTGTGGCTTGCATAACCCTTTTACAAATTATTTTACATTTCTCTATGCACTCATATGCTTAGTATGTCAGCCTATGGGTTGTCCATGGCCTTGATATACTATAAATAGGAGGTATGATTGGTTTTTCATCATCATATTAGAGTATTCATTTCTTATTTCAAGCATTTGATAGGTTGACCCTTTGAAGTGGCTTATCTATTATTAATATTTTATAGTGTATTTCCATATCATTGTGATCTATTACTATTATTTTGATTATTTGGTAAATTAATATCATTATAATTTACTTGGTCATAATTTGGATAGATTTGAATAAGAATATGGTGAAGAGTGCATGTAGGGTATTATCATAACTAGCATAATATAGACACAAATTAACACATGCACATGATGTGTGTTGATAAATCAAAGGATTTTAGTGGTCCAGGACGCCATTTTTCTTGGTCATAATTTGACTCAAAATGAATTAAGAAAAAATAATGATTTTTTAAAATGCATTTCCCCAATCAGGGATCAATGGATAAGAATCAACACTTGTACATGATGTGTGTAGACAAAATAGAGCATTTTAGTGATTTTGGTCTAGATTGTGCATTATTGTAGAATGTCATTTAGATTGAAATTTTATCACAATAATGATAATAATTAGATGTATATAGATCTAATATGACAAATGAAATAAACTAAACAAAATATAAATTCCCAAGGGCTAGTTGTATTTATAGTTAAAGAAAATACATCCTAGACTACGTCTAATACTATGGTTACAATGACAAGCCTAAGCACCCTATGATATACTAGCTTATTTGGAATTAATGTAACCTAGGTGAGGATAAAAACATACATATTATTCTAACAATAAGATGAACATATCTATTTACTAAGTAAAAAAATGAAAGAGAATAGGGATATATATACTTACATTGGATTGAATTTTCAGTGCATCAATCTCCACCTTGGCTCTAATGGCACTTTTTAATACATGTTGTGGGTGAAGACATAAAATAACAAGGATGAATACCTAAGATTCCTTATTGGGGACTTTAAATACTATGGGCACCTCCTTGGTTTAATCTTCCTCCTATTGAGAATTACTAACCTTGAAAAAGATTTGATATCTTCAAGAGTAAGCCTCTATCCATGAATTACTTTTTTTACTCCTTAAGGGTAGAAATGTGAGTGAAAGTAGAGTAGATGAGTATCATCTATGTTTGGAATGATATTTATAACCCCTATATATATAGATCCAAACCTAGAAATCAAATTTAACTCTAAGTTGATGGTACTGATCTAACTCAATATAGTAGAATGATATTGACTGACCTAGTATTATATCATTAGTCATGATATAATATAAAATACATAAATAATCTTATAAATGTGTCAAAATTGATTTTATAGTACAGGGATAAATGGGTAGGAAAAAAATGTATTAATAGTGTTATTATAGTAGGAAATATAAGGAGGCAAGATAACTAAATCGGAGATAGAGAAGGAACATGAAAATGAGACTTAGAGGAGGCCAGACTGATAGTGATGAAGGTATGACTAGATAATATGTAAAAATATCTAACAATGTACCATAATTTGATCCCACCCCTTTATTAGTGCACTCCTTAAGACATGCACTTAGGGAGATTAATATGCCAACAAGTCCTATAAGAGAGATCATCTATAAAAGATTATGATGAAACATATCAGTGTATACATATGTCCCACCCAAATATTATCACTTTTCACAATAGTGTAATGTGAAATGGTGATTTGGGAAAGATACATAAAAACACATGAGCATAAAGGGAAATGCTAAAAGAATGAGAGTAAATGAAAGTCAATAAGAGTGAATGAATACAAAAATGTAGCTTCATTTACCTTTTTGATTATAGCTATTACGTTATATGTGTTGAAAATTATGTAAGGTGCCAATATATAAATAGGATGGGTAATCTATATAAATATGAGAAAAATCCAAATTTTTACAATTTTTTTGTTGGTACCAAAAAATTCCTTGCTTTTCCATAATTCTAGTGCTTCTTTCAATTTCTCAAAAGGAGTTACCAAAATGAATACATGAAAAAAATATGGAATCTAGAAGATAATATAAAAAAAATGAATTTTGAATTGGTAAATATAAATAGGCTAAAAGGAAAATCATTTGGTCATTTTCTATTTTGAGAATATAAAACTCTAGATGACCATTTTTGGCACAATAAGAGTCAATGACTAAAGGATGATGAGATGGACACAAAGGAAATTTCCAAGGAGGTGCCATAGGATCGATGGAGATAGGTGATGTAATTAATGTTGGGAAGGGTAGATAGATAAGATGTAAGAAACATATGTGTTAGGGAAAATTTATGTAGTGGAGTTTTCCCCAAAATGTAGAGGAAATTTTGTTGGACAATGGGTAGGAGATATATTTTTTCCCTTAAGGTCCTCAAGGATTTTTAAGGGCCCAAAAAATAAATCACCACTATAAGATAACTATATTGGCCATTCATATAAAATTATATGGTGGGTGATCATGCAAAGGGATAATAATGTAGGAAAAGGATTGATATAATTATGCAGTGGAAGGTCATTTTAATGGTTTATATTTTAATATATGGTTGATATAGTCAAAATGTGCATAAAATGTTGATACAATAGAGATTTGGTTTATGCATTCAAGATGAATTGTAAGGTTGATGCCATATATGTATGGCCAATATAGTTGGTATGCTGATAAGATGGATGATATAATATATATTATTATTATTATTATATTAGGGAATGAAATGTATGGCTGATATATATATATATATATGACTAATGCAATTGATTAGGCACTACATGATAGATAGATTAGAAACTAAAATAGTTGATAGAGTAGCATAGAATTAGAACAACTAATATAGTATAAAATATGGGCCATTTATAATTATTTTTCTATTTTAAACTAGATTTAAGTTAATTTGAAATTATATGATTAAAAAAAGTCTAGGTACTATTGTTTAGATTTTTGTAGATATGACCACATCTATGGAGGATGGTAGACACTAGATGACTACCAATTTATTTAGACACACTATCAAATGAGGACACACTTCAATTTATTATCCTAGGATTTGAGGTGATTATAAATATGTGTCGCATTCATTTTAGTGCCAAGGTGGTAGTTATGTTCCTCAACAAGTTGGAGGGGATTAAAAACACATTTAGATTAGAGGTGTATGATGAGATAATAAAGGTAGCCATCACACTAGAGTATGTCCATGCCATTATGAGACTATCAATCAAGGGCATACCCATGGTTTTTATATACTTGAGCCCAAGGTGGAGTGTCAAGATCTAGAAAAATGGGCTATAATGTCTGACCAGTATGATCAACATAATTTGATCATAAGACTATTACTTGTATGAGTACTATTTTTTTTGGATATCTAAATGGCCATTATTAGCTTGATGACCATATGTATGCTATTTCATAAGTCAAAATCAATTACATCTTTATACACTATACATTTGTGCCAATCTACATTAGAGAAAACCACCATGTATGATATGAGAGCAAACATATAGGTGCAATTAGTGCACAATTTCTATTGTATTTTGAGTTGGGGATAACAAATGATGGGCCTCATTATTATTTTTACATGTTAGATATGTGAGTAGTTCCCAATGTACCAGACAGGGAGGAGACCAAACATAATTGAGGACCAAATGCCTTGGGTGAGGATGTGGCCATAGGATCACAAGATGAGGTAATTCCCTACACATCTATCCTTGGAGAAAATGTAAAGAGACCCAATAATATAGATACCTTATTACATGATTATGTATTCATTAGATACATGGTTATCCATAGTACATGCATGGGGGTGAGAAGTGGTCACCAGCCACTACACATGGTGGTCAAAGCCCCACTTATGTTTTTTGTCTTGGGTTAATATTATCAGTCACACCCAACCATGCCATTACCAATCCCACCCCATTATATGAGGCATTATAATGAGCTAAGAGGAGTAGGGGGTAGGGTCCACTAATAGACATCCTAGTTCTTAGACTTCATCATAATCCTAAAGGTAAGAGGAGATGGTGGTGGTGGTAGCTATGAGAGTAGGTAAATGAAGAGCCTAGGTCCAATCTTGATTTACCCATGAAAAAGGATACCTCAATGAGACCTAACAAATAAATCACCTAATGGAAACAAAGGTTATTAGGGCATCAAGTCTTGGTGGTAAAATGAAAAATATAGGTGGGGTTTCATGATAGATATTAGAGAGAGGATGAGATTATCCTTTGTGGTTGTCAGTATCTTTTCCTTTAGTATAACACATATTTCCCTAGTTTCATGCCTAAGAGAACAAGAGTTACAATGAGATAGCACACCAACACATCACATGCAAAAAGGTTCTTGTGTGCTCACCCAAAGCACACAACTTAAGATCGATTCCTATTGGTTTCATCTCATAGTGATATATTCATATAGTTTCTTAAGTTATGGTGCTCAAATAGGTACTTATTTCTAAATTCATACTTAGTTCCATGTCTAACTCTTAATTATTAATTTCCTACTTAACTAATCAATAAAAAAGAAGTTGGGCACAAACTAAGAACAAAATAATAATAACTCCATTATACTCATAAACAAATTATATAAGTATTTCATCAACACATAAGTTTTCTCTCATTACATTCATAATTCATATCCTAGATTAATATGGCTCCAAGATTACAATCATCAAGAAAAATACTAAGTAAAATTAAGGGGTATTTATACATGGGTCTACCTTGACCATTTAGTTATAGAAGTAATTATAAAAAGATGAATCACCAATGACCATTAACAACAATTATTCATGGTAAGCCATTACATTAAATTCCTAAGGACCTATGCCTAACTACCCCTATATGATCTCTATGCTCTATCCTCATCACTATGCACCCATCTTCCTACATACCGATGCTAGATTCACACTTGACTATTCTTATTTGACATTCATATAAACCATTTCATTATCGTCTCTACATTCTATACCTTTACCCAAGTATTTTACTATTTTTTGAGTCTTATGTTATCATTTCCTTCATGTTTCATGTTTCCTTATTCATGCAACATTCCTCTTCTGCACCCTAGACTTTCATGCCATAGTCTTTCATGTTGTGTCTACAAAAATCACTTAGCCAAAATAGATTCAAAATTGAGGGCCAAACATCACCCCACACTAATTCAATAGTCTATCTTATACTATGAATTATTATTAGGTACCTTTTATATAAAAAACTTAGGTTCCATCTATTCAACTTGACACTTTAATTCCACCCAATGATTCAATGCATTTTGGAGCTTGGAAGTGGTTTCTTAGACTTCTTCTTTAAGCCACTTAGTCTCCTTAAATTATTCCAAGAAGTCACCCAATTGAATGGTTAAATTATAAAGTGATATAGAATCATCCTTATGAAATCCCTCAAGAGAAGTAACCTCCATTAAAACCTATCTTCAGAGTACTACAAAAGTAGTGTTCGACTCCTAACGATGAGTGCTTATTTTATTTTCTAGCTACTCCACATATTGAAAAGATTTAGTGCACTTAACTTGATTGTTTATTGTTAGCATGCTCTAGGCCAATTATTAGTATTTAATTTCTTCCACTTGAATCATTTCTTCTATAATTTTGTTAGGCCACACTAATTTTACAAAAACTCCATCAATGATGGGAACCATATCACCAACTCTAGTCAAAAATTTATTACAAACTTTAATGACCTTAGTGAACTATTCCATTGACCAAGTTTTCTTGTGCTTAATATTTGCCTTGCATTTACATTTTTTAATAATAGCTCCACCAAGGTCCCTAATTTATCAATAGCCTCACCATCAATAGGAAATCCATCCACTAGGGCTAGTTCTTGCTGTAAAATAGACTTGTAGAGTGTTAAAATATTCAATCTACATGTCATTGTTATTTCTTGTTGGTGCTTGAGCTCTTATAACTCCTCTTCAAACTTTAATTTTTTTGGACAATTGTTGTAATATAGATCAAAAACCTCTTGATGCTTCCTCTTCATTTATTTTACATCAAAATATTTCAAGGCATTTGAGTTGTCACTTTTTGATCAAAATTAAAAAGGACTATCCTTGCCTAAGATAATGTACATTACTAGGGATCCACACAAAATATATCAAGGAGTTCCACCTCTCATGGTACTAAAATAATACTATCTAAAGGTAGTTCACAATGGTGTTCTTAATTATATATATATATATATATATATATATATATATATATAAAGTTCTCCCTGAGTCTTTTCAATTGAGTCCTCTTTGGGAAAATATTCCCACATATACAAGTGCTTCTCTAGGACATTCTAATGGTACTAACCATGAACATATGTATTTTCACTAGTATATAATGGCCTATGTTGTGTATATTCATCAATTAGTTCCTTCCTTATAGGAGGGTTGTGCTCAAGTATTTCAACATTCAGCTCATCTTCTTGGTGTCTTGTATTAGCATCAAGCTCACCAGTGCCCAAAACTGTATCTATACCATCGCCCTCTTCACCAATGGGACTCACAACATCCACTTATGTGTCATAAAAGGTGGTTTATTCCTAATGTGATAGTGAGAGATCATTTTCTAGCTCTGGTGTGGCCTCCTTTTACATTCGTTTCATAAGGGAAGGTCTCCTCTCTAGTGGTGCTTTTGGAGTCACAAATCTTTTTTTAGATTCCTCATATTTAGGTGTTTAAATATCTTGTTATGGAGGAACATATGTATAAATGGTGGAATTATGGCCTTCTAGTTAAACTTTAGGCACTCTATCTCTTGGTGGCAAAGGGGTAGTCCTTTGCCATTTTGGTTATCCTTATTGTGCACTCAAACTAGCATCATGCCCTGACCTCTTTTCCTTAACTTATAATCTCTGATGAGGGTGGAATGGTTTTTATCTATCCTTGGTACTCCCTGATACCTTCTTCCTCAACTTTAACATATAAAATACCAAATGAATCATGTCCTTGACCAGGATTTGCTAGGCTTTGATATCAATATTATTTGATTCTAGTTTTTATCTATAATCCTTCATCCCTAGATATGCATATAATTGGAGAAGAGTGTGAGTATCTACATCAATTTTATTATCATCATTGTTTATGGGGTGTTCATCATATATTCTATTTATAGATTTCATAAAATACCTAGCAATAAAAGCATACAACAACCTGAGCCACCCAAACAAGTCATCTGTAGGGTTTATCTATATATGTGATAAAGAAAAGTATTGATTTCATATAAAATGGGATTTGTCCCCCATATGTGTATATAATTCCCTAGAAAATTTCCACTCATTCCCAAAATCTTCTTTCATTCCATCATACTAACCCTTAATCTTTGACTTGTGAGTAGGGTTAATAACACCAAGACACGTGAATGATTTAAACCACATAGTCAAAGACTTTTTTTAGGTGGGTAATCCCACTTTAAATCATTGAATATTTAATCCAACACACAAATCTCATTAAAAACCAATAAAAAAATAATTATGCCATAGGCAAACTTTTGATTAGGTAGGCAGTGGGCCTTCTTTACATCTGCAACAATCTACTCAAGAAAATACTGGGAATAATTATACTTGACCCCTTGGGAAATATTGTTAGATACATATAAGTGAACCATATAAATTTATTTCCAACTATCCACTCCTCCAAACTTGTTCATAGCCAAGTGCACAACTACTTGAAGGGGGAGATCCTGAAGATTAGATATATACATTGCATGACCTTATTTTTTTATACTCAATTGCCACAATCATTTTATCAATTTCTTCTTGATCCTATAAATATCCACCGAGGTCAATTCCCAATAATTATAGTCCCATGACTTTGATAATTATCTGGGTAGTGATCCTCATTCTATGCCCCATGAAGTAAAGGTAATCTTCATGAATGCATGAGATAAAAAAAAATCTTGATCTCTATAGGCTTGTTGAAATAAGGTAGATTGAATAACTGAAACACTCCAACATAATTGAGGTGATTTAAAATAGTAAGATCATATATGATCTCATTTTTTTTTTATCACTCAACCCTATAGTCAATCTATAACTCTAATTCATTCCATGGTTGGTGGTGATTGTAATCAAATACCTGGTAGGTCGACACATTAGAATCTCACTTATGCACATGCAACATCAATTTAGGGTATTGCATTTTTTGATTAATATAGGAGGTGGGGGAAATGCTATTGTTTTATTATTTTCCTCACATTCCATCTTGTATTTTTAAATGTTTGTTCCCTCTATGTCTTATGCTAAGCTTTCCTATTGCACATTGAATTTACTAGATATTTCTTTTCTTATCAAAACTGGTTTTGCTTTTGCACCTTCAAACTCTTATTCTTCATGAATCATAGGTAAGGGCTCACTTATTTGGTCCTTATTCATTTATCACATCACCTTCCAAGGAGCGTGATGGTTGAGGTGCAGCTATCCAATCCTCCTAAAAGAATACATGGTTATTTTTTCAATTCCCTTGGCTCTCTTACTTTAACATCCTCTAATGGTAGATGTTAACACCTTTAACCTATAATTCCTTCATCTATGTCCTTCTAATCAAAACTCTATCAATTTATCTATTTATAATGGTCACCTTACTTCATAATTATGAAATGATCACTAAAATTTAATAAATGCTCCTTTTGATAGCTTAAAAACACTCTGCTTGGCTCTGTAAATTCATAAAGTTTCATTAGTAAAGTGTTAAAATCAAGACTAGTAAACCTATTATAGATTCAAGGGGTAATCCACATTTACTTCTCTATGACCTCATCCATCATTTGACTCATTAATGCCTCTAACAATATTACCATAATGGCAATTTGGCACACTTGCCATTACACATTAATTTTACCACATTTAATGCATTTGTCTCATCATGTGATTTTCTTGAAGTGAATGAAAGCTATAAAGAATTTAAAAATTTCCATTTTCAAGATGGGAACTTACTTTATTTTTTATCTTGATCCCTTTATAGTGGTTATGCATCACATCTTACATATCTTATTATCCTTATTTTCTTTCACTTATGTGCCCCTTTTGTGCTTTCGATTACATGCCCCTTTTTTTCATGCATTTCCTTTCACCATTTCATTTTCACTTTCTAACTTTACTTCATTCATACTTACCACACATTGAAAGATGTTTGTGGTCCTCCATGACATGAAAAAATAAATAAATAACCAAGTGATAATATAAACCTAAGAAAAAGGCACACAAACAATGCCACACTTTATTAAAAACCAAGCCAAAACCCTAAACTAATATCCTAACACATGCCTTATTAAAAAAAATGAAACTTCACTCAAAATGGTAGGGTTGAAGCTGATTACCATTGAAATGGACTAGAAATAATGAGCCATCTAACCTCTTTAATTTGTACATGCTTATCAGATGAATTTTATGAATTTTGAATAGACCATCCCAATGGACATGATGTTTTCTTGAATAACATGTAAACTTGGAGTCATAGAGCAACACATTCATACCAAGAGGAAAATTCTTATTCTTGAGATGTCTATCATGCCAAGCCTTCTATTTATATTTCTCCTCTCCTTAACTCTAATGCTAATAAAAACATGTTTCATCCAATTATAGTAAAACATATAGGTACACTTTCAAATATTCCTCATTTTCCAACCAACCAACATGCACAATACATAAATAAGGTACAAGGTCCTCAATTGGGAGAATGGTTTTGGCACTAAAGACAAGGTTAAAAGGAGTAATTTTGTTCAACCATTTATACGTGGTATGATATGCCCATAATACTGTATAAAAGTGATCATCCCAATAAGTGCAACTAATATTATGAATATTCATCAACACATGACCCTATATTTTATTAAAAGATTCAACTGTACTATTGGCCTGAAGGTGATATGGTGTAGTCTTATGGTGCATCATCATGAACATGTCTAAAATGACACATATTATCTTGTTAAGGAAATGAGTTCCATGGTCACTAGTTACAGTAGTAGTTATAGTAGTATAATCTTGATTTGGCACTACTTTAGCCTAATGAGTGAGGTGGTTAGTGGCATTAATGATATAGTGCAGAATGCCTCACTGTAGGAGTAATGAACCTAAAAAAATCAATAACCCATTTATCTAAGGGTTCATGATAAAGTATCAGATGAAGGGGCATAACATCCCTCTAGTTTTATTTACCCATGTGTTGATAGATATCACATTGGCATGCATAAGCTTTGACATATTTAAATAAAGTGGGCCACCATAACAATACTAAAAGAATGTTCTACTTAGTAGCATCACCATCATAATGTCTTCTGGTGACACCTTCATGAACATCCTAGATAATTTTAGTGCACTCATGTTTCATCACGTAACATTGTAATACTTCATCCCATCTAAGTTTATATAGGTCACCTCTAATAAGCTGGAAAGGAGTAATACAAATAGTTAATTAATTTTGATATTGAGTGCTGAGGTGGGTTGGTGTTGAACTAGTGTTAAAAAAAATTGTGATATCTTAAAATTACTTAGGTACACACGTGACTTGAAAATTTACACATTAGGTAAGTCATCCTTGATGGTATGCATTAGTTCACCATATTCAATACATGACAAGTGGTCTAGTCCATCATTAATCTTACCTAGTTTCACCATCACAAAAAATTAAAATTCCTAAAAGATAAAAATACATCAAAAAATGTGTCCATAAAATAATGAATTGTTCATGAGGTATTTAATCACTTCATGATATATAAATAAAGTGAATGGGGTGGCCAAAAAATACTGGCAAAATTTCTAGAGTATGTATACCATGGATAAGGCTTTGTGTTCTATAGTTGAGTAATTCCATTCAGCTAGAGTGAGATTCTGATTGAAAAATTATATGGGATGATCAAGGATGACCTCACCAGGTTGTGCAAGGATAACACCCAGTTCCATACCTGAAGTGTCAACATGTACATGAAAGGGATTTGTCCAATCCAAAAACTAGAGAATGGATGCAGTGATTAGCTTGTTCTTGAGTGAAACAAAGGCATTTTGGTGAGAATTTATCCATTGAAAATTGGGAATTATATTTAATAAATTCCTCCAATAGCACTTGATCTTATCGTATCCCTAAATGAACTTCCTATAGTACCCCATGTGTCCTAGGATGGTGCAAACCTCACACTAGGTGGTCAACACTGGAAGGTAAATAATAACTATGATCTTATCTAGATCTAATAACAATCCATCATAATAAATAATGTGACCTAACAAATTTACAAAAAGAGTAACAAAGACACACTTATTTAGATTCAAATAAATCTAAATTTGTTAACAACAGTCAAATATGAGGCAAAGATTAGCATAATAATCATGCACTAAAGCAAATATGGTCCAATCGTCTAAGTATACTTTAGGGAACTTGTGAATAAAATATTTAAAAACCTCTATCTCAATACATGAGAACACAACCAAAGTATTCTTCAAACCAAAAGGCATCACATTGTAAGTAAATGAACCTCATTCAGTTGCAAAGGTGACCTTTGGTTTATATTCTTCTATAATATGGACTTGATGATAACTAGAAAAACCATCATTGAAGGTATAAATCTCACATCCAATAATTGATAAAATTTCCTCAATGAAAGGAATTGAAAAAGGGTTAATTATCCAAGCATCATTGAGCACTTGATAGTCGACACAAATACGAATGTAGTTTTCCTTATTGATAGTGATCACCATGGGACTCACCCATTCAAATTCATCAATAGGAGTGATATCTCCAGTGCATAGCATACTATCAATCTATTATTTAACTTAATTATGTGGATTAGGATTCAATTGATAGTGAGCACTCTAAACTAACTTGATATACATCTTTCCAAATGAAGGATGCACTCCTTTCATCTCTTTGTAATTGCATAAAAAAACATCTTGATATTACTATACGAGTTTTAAAACATTGGTGATATTAGTATTAGATTAATAATTCCTCATAGTGGCCATATTGGGTGTGTCCTCCATTCTAATTTTACACTAAACCATATAGAGTGGCTTTAAATATGACTGCTAGTCAGTTTGTATGGTTTCTTGGACATTACGTGCTCCATGTTCAATATGTAAAGCTAAGTGGTCAATAGATGGATCTTATAGGTCAAAATTGGCACCTTCCTCAACTTGGTACACAACCTTTTATTTTTCCTTCCATATTTATTCCCTTAATTCATGGTTTGATTGAGAGTAAATCTAATAAGAATATGAGGAAAGAGTATCAAATTCTTGGAAAATGGATAAGCTATCCTCATGTGCACCATGTATAAGTTGTATGCAATTTTCAATTGGTATTTTATTTCCTATAATATCTTAAAGGATGGATTATAGGGATAGACATAAATCCATTTGAGGGGATGCATAAGATAGTGATAAAATCATATTACTTCTAATGTTACTCTAGGAATCTATGTGTAGGTGTTATTCTTGATGAATGTATCATGCTCTAGCCTAGGTGTGTAGATTACCATATAAGGCATAAACCCATAAATATTTAGGTAAGGATGTCTCATCAGATTCCAAAGGTTTTTTTTAGGCCTTGAGATGAGATTCTAGGGCATTAACACCATCATAACCTAGATTATCATGAACACAATTATTGTGATGAAAATGATAGTGCATGGTAGTATGCACTCAGTCCCAAGTGAGCAAATTATGATGGTGAGTTACCCACCATTGAGAAACTATCTCTTGAAGAACATACCTAAATGAGCTCATCCATTCATCTTCAAATACACAAAGTTTCCAACTATTGTACATACTCCCAAACTTCTATTAAACCATACAACCTAGGTGCTTGATCTAACTATAAGGGTGGTCTAACTATTAAACATCCACAAATAAGGTGAATAAATTTATAGAAGTTAAACAAATTGAGTGAAACATACTATCCACTACCAATGGTGCCACAAATTCATCCTATAAGATCATATTCTTTGTGATTTCAATGGTCACAAGTATTTTTGGTAGTGTCATAAATAGACTACGTGTCCTCCCAATGTAATATACCATCTAGACTAGGATCTAGATGCTCAATTCACTAAACTGTAACATTATAGATATTATTCATATCCTCTTCAATGTTAACTAGTTCAATAAAAGGAGGTCCTTGAGCATTATCTATGGGAATCAAAACACATTGATCATCATTTTCAAAACTGGTGTAATACTTTTTGAAGCTCAAGTTAAGATTGTTCATATAACACCATGGATGACCCAAAAGAGTCAAAAAATCAGTAGCTTCATCCAACTTAATTATTTCAAAGTTAGCCTTGAAAGTGACACCTAAAATTTCAATGGTGGCATCCTTAATAACTCCTATGGGAAGTGCATGAGTCTTATTAGTAATGAAAAATATATGAGGAGAAGGCTACAAAGGAGGGTTTGGCATCTTTCTCCAAACATCCTTGGTTAGTACATTTACCTCTACGCTAGTGTCTATTAGTATATCCTAAATGATCCAACCATAAGTAGCTATATTTACTAATATTTATATATCACATTTTATATATAAAGGGAAATGCAATTGATCTGTTAATCAATCGTAGATAAGAGAAGATGAATCCTACTTACACTTTTCATTGTTGATACATTAAATATTTGGGGTCATGACCAAGATGGATCCATTAAACCTAACCAAGGTATCTCTTACCAAAATAACATCACTAGAGAGGGTTCCAAAGCCTCTAGTCAAGAAATACTATGCAATAACCCTAGTTAGGTCTCATGTTTTCATATTCACAAAGTAAATGACAAGTAAATTAAAATCTAATATAGTGCTCACCAAATCTTGTGGCATAAAGTGGGGGCTAGTAAACATAAAAGTAAACATGCATAAGATAATCCTAATTAAGCTATGTGTAGGTAAACTCCTAATTTATGGATAGAGAAATATATTCAAAAACCATTACTTATGCTACTTATATATACTAAAATAAAAAAGTAAAGCTAGAAATACTTACCTTGAAGACAAACCCATCGAAACTCAATATCTCCCTTGGAAAAAGGTGCTTTGTGAGAGGTTTTTGTGGTTTGTAAGGATCAATAAGAAAGGCCAAAACATCCAAGACTTTTTCATAAGATAATATTGTTCTCTAAGTGTAAAACCTAAGATATAACTCCTCAAGTACAATGGTGGAAGAGTAAATTGTAAAGAAGCATAAATTAATAATAACTCTTTATGTCTCTTTTTAAAATGGTGAAATGAATGTGTATATATAACTAAATATAACCTTAAAATTTTATAAAAGTTTAGATGATAGGGTCAATGAAATAGACTCTATATCATTATTGATAAAGATAAATTAGGTCTCAGTCTATGACGGCTAGGGGCCGACCTAGAACCTACATGAGTTTTATCAATTTGAGTACAAGGTCAATGGGGCTAAAAATGTAATGTAAACCATAAAAAAGGGTTTTAGGCTTGGTAAGAGGATAATGAAGGCATTAAATGGCTATTAGAGGGTGCAAGAGAGGATATAAGGCTTTGGGATTTGTGTAAGATAAGGTTATATTGATAGAAAGTGGTAGTATAGGGGACAACAATACCATGAAGTGCCAATAGTCTACCCACCCCTTTCTTGGTGCACCCTTTAAGGTGTGCAATCTTAAAGATTGAGACTTGATAGGTTCTTACATGAGAGAAAACACCAGTAATTGATAAAGTTTGAAAAAATTATGTATATACATATGCCCCAATTGAAGCTCATCATGTGTCACTTACATGCAACAGGGGATGGTGCTTCAAGAAAAGGACATAACAACACATAATGCTAAAGTTTAATAAATTTTAGTATTTTAAATCACAAAATAACTGAAAGTAAATTATGAAAAGGAAAATAATGGAAAATAAAAGTAATGTATCTGTACCTTGACTTACCTTTATCACTAGATAGTTGTCTACTATGTTTGTAGTTTTGATCATGGAAGGCACAAGGACTACTTTGGACAAACAAAAGGATACAAAACTAAAGAGAAAAAATAAAAAAATCTAGAAAAGCCAAGATAAGTGATGTGGTGTAGGCAAGACGTACTTGTAAATTTGACAAGTTGGGGTGATAAATGAAAAGTTAGGACCAAATGACCAAGTTAAAATTTTGAAGTAAATTGAGTAATAAAAATCCAAGGCTATTAAAGATTGAAAAAATCAAATAAGTAAACCTTGAGTAATAAAGGTAAACTAACCAAGTAAAACCAAGGAAACATGTCAAAATGGTAATCAAACATCAATGTAAAATAAGTAACAATCCTTAAATAAAGATGGGTAGGAAATGGTAAAACAAATTTGATGAATGAATATTTCAATCCTTACTCAATCATCAATGGATAAAAGTGAATGAAATGGAAAATAACATTGGTGAGTAAGAAGTAACAAGCCAACCTCACTCAACAATGGAAAAGTAAATGAAAAATATAAATAGATGCAGTTGTTAAAAAAAATGGAGGTACAATAATGGAAAATTGTAAAAGAAACCAAGGTAACTATATAAAGGTAAAGCAATGGTTTAAAGAAAGTAATCTAGAGTTACTCAAGCATATTGTTTTGTTCAAAGGGTAGATAAAATTGAGAAAAAATTAGTGCTATCATGTTTTTAAGATGTGAATAAGAGGAAATATAGAATTGGGAAAATAGATTTAGAATCACGCTAGCCTATAAAGGGTGGAAATGAAATGGGTGGAAAGGAAAATGAAAGAAAGAATAAGGTAGAGAAACTCTTTATCAAATTCAAGACCCTTACATTAGGTTTATCAAAAGAATAGGAATTTCAACATTAAGGACTCTAAATAACTTATCCTAGACACACAAATATTAGATCACTAAATGAAGTTTGAATATCATCCCATGAAGGCTATATGCATGAAAATTAAAATGTACCTACCTTCCCATAATGTGATCCTAATCTACTAGCCTACTATACCCCAATGGACCTTTGTTCTATTATGAGGCCAACTGTGGAGTTTGATCTTTTATTAGATATAGGAGATGTGTTGTTAATCACATTTACTGGTGTGATTTTTACTTTTGACTTTGTATGTTGCCTTTTTTTATCATTGCATTTTGTTTCAAATGATTTGGATTTTAACTTTTTTGATGGATTTTTGGTTGTTATTCCTCCTTGATATGGATTTAGAAAACCAAACATGGGTGCTAAAGATGACTATCATTTGAAAACTTTGGACTTGGTTGCTAAAAAAGAGAACTTAGAGGGCATGGTGTTTAAGAGTCTCATTAATTTATGGGAACTAAAAGTTCTATATTTACTTTGACCTTGATTTAACCATAATAGAATGAAAGGAAAGGAAATCAAGAGGAATGAAACATGAAACAATTTGAATTAATTCAAATCATCAAAATAATGTGACAAATGGTTAAAAAAGGGATACAATGATAGTGAAGTGTGATTCATTATCATAAGAATTAGGGGAGTGTAGGAAAACATGCTAACACTTTATTGTTGTGAAAATTTTATCTACAAAAGAAACACAATTTAAAGTTGAGAACAAAGGATCAAAAACTTGAAACCCTTATAAATACATTAAAGAAAAGGACCATTAATTTAAATATGGATATTTTATGAGGAAGGTCTAGCTATTTCCAAGTTCTTAAAATGCAACTCAAAAAAGAGAACCCTAAGGGGGTGCACAAAGCATGTGAAAAATAAATGATAAAGTTGGTATTTGTGAGGAAGGCTTGGTCCTATCCATGGTCTTACACTACAACTCACAAAAGAAAAACCAAAGAGGGTACATAAATCATTAGAAAGAAACAAGTTAATAAAAGGAATTCATGAGGAATAATAGGTCTTACCCATGGTTTTATAATTTAACTCATGAGAAAAAGGAAACCAATAGACCAAAAAAAAAGAACTAAGGTTTGTGAAAAGAGGATAATGTTGTAGGGGTGAGACTCATGTAGAAATCCTACAAAAAGTGTTACTCAAATAACATATATAAAGCATGATAAGAAGGGAAATATCTAAGCAAAATACTTTTTCAATAATTATGTATTGGTGGGCTCTTTGAAAATATGGACTTCATTAGTTTGAAGGTGATGGGTGCTAGGACCAAGGATGTCTTTTACTAAATAATGGCCCCACCATTTTTGGGCATATTTTCCTTCTTTGTCATGGGTATAGTCCAATTTTAGGACAAGATCACCAACATTGAAAATATGTACTTTAACCCTTTTGTTATGTTTTTTGGTGATACGATCTTTATATTATTGATTATGTTGTAAACTAGATAGATGGTGTTCATCAAGAAGATCAAGAGCATGAAGGCAATCTTCATGTAATTATTCATTAGTTATGATACTGTGAAGAGATATCAGAATAGAGGGAAGCTCAAATTATGATGGGAGTATAGATTCAGAACCATAAACTAAAAAAAATGGTGTGGTCCTAGTGGTCGTGTGTATTCTAGTACGATAGGCCCAAAGAATAGGATATAGATGAAGATGCCAATTCATGTAGGCTTCATAGATTGTATTTTGGAGAATTTTGTTAAGAATTTTATTAGTGGCCTCAAATTGGACATTACATTATGAATGGTATGGTTTGAAAAAATTTTAAGATATTTTTAATTTAGCACAAAGCTATTTCACATATTTATTTTTGAAATTACCACCATTATCAAAAATGATAGTATGGGGAACTCCAAAATGACATATGGTTTGATTGAAGATGAATTTATAAATTGTGGTTATAATGACATTGATGAGAGGCATGTATTTGACCCATTTGGTAAAATAATCAATAGCCATGATGATAAAAACATGCCTATCTTGTGATCTAGGTAGTTTGCATATGATATCTAACTCACACATTGAAAATGGCCAAGGAAATTAAATAGTTTGGAGCTTAGCTAGTGGTGAATGGATTAGATCATCATGAATTTCGTATGGACTACACTTTTTAGAAAAATCGATGGAATAATTTTCAATATTAGGCCAAAATTATCCCATACATAAGTATTTTCATGTTATAACATGTCTACTATAGTGACCATCATAAATTCCCATGTGTGCTTGTTCAAGGAGAGGAGAAACTTCTTCTTTCATGACACATCAGATCAGGGTACCTTTAGTGTTGCAATAATAAAGGATGTTTTATCAAAATACATATTTGAAATATTATTTTAAAATTCAATTCTTTTCAAGGGAATCCATGTTCGGAGGGTAGGTTTGATGTTCAAGGAATTGAATAATGTCTTTGTACCATGGGCTCTGTCAAATGGTGACAACCTCAATATGACATATAAGTGAATCTTGTGGTTGAATGGAAGATGGGAAATTTATTATTTGAATAATAAAAGTAGAATTAGTAAGAAATTGGTACAGATGAAATAATGATGCTAAAGAAGTAATGAATCAATGATAGAATTTTGATCTCTAGGGATGGGTTCAATGGTAAAAGAAGCGAATTATTTTGCAAGGGTAGTGGCTAGTTGATGATAAGCAATAAGGTTTTTGATTTTGCATTGATAATCACCATTATCATTTTGATAAATGAGTTAGGAGTCACCCAAAAAATGCATATATGTAATGTCTAAGTCAAGTGTCACCCTTGTGCTAGGATTAATGCTTCATATTATGCCATGTTATTAGTAACATCAAATGTAAGGTAAAATACAAAAGGGATAATTTTACCAAGAAGACTAGTGAGTATATAACCTACCCAAACTCCATGAAAGAATTTTATGCCATCAAAATTAAGAGTCCAAGTGTCTTCATGTAAATCCACATTGATTTCAGGTAGTTCTTTGATGACTCCTTTAGATTTAGTAGTATCAATAAGGATAGAGGAATATTATTGATTACTTGCCTCAATATCAATAATGAAATTATGGAATTAATCTTAGAGAGATATAACTTGATTAAGACCTTCAATATAGAAGATATTATCATTAGGGAGACTATCTTGAAGGTGATCAGTAGCAGGTATGAGATCTATTATGAATTGGTTGGAAATGATTTGTCCTTTGACAACTTTTTGCATGATAATACAGAGATAAAATTCCATTAGAAGGACCATATACTTGCCAATTTTATCTCCAAGGAGAAAGGATTAAGATAATAAGTGATGAAGTGGATCAGAATGAATGATAACATAAGTTATTTGATAAAGCATATAATGACAGAGCTTTTCAGCTGCAAAATAGATAGAGGCAATCACATTCTAATTTTATATAGAATTTTTCATAAGAAATGAGACCTAGATTGATATAATAGATAACATAGTCTCTTTTGGTATCATCTTATTGGGAAAGCATTTCCCCAATTGATATGAGTGTGGAAGAAGTGTATAAGATTAAAGGATGGTTGTTAGAGGTGGATGAAGGGTGGGTGGATGAAGCAATGATTATTTCATATTGTCAAACATTTTTTGAAAAGAATAAGTCCATTTGAGAGAATTAAATTTAATTATAAGGGAATTAAGAGAATATATGTGATAGGCCATTTCGGGGACAAATCATTTTATTGCCCCAAGCTTGCCAAGGTAAATGTGAAATATATAGAATAGAACAAGGAATAAACATGTTAATAATGGGATTGATCTTAGTGGGATCAACATAAATAATAAGAAGAGAGACTAAGAACCCTAGAAACTTGCTAGATGTGATAGGAAAGGCACATTTATAGGGGTTTAGTCTAACTTCAAATTTGATGATTCGATCAAAAATGATAACAAGATCAGAAAGATGAGTTTTATAGCTTTTAGATTTACAATGAGATCATCCACATAGGTTTTCATAATCTCATAGATAAGGTCAAGTTAAATGTTATTCATAAATTATTGATAGGTATCTTTGATGTTTTTAAGGCTGAAGGAAATTTCAATGTAGCAATAGGTACCCCATTATGTGGTGAAATTTGTCTCACATTGATCTTTAGGGGCAATGCAAATTTTATTATATCCCAAAAATCCATCCATGAGGGAAAAAATTTCATATTCACCAGTGGAATCAATGATCACATCTATTGAGGGTAATGGGAAGTTATCCTTGGCACAAGCAAGATTGAGGTTATGGAAATTGATGTAGATGTGAATGACCATGGTGACTTTTTTGTGAATAGGGACAATGTTTGAGACCCATTATAAATAGTCCATAGGTTTAATAAATTTATCATCAATAAGTCTAATGATTTATTTATGTAATAAATTGGAAAATTTGGGGATTTTTGATATTTTTATCACACAGGTTTGACGTCAGGATAGGTGATGATGTTGTGACCACAATACTAGGATCAATACTAGGTATGTCCTTATAGGACCAAGCAAAAGTATCATAATATTTATCAAAGAATAAACTCAAGTTATCATGTTCATTTAGTGTAAGTTCTCTAGAGACTATTATAGGTTGAGGGCATCATGGGGTGTCATATTTAATTTTTATAGTTTCCTTGATAAGCATAGAATTTTCATCTTGGAAATGGTATGGCACGTTAGGTAAAAATAAAATGGGATTTTTTTAGGATCAATGCTAGTGATGAAGTTATTAAAATGAGGGGATTTTTGTGATTCTCAAGTTTATGATATTGCTGATGAAGTTGAGGTTATTGGGCATGGATAAATTCAAGAATGGCTTCATCACTAGGTAAAGTGAGAAGATGGATATAATATTCCACATATACTTTGAGATCAATAATTTTGTTATTGTGGTGTTCATATTTAGAATGTATTTGATGTACATCTATGGATTTTGTATCAATGGTGATATTAGGAGTAGGTGGAACCAGAGAAGAAGGTTGATCTAATTCAATTTTTATATCACTAGCAGTATTGCTGGGGAGAGGATTAGAAACAAGTATTAGTATGGTAAGAGCTATATAATATGTTATAAGTTTTGAAGGTGCGAGGGGTAAAATTTATTCCACCACCTAAGGGGTATCAAAGTGAGGAGAATTAGAAATAGGTACATGACCTTTAGGTGCTAACTCAAAATATGTGGAAATGGTATGAAAATCATAATTGAAAGCATTTATTTTTGATAAAGTTTTTTCATAATGTTTAACATCCAAGTCTCATGATTGAGCTTGGTCCATGATGCAGTTATCATCATAAGTTAGAGAAATTATACATGCTTATGATTTAGGAGGAAATTCGAAAGGTGATATGCCTAAATCATTGAATTTAAATGTAGACATGATTAAATGATCTTGAAATAATTTATCCAATCCATAATCATTGAATGTGAAGTCATATTCTATGTAAGATGATTCTTAAGCATTTTATAGAGTAGGGAAATCAATGATCTCATCAATGAGAGGGATGGTGTGATCATGAGGTAATAAAGAGAGAAATATCCACTCTAATATATAAGGAGGTAACTTAGTAGTATTTCAAGTATTTTTAAAGTCATTGGGCTCATCATCATCAAAATAAATAAGAGGTACATGTGAATTTAGATTTATGTTGATGAATTTAGGTAAAGGGGCACTATTAATATTTAGAATAGTGGGAATCTGATATTTAGATTTGGGATTTGGGAGCTGAATACTCCATGGGTTAGGATCAACCTCATGTTTATACCTTTTGAATTTATGAAGAAAATTGATACATTGGATGCTGAAAGATGCCATGACCCTCATTTTATGAGTCCATGGGTATCCTAGGAGCATGTTGTAAGATAATGGAAAATTGAGGACCATAAGCTTAGTTTGTATAGTCTTAGGTCCAATAGTTAGATGGAGCCAAATATAAAAATGTAGCCTTTGATTGGTTTTGTCAAATCCATGACATGTGAAGCATGTTTTTTTGAGATGATCTTTGTTATAACCAAGTTGTTGAATGAGCCAGAGAGATGTTACATTAATATTGGACCTTTTGTCTACTAATACTTTGTAAATGAGGGTGGTATTAATGGCTATTTTAATAAAGAGGGGTGGATCATCAATTTGAAAGAGGATTTTATCATTGATAATGTCTTCTTCAAGTAAATCTATAGAGGGTTTCAAATAAGGAAAAATGGATTTTATGGTATGTACTTTGGTTGGTTGATGATCATGAGAAGATGGTTCTTATTTTGAAGGAGATGGATCTTTAATTTCTTGAATTTTTTTCATGAGTAACTTACGATGATAAGGAGAGGTATAAACTAAATCCATGAGAGGAATTTTTCAAGGCATAGAGTTGAGTTATTTTAATAAGTTCTAATGGGTTTTAGAAGAATAATAACCAACATTGAGGCTTAGAAGGTAAAATAGGTTTAGGAGAAAGAGAAGTGGTTGGAGGTTTAGAATGAGGAGATGGTTCCTCATTTGTTTATAAATATAAGTGAGTAGTAGTAGTATCTTTAATAATTTATTCTAAATATGGTTTCTTAGGTTTGGTGATGGGATATTTATGGATTGGTTTACATCGATAATTAACCTTGGCCAAATTTACGCACTGGGAATTACTATAATAGTGGTCATAATCAGTGTTGATCACATAAATATCTTTATTAGCTTATTGAGAATTAGATGTGGAAAAATATTTTGGGTAATTAGAAGAAGAGGTTTTGGAAGCTTGTTTTTTTTGATAAACATTAATGTAATCTTGATGATGGATTTGAATCATAGCTTGGTGATTGATTGAATCACCAAACATATGGGAGAAAACAAATTTTTTAAGTTACATATTTCATGGGAATGACCTAAATTGGCTTGGAACCAATAAAATTTATTAGGATCATACGATTTAGGGAGATTATTTGGGTAAGTGAATGGTTTAGAGGGCACTAGAAATAATTTCATTTGATGCACAATTAATAGCATATGAGAAGGTTGGGTGTTCTTAGCTTTAGATACTCCTAGTTTGGGTTGCGGAGGATTACTAGTTATCATGTTAGTTGAATGTTGAAAATATCCTTTGATAATTTTGGTATTAGGTTCAAACTATTTCATTAAGAAGTCTTGATGCTTAGCTTGATCAAGAGCTTCATTTAATGTTTGGAGAGTGAAAGTTCAAACCTTATATTTAAGTGAAAGAGTTAATGATGTTATAAAGAGTTTAAACAAATTATGATCAGTCATGTTGTGATCATCCTTGTGAGCCAAATATTTACTTCTTTTGATAAAATCATGAGCTAATTTAGTGAGATATTGCTTAGTATTAATGAAATGGTTAAGGTAATTCTTAGGAAGATCATTATGTTGAAACTCTTTAACTAGAGGATTGACTTAATCCTCTAGTTTCCATATGGAATGTTGGGGAAGTTGGTTGTACTATTCTAATACATCACTGGTGAAATTTTTAACTAAAATTTTGGTTGTGGTGAAAGTATTGATTTGGATGCACTCCTTATAAATATTTCCAAATGTCTTAAGAAAAGATGTAGGGTCTTTTGTCCCATCATATTTAATAGTTAGAGATATATTACCAATATCAATATAAATAATGAAAGGGGATAATGGCTCATTTTAGATTTGTTGAATCATCTTATTGTGCATAATAGGTTAGGGGTTGACATTATCCATGACATCTCTAAGAGGTAGAGGAATAAAATTTTGATTGTTTTGAAGGAAAAAAAGGGAGGTTGATCAAATGATGTTGTAGTTGCATCATTTGAGAGGTGTTAGATGTTTGCATTATGTTCATTTATTGAACTATTTGTGAAACAATGTGAGTGGTATCAAATGGTGGGTTGGTGTTGATAGGAAGATTCCCCAAATTGGTATTGGGGGAGGACTATTAGGTGGTAGATTCCTTGTGAGGTTATTGGATAAGATAGTGTCAATTTCCCCCACATTATGGTAAGATGTTTAAAGATGGGAATTGTCTTAATAGGTATGAAATGGATTTAATCCACCAATCTCATCTTGTGGAGTGATTTGAACCATGTTTTAATTTAAATATGAGGGAGGAGAAGAGGTACTCCAAGCGTGAGGATGCTCTTGGGAAGTAAAGATGAGAAGAAAATAGAACCCCATATAGTGTCTAAATAGATTCAAGTTATCTAAGAAGATTCTAATAGGGGATTTCATGATGCTTAATGAAAGGATATGATATTAGGAAAAAAGAATGAAAAATTGAGATAAAGTCAGCTAGACAAAAAATAATGTCGACCAACAGGTACAAAGTCAATTGGGTCAATAAAGTATGTGAAAAAAATTCATAGAATAGGAAAAATAAGAGAACACAATCAATATATTCAACTGTGTCCTATAAGGGATGAAATTGAAATAGAATAAAAATAATACATAGTTGTATGGGTTAACAATTTACTACTAAATAAGGAACAGAACAAGGAGATAAAGAGACACATTCATATAGGTCGATTGGGTACTATAGGTAGAGAGTTTGAACAACCTATAAGAGACTGTGTTGATAGAAATGATAGTGTTCTAAAATAGAGAAAGGTTTTTTAATATAATATATAATCAAATGAAGTTAAGCACACAATCAATTGAATCAATGTGGTTGATCCAATTAGAACACACAACACAAACCATGCACTAACACTAGCCAATATAAGTTTTGTAATACAACATACAATGAGAAAAGAACAAGTAACAAATTGAAATTAAATGCTAACTAATTGGTCATCCTAAGTGTTATAAATTTATAATGGAGTTTAATTTTAATGTGATGGGAAGTTGGCTATAATGAAGAACTATAAATCAATCTAAATTTGGTTTCAAGATGTTTAAGCTAAAAAAGATATGTGTTGGTGATGTTACTAACTTGGTATTGGTGCTTACCCCCTCACTTCATAATACTAAAATGATAAGGGTGCTGGGATATTTTCCAATATATAGCATCAACCACATATTTATACTTGGCCATAAAACCAAGTAGGATTGCCCCTTGTTGTTGAAATCCAAGTAGGTAGACCTTGGGAAGAAAAATGCTTAATACTTTTTGAATATAAAGTGATTTAGAAGTGTTTTCAAAAGATAAAAATAGTGTGACTAAATCAATAAATTAAAAACCACCTAATTAGTCTATATTTGTTACTCTAAGCATGCAAGTAACTGAAAATAAAGGTGAATTAGTTATTAGAAAAAAGAGGTTAATTCCTTGATTGTGATAAGTATAGAGTAAGTTCAGGTGACACTGTATGTAAATAGTGTAGAATAGAGTTGAATGGGTTGTTGATGTTATATATAAGAAATATCTATAAGAACATAATTGAATAAGGTGGCTATGTCGTTTATATGGAAGATAGGCTACAAAATTGTAAACTTTTGAAAACAATACTAAAAATGAAACTAAAATTTTAGAGAGATAAAGAAATGAACTTTGATGGGATTGAATATGTTTAGATTGAACATTTTTATGTTGTGATGGTCAATTGATGATTTAAAATTCTGATAATAAGGTCAACTAATTCGATAGATTTTACAAAACCTGTATATTGAAAAAGAAGTTATGAACATGGTCGACTAGCTTAACTATGTTTGTAGACTTGTATATTGAAAGAATATAATGTTAGAGGTATAATAATTGAGATGGGGGGGGTGAATTAGTTATGCAATAAATTCAATTCCAATTCCAAAACTTCAAACTCTCAACCAATCAATATAAGCATATAAACTAGTTATTGTAATGAACAAGGAAACTATGAAATATCAAGGCACATAACACATGAATTATGTGGGAAAACCTCATGGGTGATAAAAATAAATCTCAAGTATAAAAGTAAGTAAACTACAGTCTTATAATTAATTCATAAATAAGAGACTTTAGGGAAGCACCCGCTTCACAAGGAACACCAACCCCTAAGCATGAACAAATACCCCCTTGTCCTAGATGTTGAACACCCACACAACACCTCCAATACCAACACCTCTAGAACTATGATTTCCTTTCAATATGATAAATAAATATTTAATAAAAACTCTCTTCAACCCTTCAAGCTTCCTCAAGCCTTCACATAAGCAATGCATCCAAAACAACCTTTTGGATGACTCTACACCTTTTCGCTCATCCTCAATATTCAATCCTATAAGAAAACTATTATATCATCAAAAATAAAACCTATAGGTCAGATACATATCCATCAAACTAATCTACTCTTCAATCTATCCACCAAGCATACTCACCCTTCTCTATACTTCGCATGTCAACTCTAAAAACCTTCATCTTTATTTATTCCCTTTATAGAGCCTTCATGGCCATCACCTTCTTGGTCGGACATAAGACTTGCCTTAGCCCTTAAGGTTTATATCACACTTATAATCAGATAAATTTAATCTACATAGGTCATCCATATATTGGATAGATCACCCTTAAGTAATAACACCTTTCAGTTAGGCCTGAGAAGCCCTTATAGGTATATGGAGACCTATTCATCCTTTTAATACTTCACCAAGCAAAACTAGGAACACAAGACCACTTCAAAATAGATAAGTTGATTACACAAGACCCCTAATCCATCTTGAAATGATAACACTCATCACGAATATAATATCAATAATATAATATTATTTAGCTAGAAATAAAATATTACATGGGCTATTATATAACCATAACAATAACACAACTATATCCTGGAAAATAAGATGGTGTACAACCAATAAACCTAGAATACAAGTCACGGGTGAAACAATAATAATAAATGAAAGAATAATATTCTATGGTGAATTAATCAACCTATAATATAATCTAACATTTCCCCCCTTAATTCAGCATAGCTTGAAGTGAACAAGAGATAAATTTTCTAAATGCCTCAAATTTGTCAGGTGTAAGTGAATTGGTAAAGACATCTACATGTTGTTCTTATATCAAGAAATACTGGAGCTAGATGTTATGTTGTTGTACATGTTCACAAATGAAATTAAATTACACCTCAATGTGTTTTGTGTATTCATGAAAGATTGGATTGTAAACAAGTTTGAGAACACCCTCATTGTCATAATACAAGATGGTAGGTGTCTTTTATGGTACTCCTAATCCTTCCAGTATGCATTGTAACCATATCAATTTAAAGATAGCTCCTACAACAAAAAATTATTATTCAGTGGAAGATCAAGAAACAAATTTCTATTTCTTGCTCCCCTAGGATATAAGACTAGATCCTAAAAAGAACACATATCTAGAAGTGGATTTTCTATCATCAATATTTCCTGCATAGTCTGAGTCTGAATATCCTATCAAAAAGAAATTATCATTCTTCTTATACTCTAGGTTGAAGTCTATTGTACCCTTGATATATCTTAGTATTCACTTTGCTAATTTTTAGTGAGACATATTTGGCTCTTGCATAAACCATGAAAGATAATTAACTGCATAGTTGATGTCTGGCTTAGTATATGTTAAGTAAATAAGACTCCCGATCAACTATCGATAGAGAGTTATATTACTTATGGTGATGGATCTATATAAGATAACTAAAGCCTTGTCTTTATAGGTGTAGCAATTGGATTATTATATATCATCCTAAATTTCTTGAGAGTTGTATTGGCATATTTCATTTGGGACACAAAGATGTGGTGTTCCTTTTGCCATACTTCTAATCCAAGATAATAGTGTAGAAGCTAGAGATCTATCATGTAGAATGATCAGTTAAGATCTTTTTTAGTTGCATCTATCATCTTCACTAAACTGCTAGTGATGACTAGATCATTGACATCTACTACAATAATTACAATCTTCCCTCCTTGATGTTTTAGGTAGAGATTTGGATCATAGGGACACCTATAGAATCCATGTTGGATGAGATGTTCATCAATCTTTATGTACTAGGCTTTGGGAGCCTGTTTGAAACCATACATACATTTTATGAGTTTACATACTTTTCCTTTATTACCAAGTGAGACAAAACCTTCTGGTTGTGTCATGTAAACTTCTTCTATTAAATCTCCATTAAAAAAGGCACTTTTTACATCCATTTTGTGGATCCTCCATCCAAATTGTGCAACCAAATAAAATATCATTTAGATTGTTTTGATCTTGGCTATAGGAGAAAATGTCTCCTCACAATCTATGCCTTTCTTCTGTGCATATCATTTATCCATGAGTCAAGCCTTGTGCTTGTCTATACTACCATTTGCTTTGTATTTCATTTTAAAGACCCATTTATAGTCGACTGGCTTCTTCCCTGGTGGAAGATCTTCAAGCTACCATGTTTTATATTTCATCAGTGATTGATATTATACATACATGGCATCCTTCCAAGGTTTAGACTCTAGGGATTTTTAAACTATTGAGGTCTATCTGATTCTACAACTATGCTCATTAAGGCCAAATTGACCTCATCTTGAGTCATGCTTTGAGTCCTTGGTCTAGTAGTCAATGTGTCTATATCTCTATCCAGTTTAGCATCTCTTAATGTAATTGTATACTATTTAGGAATACCTTGCATTATTATTTTGGGTTGATCTATATTAACTAACTGATTATCCTCACCATCTTTTTCACCTTCAGTGTGGTTATGACCTTTTAAATTATCTAGAGGTCTGATTACTAAATCATGTGAGTTTGTGGAAGGCAAACTAGTTTTAATTTTCTCATCAACTCTACATCCCTAATGATGGAGATCTTATTTGTTTTAGGGTCCATTATTCTATAGGATAATGACTCTTTACTGTACCCTAAGAAGATATAAGGTATGAATCTATTATCTAGTTTCTTTCTCTTATTTTTAGGAACATGCATATAAGGCTTACATCTAAAAACTCAAAGATGAGAAATGGAAAGTTTATGCCCTATCTAGGCTTCATGTGGAGTCATATTATGAAGAAATATGATGGGTGACCTATTCAACAAACAAATTGTTGTTTTCACTACTTCTACCCAATATGTGCATGCTAAACTTGAATCTTCAATCATGTTATGCACCATTTCCATGATAGTGAGGTTTCACCATTCTGTAACACCATTTTATTGTGGAGTGTATGGTGGAGTCATTTGTCGATGAATGCCATTTTATTTAAAATAAGCAAAAAAAGGTTTACTAGTGAATTTTCCCCCTTGATTTGAGTAAAGAGCCTTGATTTTATGACTAGTTTAAATTTTAACTACTGCTCTGAACTCTTTGAAAGTATTGTAAGCTTGGTCTTTGGTCTTTAAATAGTAGACCTACATCTTGTGTGAGTAGTCATCAATAAAGATCATGAAATACTAAAACCTATAGTGACTAGATCTCATGGGGCTACATAGATTGGTATGTACCAAATCAAGCTTACTAGATGCTCTTGAGGAACTTTGACCAAAATATGTCCACTATTATTTCCCTATTAGATAACTAGTACAAATATTTATATTTTTATTCAAATGAGGAATTCTATGGACCATGTTCTGATTGTTGAGTGCTTTGAGGTATCCAAAATTGACATGACTATATCTACAATGCCATAGATTGGCTGAGTCTAAATCTTGAGATATATGTGCTTGATTATTTGACTAATTAAATTCAAGTTGGAACATTTTGCCAACTCCTAAGGTTCATGCAAATATTCTTGAGTGTTTTGACTTATTTTTGATCAAACACATATTTTTGAAACTATTAAAATCAAAGTCAACATTAAGGTTGTGGTCAAGTAGCTGAATGATGGATAGAAGATTCTTTGTGAGTCTTGGGATATACAAGACATCTAAAATTTTTTAACCATGTCATCCAAGTGGTAAGGATATATTACCAATTATTTAAACTCATTAGGACGATCATCACCCAAAGAGACATGATTTTTTGAGGAAGTTTTATTCATGTTATAGAACCAATCTTATCTTCTAGTCATATATTGAGTTGTACCTGAGTCGACATACCAAATAGAACTTTGTGATGTTGATTCATCATGAGACTGTATAACATATATGAATTCCTCATCAAGTTGGGTGTCTTCTTATTCAAGAATGTTGTCTTGTTGATTGGATCTCTTCTTCCAATGCCATTTATTTTTTCCTTGTCCTTTATGTGGATAAGATGATTGTTGGTGACTGGGCTTCTTGTTGCTTGAAGAGCCCTATGAGAAGGAGTTACACTAATAATTATTTAGCTCATGGTCTATTTTTCCAAATATAAGGCAAAATTCATATTTTTTATCCCCCTATGAAGTACACTGATGACTTTGCTTTGGTTTAGAAGACTTAATTTGCTTCTTTCATTTTTGTTGATTAGAGGCAAGAACATGTTCTTTTGATTCTTCTTCTTTTGTATGCATAGACTCTTCTTATTACAACATGTTTACCAACTTGTCAAACTATGGTTTTTGTTTTTTGAGTATCAAATTAGTCATGAATATCTTATAAGAGGGTGGTAGTGCTCTTAGGACAATAGGTACAAAAGATGCATCTGACACTATTTCACCCAATGCTTGGAGTGAAGACCTTAGGGTTATAACACAACATAGAAAAGCTTCTACTTTTTCAATGGACTTTAGTTTGAGAGAATGAAGTTGAATCTACAAATGAAGAATGGTTCCTTCATTTTTGGCCTCATAGACTATCTAGATCTTATCCCAAGCATTTTTTGTTGTTGTGGCTCATGGATATGAGGTTGTACCTCATACGATACTCTAAACATGATTATAAACTTTGCATTCTAATTAGATTTTTAAAACTTACATTGCTAACCAATGTTAGTAGCATGTCAGGTAAGAATGCGATTTATGATAGGCCAAATGGCTTAAAATTCTAAATGTGTCCTAATTTTAATTTTCCAAGTAGCATAGTTATCACCATGGAGAAGCTGTGAGTCTGATAGAAAGAATTTTGGCCCATTTCTATCCATTGTGAATAATCTGACCAAAGGTAATGGATTGGTTCCTTATAACTCTAGGTATCAAGGTCTCCCTTTCATTATACCATCAATCTGAGATACCAATACTTTATTTATATGTACCCTTTCAGTATACCCATCGGTACATGGAAGAATCTCACCCTTTATATATACCTGATGGTACGTGAAAGAAACATAAATGTATGTGAAAGAGATTGATACATGGTACTAGATAATACTAAAATAGGTATAGTTAGTCATTAACACCTACTCAACTAGTAATATTATATTTTTTATCAGAGCAAGAATATAATATTTTTTAGATAGCAATAAAGCATTACATGGGCTATTATATATCTATAACAATAACACAACTATATCCTAGAAAATAGGATGGTGCACAACCAATAAACCTAGAATAGAAGTCACAAGTGAAATAATAATAAGAAACAAAACAATAATATTCTATGGTGAATTAATCACCCTATAATATAATCTAACAACTACACACTTCTGCATATGCAAAACCTATCAATCATTTGCCTTGTACATGAAAACACCATGAACAAAGCAAAATTCAACTTGTAAGAAGTTATTCATACTAAATATGGATTGGTCAAACCTCTTAAATCCATACAGATGATCCTTAGAGAGTCTAAAACACTATCCAATAGATAATTCACATTGAAACATCCAAACATCATCAATAAAAACTCAAACATCATTTTTGGGTCATCTACAAAAGAAGGTCAAACCCTCAATCAACTTTGGACCACAATAAATGTAGTCATACGACCAATCAAACATCTAAATCATTTTTCATAATTTCCATTGAAGTTATCTACCACTTTAATTTTTATACCACCATCAAATTCATCCAACATCAAAAATTATAACCCAAAAAATATAGACTGGTTTTCTTTTGTAAATTCAAATATTTGAATTCCAACAGTCAATTGTTAATGCAAATTTGACTATGGAAACTAGTGAAATTTGCTTAAGAGACTAGCTTTGTCCTACCCTAACTTATTCTATATGTCATGTCAAGACATAAAATTTAAAAAACATGATTTAGGCACAAATATCAATAAACCCATGTGACCACTTTCTTCTGACACCTTCACATGTGCAAATTCTGATGTCATCAATCTGCTTACTTAGGAAGTTCTACCAAGATGACTAGGAGAACCTAGATCTTCACAAGACTATTCTAATGAATTTATTTCACTTCCATAAGTACACAAATAAATATTTACCCCTAATATGACCCCTCAAACATGATCAATACATCACCAACACCCATCATCCTACCTAACCAAGCAAATACAAGGTCCATGCATGATCACTAAGGCACACTTTACCATTAAGAACCATGCATACATATTAACTCATGGACACTCTTGGCTACCTTAGGGACATAATTAAAAACAAATAAAAAATATCCCCTTTTCTCATTGATTTCAACACTTGTAAATGTTTTTAAAGCAAATTAAACTGTGCACATATTCTTTCTCCCTTTACAAACACTTTCTTCCCCTTTGACACAATGACAAAGTAGGCTTACCTGCCAATCCTGAGGACTTGTAAATGTTTTCAAATCCAACATCAAGAAGAGATATTCTATGAGATATGATAGAAACTCCCCCTATCACTGTGTATACCATTCCTGACCATGACTACCTCAAGGCTACTCATTGACAACACTCTTCTTTGACTATGTACTACTATATGAACAAGATATGAACAATATGAAGAAAATAGGAGTGATCAAACCTTGATAAAACTAAGAGGGACTCCCTCTAAGTCTCCTAGGATTAGGCACCCCTTGATCATATTTAGACCATCTCCAACCATGAAGAAACTTCTCATTCGTCTTCAAATTTTCTCTCATAAGTCAACTCCATGATCACCAACAGATGTTCAAGCCATAATTAAAACATCAAATATTAAAAATAGATTGAAAAAATCATATGAGAATAATGATACCTTGGTATTTTGGAGAAAATTACCAAAAATTTCATTTGATTCACCTAGCCTTGTCTAGAGGCCTAATAACCCTTCCTAAACCTTGTAGAGCCCATAACTTTCTATGTATGCACCTTCATGACTTTAAATTTCATATCTAGAGTAAAATAATATTAACCCTCATGAATGCCTATAATAATCATCTAATTCTTCCTCTTCACCATAGATCCTTCATAAATTGATGTGCCAATTAGCCTTCCATTTGCACAAAATCTCAACTATAGGTCAAACTATAAACTTATAGATGACTATAAATAGCTTTTTGAGCACCCTTTTGGCCATTTCAATATTTTAATCAAAATTATACCTCAAATCCTTTGGGAAGGTTACTAAATCATATGGTGCAAAACCTAGGGCATCAAAAAGGAATAAGGTCAACTTTCCACCTTCCAGTCAAATCTAGTGCCTAAAACTTCTCTCACACCTACAGGTCAAAAATAAACACTTTTGAATCAAATTTTGAGGTTTTAATCCTTTGAGAATCCATATAACCATGAAATGGTTTTTGATTTACTAGCCTTTAAGCAAGGACTATCATACCCAAGAGCCTTCAAAAATATTCAAATTATTATCAAAATATATTCAAACCTTGAGACCACTTGGAGTATAACTATATGATGTAAACACACCTATATGCTAAAACATCATCTTGAAAACTCACTAATCTTCATTTGCCACTTGGAACTAGTCATACTATGTATAGAGACCATATGTATACCCTTGTCACTATGCCAAAACACCTTAGAATGATCATGGGATCCTTTTGAAATCTCATCAACTCATTTTTGAAATGGACACAACAAATCCAACTGAAATCCACCCTTGGTTAGCTTCATAGATCTCAAAAACACTAATTTTACATGAAGAACACTCACTAGGCGTGAACACTGAATAAAATGTTCAAATTGAACAAATGGTCTTTAAATTTACATGAGAATAATCTAATACATGAAACCCCATGGATTGAACTTAAACATCTATTCCTCATCCTCTATATCAACCTTACCTTCATACTTTATGATTTGGCCTTCTAGACCAAGCATAAAAAATTCACTGAAACATGCCTTTAGGACCAATGTCCCTGAATAGAACTCTTGAAGCATTACATCACAAACATATGGAGAAAGATTATAAACTTGTTTCTCCCCATTAATCAATGACCTTATAATGACCAACACAAGACTATGTAACATAATATCATCTATTCTATACCAAAATGGCATTGGTCTTAAAGACCAATCAACAACTCTGCATACCTTTGTACTTTGTTCATCACCTGGAGTACACAAAATTACTTTTACATATGAAATATTTCTCCTAATAATAAAATGTAGAAACACCCAATTTTCATAAAGGTACTAAAGGTATCAAAACTTAGGAGACTCCCACATCTCCATTCTCTCATTTGACTTGTAATCCTACCTCATCATCAAATTGACTTTGACTAGGTTCTTAATTCGTTCTTTCCTTTGAACTCAGAATCTTGCTTGATATTCTTATCCCCTTGGCAAGATAAGGCTTGATATTTGACATTTGAACTTGTACCTTGTTTTATCATGACAAATATTCCATTTTAAACCTTTTTTTCCACCTCCTTAGGTCTCGATTCATGCAGAACCTTGATATGTGACCTCTCTCTTGACACTTAAAACTAATGAAGTTTATCTAATTGTACATATCCTATGTATGGGACATATGATGACTCCTTCAAGTTTCATTATCCCATTCATGTACCTAATCATTTGGTCTCTTAGTGAAGGTATTGTAAAACCTTGCACTATGACCAATCCCTTGACACCTGTAACATAAGATGTCACGCTTTCCTTATGGAATTATTGACTATCTTGAGTGATGATATTCTTCATGCTTATCATTGTCTTGCTCATAATTCCATGCAAATTTATTACTAGGAGATTTTATTTTTCAATTAATGATATTATGACCAAACTGATGACAAAAATAATAGTATCCATTAAAGGAGTTATCAGACCTTAATGCATTGGGTTGCTTGATTTCATTTGGACCTTTTTAGCTTTTGAAGTTGTCCTTCTTATTAATATTGTCCTTATTATTGTCTTTACTAGTACTCTCCTTAGCATGATTAGTCTCTTGATTTGTCATCACTATCTTCTCAATCTTCTTATCTTTTTGAACATCATCATGGAATCCTAGGCCTGACTTGTCATTTGAGACCTTTTGACTACTTAATAGGTCATTAATATCAATTGTATTTTTCTCAAAATTTTGATATGTTTCAAGCTTGCTCATGACTTGATCTAGTTTCTCTTATAAAGACTCCATCTCTGATTTATATTTGACACATTATTCATCCTTACTCTTTACCTCTTTAGCAAGGCTATAAACCTAAATTTCAAGATGTTGAGTGACATCATCATGCTCCTTAACTTCATTGCTCAATATTTCTTCAAATAACCCAATTTTCTCCTCATAGGTCTTGATCAAGGATGCTTATTTTCTATTCTTGCCTTGTAGAAGCTTCAGCTCTTCCAACATATTCAAATATTTATCTTCAAGAGTTACTTGCTCCTCATCTCATTCTGAGCTATCTCCACTAAAGGTATCTCTACCTATAAAACATTCACCTTAATCATCCCCAAGAACCATGAATAGTTTCTCTTTGTCCTCATTATGAGATGAATTATCACTATCTGGTGTGTTTCCCTCTTCAATAGATGAGTTAATGTCTTCTTCATGGTAAAGGCTCGTATTGCCTTTATATGACTCCTTATCATTTCTCTAGTTGAATTTTTTTTTGTACTTGCTATGACCCTCATATTTCTTATCCTCATCCTCATCAGATTCCTTATGAGCTTCCTTATGTTCAAAATTACCTCTATCTGGGCACCTAGCTACAAAATGACCAACTTTACCACATGAGAAACATTTGAAAGGAAGCTTCCCTTAATATTTACTTGATCCCACATTAAATTTTCTTGTAATCATGGCTTCAAGTTTATCTTCTTTAAGATCAAAGTCTTCAAGACTTAACTTTATCTTCTTGCCTTTTATCTCCTTGATCACCTTGGAGGCTACTTCCTTCTTTGGTGTTTTATCCTCATTGACTCTCATCTCATAGGAAGTAAGGATGCCATGAAATTCATCCATATTCATCTTGATGGATCATGAATCTCTTTTACAACATAAATATTTGAATCAAACTTGAGGGTTAGATACCTTAATACCTTTTTTACAATAATAGTCTCTTCAATCTCCTCTCCAAGACCTTTGATCATGTTTACTACCTCAACAACCCTTATAAAATAGTATGCCACATTATCTTCTTCCTTCATTTTTAGGCCCTCAAATTGCCTTTATCAGGTTTATAATTTAGCCAATTTAACCTTTGAATCTCCTTCATAGATGATCTATAACTTATCCTAGATTTCATTGTTATATTTAAAATGGATTATCTTGGTGAACTTAACCTTTGATAGGCCATAAATTATATCATTCATATCTTTAGAATTTTCACTCAACTTCTTGTCAGTTATACTAGTTGGAGGAGTAGGGGGTGAGGAATAACCATCCATAATAGATTACCAAATGTTAAAATCTAGAGACATGATAAAGGTCCTCATCCTTGCACTCTGAAAATCATAGTGAGATACATTGAATAATGGTGTTTTCTTAGTGGAGAAACCACCTTGTATTTTATGACTACACATTGTACCTTTGATCACCTTCAAGAGGTTAAAATTACAAAGAATTTATAGATATGATACCAATTATTAGAGGTAAAATCATTAAGAGGGGGGTGAATCAGTGATCCAAGCAATTTAATTCTAATTCCAAAACTTCAAACTCTCAACCAATCAATATAAGCATCATGAAGTATATAAACTAGTTATTACAATGAACAAGGAAACTATGCAAGATCAAGGCACATAACACATGAATTATGTGGAAAAACCTCATGGGGTATAATAAAAACTCTCAAGTCTATAAACAATTGAACTATATTCCTATAATGAATTCACAAACAAGAGACTTTAGTGAAGCACCCACTTCATAAGGAGCACCAACCCCTAAGCATGAACAAGCACCCGCTTATCCTAGATGTTGCACACCCACACAACACCTATGATATCATCACCTATATAAATATAATTAAATTTTAACATAATGGATAAATAGTGAATATTAACTCTCTTCAACCCTTAAATCTTTCTCAAGCCTTCACACATAAACAATGCATCCAAAACAACCTTTTGGATCACTCTACACCTCTTCACTCATCCTCAATCTTCAATCCTATAAGAACACTATTATATCATAAAATATATGAAATATAGGCCACACACATATCCCTCAAACTTATATACTCTTAAATATATCCACTAAGCATACTCACTCTTCTCTATACTTCGCATGTCAACTCTAGAAACCTTCATCTTTGTTTATGTCCTTTATAGAGCCTCCATGACCATTACCTTCTTGGTCAGCCATAAGACTTGATTTAACCCTTAAGGTTTATATCACACTTATAATATGATAAATTTAATATACATATGTCATCCTTATCTTGGATATATCACCCTTAAGCAACAACACCTTTCAATTAGGCCTAAGAAGCCCTTATAGGTCCATGGAGACCTATTTATCCTTTTATTACTTCACCAGGTAAAAATAGGAACACAAGATGAAATAAAATAACATAGGTCCATGTTTCATGACCCCTAATCCATTCCAAAATGATAAAATTCATCACTACAAATATCTGCATATGCAAAACCTATCAATCATCTACCTTGTACATGAAAACACCATGAACAAACCAAAAGTCAACTTATAACTAGTTGTTCATACTGAAGATGGATTATTCAAACCTCCAAAATCCATAAATATGATCCTCAAAGAGTATAAAACACTCTCAAATAGACAATTCACCTTCAAAAATACAAACACCATAAATAAAAACTCAAACATCCTTCTCAGGTCATTTACATAAGAAGGTCAAACCCTTAGTCAACTATGGACCACAATAAATGTAGGTGTCCACCCAATCAAGCCTCCAAATCATTTTTATTGGATTTACCTTGAAGTTATCTACCAATTTTATTTTTATACCACCATCAAATTCATCAAACATAAAAAATTATAACCAAGACAATACATACTAGTTTTCCTTTGTAAATTCAAATATTTGAATTCCAATGGTCACTTTTTAATGCAAATTTGACTATGGAAACTAGTGAAATTTCCCTAAGAGACCAACTCTAAATTACCATAACTATTGATAGACATAATTTCAAGACCTAAAACTTGAAATAACTTATCTAGGCATAAATATCAAGAAACCCATGTGACCAATTTCTTCTAAAACCTTCACACATGTGAATTATGATGTCATTAATCTGCTTACTCAAAAAGTTTTGCCAAGATGATTAGGAGAATGCTGACCTTCACAAGACTATTCCAATGAATTATTTTCACTTCCATAAGTACACCAAGCACTATTGACCCATAATATGACCCCTTAAACATGATTAATATATCACCAACACCCATCATCCTGCCTAACCAAACAAATACAATAGGGTCCATGAATGATCACTAAGGCACAATTTGTGATTGAGAACCATGCATACATTTTAAATCATGGAATATATTGGAAACCTTAGGGACATCATTGAAAACACCTTAATATATAATTATGAATATATTTGACAAGTTTGACTATGTATGAAAATATGGAACTGAAAGAAGAATATTATGTTGAATTGATCGATCTAGTAACCTGTATTTAGCAAAGACCTATATAAATAGAAAAAAGTTGTTTTGGAGTGATTGTGTGTTAAAACTACACAAAAAATGTTAGAATTATATCAATTGGTTAGATATAGTACTAAAAAAATGTAAAAATATAATATGATAACAAAAAAAAGCATGAAAAAAAACCTACAAGGGTTTGATTCACATCAGGTTCACTTGAATGTATACAAAGGGAAATGAAACTAATATATCAATCAATAATAGCTTAAAGAATATAAATCATACTTAAAATTTTGATTGTTGATACATTATATATTCAGGTTCATGAACAAGATGGATCCGCTAGACCTAACTAAGGTATCTCTTACCATAATAACATCACTAGAGAGGTTTTCAAAGCCTCTAGTCAACCAATATTATGAAATAACTATAGCTAGATCCTATGTTTTCATATTCATAAAGTAAATGACAAGTAGATTAAAATATAATCTAGTGCTCACCAGATCTTGTGGCACAAAGTGGAGGTCAGTAGACATAAAATTAAACATGCATCATGCTTGACTTTACCTTCATGAATTTTTACAACTTTCTCATATACTTGGTGGTATTCTATTGTCATGGCATCATGATCAAAGTTACAACCAAGGATACACTCACATGCTATAAGTTTAAGTTTTTTTTTAAATTGTCATGAGAGTGACCCTAATCAACTTGATGAAAAAAAAACTTGTTGGGATCATACCCATGAGCTCTAGGTAAGGAATCATCAAATTATCTACGTGAAGGTCTAGGAAGGAATCTCCTAAGCTCTAAAAGACTAAGAGAATGATGATAATCATGATTTTTGTTATGTAAAGGAGGAATATAAAGTTATAAGGGAATTCCATCTATGAATTAGGAGAGATTCACTTAATTAGAGCTTCTTGGCATGATTGCATAAATGGTCCTCTTAGATTCATATGTGTAAGAAGAACCATAATCACTAGCATGTTTATTTTTAGGTATGATAAGCACTAAAGTTACTTATTTAAGTTGGGAAGGATCTATATTCCTTAAGAGATTATCTTGTCTTTTAGTTTATTCTAAGGCTCCATAAAATGACTTAGGACTTAAGGACCTAATGATGTATTGAAATATAGTGTTTAAGGTAGTAGTAAATAGGTGTAAGACTTTGTCTTCCATAATTTTATGCTCATATTTATTGACTAATGTTTTCTAACATTTAATAAATTCTTGGGTAGTCTCATGCTTTGCTTATTTATAATTAAATAAATTTGATAAGTTATCTATAGGTAAGTCATTAGATTGAAATTTTTGGACCAATACATTAACCACGTCTTATAAGTTAGTGATAGAGCTAGACTTAATTTAATTGTATCCTTTTAAATTATCACCCATTAGGGTTTTAACTAATATCTCAGTATCAAAAAATGTGTTGCGTTTAATCCAACACTTGTAAAGGTTTCAAAATTCTTTAATATGTAAATCAGGATCAATGGATCCATTATAAGAGATAATAATAATAATTCCATTGATGTCAATGTCAGCAATATGAGTTATTAAGGGCTCATTATGAAGATGCTTGATAAAAAATTTATGAAGATGAGGTTATGAAATAAGGTTCCTAACATGATATATAAGGGTAAGGGTAGGGGAAATTTTTAATTATCACTCCCCATTGAAATTATTAAGGTTTTGAATACATTTGCATAAGTTGATTACACAATTATATCATGTGGGTGTTGTTATAATATTGCATTTTAGTCATTTGGTTTATCAATTGAAACATTAATTATTTTGGATTAGTGGAATTTTGGTTATAATAAGAAGCTTGGGTGGTATGGTGAGAATAATTAGATATGGCATTGATGTTGGTGTTGATATGATTGCTTTAGGTAGGACCACTAAAGCTAAGACCTACCATGATAGTTACTAAACTAGGCATGGTAGATGTAGAAGGAATATGGGAAGTTAGAAATTAATTTACCCCAATTCTAGTTGAAAAACTATGCATAGGGGAAAGAGGCATCATCATAAAAGGTTGCATCATGATGCGATAAAAAACTATGGGATCCTTACCCTCATGTTTGAGATGATCTTGGAGAAAAATTTCCATTTCAGTAGAATAATCTAAGACATCTTCCCTTTCTCCCTCATATTCATGGGTCTTAAGTAATTTAAATTTCTTATGGTGTTTGGGATTATTATATGGCTCATATAGTTTGAATATAGTCTAATCTATATTACAATCATAATAAGGGTGATGTTGGGAGATAACAAATTTGAAAGGCATAAGTTGTTGAGAATTATTATGGGCATTGGTTAACTCCATAACACTATGATTATTGGTATATAATCCTCAAACATATTGGTTGGTTTTCTTGGTGGATTACTCAAAAAGGTGTTACATCTTAGCAATAACTAAATCCGCAATAAAGATTTGGAAAAGAAGGAAAGTTCAAAAAATTAGAAAATTAGAGGGATAGGATAATGGGTTTGATTGTATATACTTATCAAAATGAAATATCCAAGAATTTAAATATGGAAACATGAAGACAATATAACTAGTGATGGGATATGACTCATATCATGTTCACCATAAAGTAGGGTGGGGAAGCCGATGCAAAGATAAGTAATGGAAAAAATCAAAATTAGGATCGGCTAAGATGATCATGGTAACAATTCTCTTTATCTTTATGGACTATCATATAAAAAAGAGTTCAAACTAAAGGTAAGATACACGAAAAGACAATGATATAATCTAGAGGTTGTTGTATATCTAGTAGATGGTAATCCAGACTCAATATTGAGGGTATAAGGTTACAAATCCTATGCCTAAGATATGGGATATTGTATCAGGTCCCAAGATAAAATCAATGATGTAAAGTAATGGTTGTAAAATGGGTATCAAGAATAAAATAAGGATACTACATGTAATAAAATTATGAATAAGAAAAACCTAAATCCAATATGATAAATAAATTAAACTAAACAAGATATAAATAACCAAACATTGGTTGTAGTTATAGTTTTAAAAAACGTGGTGTAGATTATGTCCTAAACTATGGTTATAATGGCAAGCCTAAGAACCCTATAATAAACCTACTTATTTGACATAAATGTAACTTATGCAAGTAAAATAACATACACACTAATATAACAATGAGTTGAAGTTATATATCTACTAAGTAAATAAAAGGGAAGAGAATAGTTATAAATATACTTACCTTAAATTGAATAATTGGTGCATCAATATCCCCTTTAGCTCTAATGACACTTTATAAGAGATGTTTAGGTGATAACCTCAAATAGAAAAAATGAAGGACATAATGTTCTTACTTTGGGAATCTAAAGACTATGAGGCACTTACTTTGTTAAATCTTCCTCCTATTGAGCTCTAATGACCTTAAATAAGAGTTGACCTCCACAAAAATAAGCCTCTCTTGACTAATTCCTTATTTTACTACTTAAGGGCATAAATGCCAATCTATGTAGAGTATATGAGTGTTTTGTGTGTTGGGAATTATATTTATGACAAATATTTATATAGATTTAAAACTAAAAATCAACTGTAACTCCAAACCTATGGCACTGATCTAGATCAATATGATTGAGATGTATTGACTTACCCAATACTATATAGTCAGTCACGATATAATACATAAGACACAAGAAAGTTTAAGATTATATCATCACTACTCATAGGAAAGTTTAATATTATATCATCACTAATCATATAGTATAGTAATAAATAGGTTAGAAAAAAATGTATTAGTATTGCCTATACAATGGGAAATACAAGGAAACTAAAAAAATAAACAAAAGGAGACAAAGAAGAAAAATGGAAAATAGACTTAGAGGAGGCCAAGTTGATAGTGATGAAGGTATGACTAGATATTATGTAAACATATATCACAAAGTAACATGACTTGACACTAACCCTTTTCAAATTCACTCATTAGGATGTGTTCTTAAGGATATTGATATGCTGATGAATTCTATAAGAGAGATCATCAGTAAAAATAAAGATAAAAAATACTAGTGTATACATATGGCTTTTAGTTGGAGAAAAATAAATATGAGTAATATTAGTATGATTAATATATTGGGCATATGTAAGCTAATTTTATATGGAAATAATCTTAGAGTAAATAGATTGGAAAGATTCACAAGTATGATAATGAAACTTATCTTTGAAAGGAAAGATGAAGCTTCTAAATTTTTTTTATTACTTCTCTAAGTCAGTTGGTTGATAACTAAAATTATGTATACATGACTTAGTGTAAAAATGTAATTGTTATCTGGTTCAAATTATCCTTAGTGAAGAGAGTGTATACATTCAAATGTAACCATTATTCCTTTATTCCATTATTTTGAATGTATTTCCCTAAAAAGGTGGTTTTAAGCTCAAGATATGTATGTAAATAGAGACTACAAAGGTGACACAATAAATCTAAAGCCTAACCTTCTTGGATTTTATGGAATTTTTAAAGCAAAATTATATCATTGGTATTATTTTTCTTAATAGAAGCCACAAAGTGCTTAAAATGAAAATAAGTATCACCACTCCCATCAAACAATGAAAATTTAGGATTTGTGAAATCATGGGATAATGTTAAGTCAATGAATTTTTTTACTATGGGATTTATATTTATAACATTAGAATCAACCCAATATTATTATGCAATTATTTATAAATATTTATGATGTACTTTTAGTTTTAGGGAACTTATTGCATGCAATAGGGCTAAGACCTCTTGGGAAGGTGTGTTAAGATATCAAGGGGTTCATTCAATGGTTGAATATTATTTTTGATGGCATACATAGGTACACTATTCCTCATGGGTTGGAAATATTAGGCTTTACAATCACAAAACCTAGGGGAATTTATGTTTAAATTATTTTGCTTCATGTGAAACATTCACATTTTTTAGTTTAGCATATATCAAAGACAAAATTTATACCTTCATTTCATTTATTTGAACCATGATTATAAGCAAGAAAAGTCACACTCAAAATAAAACCTAGGGGTGAAAAGAGGGAATACGCCCTAATTTAAGAATCAAATTTGAAAATCAAACTTGAAATAAGAAAATCAAACCTAAGATAATCTCCAAGTTATATAATCACTAAAAGGTGAATGGATATTAGTGTTTGATAAAGCATGTAGGAAAAGAATTCATATCTATCAATTATATCTTAAATAAACCATTAAAACCTAATATATTAGGGTTTATAAATCCCTAGGTTGAATGTACGAAAGATTCAGGGTTCACCATTATGTTTTATGCTAAATTTGATTTTAATCCAACAATAATTAAAAATTATTACTTGAAGTAAATCTAATTTCAAAAAATATATGTCACAAGTACGTATTTAAATATGCATTAATACTAAAATATGGTATTAAATACTTGAAATAATTTACCACACATGACTTATGCACATAAATATTGTCTTAACCTACCATTCTCTCACATATACATGCTATATTATGATTTTGACCCTTATATTATGTTGTTACAAACCTAAAGGAATCTCATTGTCTATTTAAAACATATATACTATCCTACATAGAATTTTCCAGACCTTCAATTTAGTCCTCTTGTGCATAGGTTAATATCATTAGTTGATACCAATATTTAGATATTGATAGTGACCCTATCCTAGAAGTGACTCTTTTTAAAATCAAAAAATTACTTAGGGTTGACCCATATTCCTAACATGTCAGTGGTGTGAGAAATTACCAAGTTTGACTCAAATATATAAAATCAAGGCCTCACTTGATGGGAGACTTGGATCTTATTTGGTACACATATATACACCACCACACATTGATTAAATCTACCCTATTTTTCCCAAATTTTAAATTAGTTAGTAGGTATAGTCACAATCCAAGTCTAATTCATACCAAATCTAAGTCAAATCAATAATTCTCTAGTATCAAACCCAAATAATTAGTTACACTCATATAGAAAAGGAGAAAAATAGTACAAACACACTAGGTGGGATAAATACATGTGGCTTGATTTACCTCCTTGGAGTATTGGATATGTAGGCAATGATTAATCATAAATAGGTTTAATTTGGGTCATCTCAGAGCATTACACTTTCTCTTTTTTTTAGGTTTCTATCCCTTACAAAAACACTTAGGTTTTCAAGATGAAGGAGGTTGATTTTTGGAGTTACATGCATCATCAAGGTTCAACATCACACATGTATATCTTTTAGAGATAGGCGAAGGTGACCATAAGGTTATAGACCCTATTTTTCACACATGTCACTATTGATCACTATAGGTCATTATTGATAGTCGATATTGACCCAAAGCTGATGAATATGACCCTGTATAAATAGAAACATAGTTAAAAATTTAGATGAATCATAGGCATACTTTAATCTATTTTTCACGATCAAAATTTAGTCATAGTGAGAAAGTCATTCAAAAAATCTAGGTACTTATCCCTTTATTATACTTATAATGTTTAACATATGCCACTTATCAAATCATTAAAAAAAATTTCAAGAGCTTACATTAAAAATCATGATTAAATGTCACATTTAGTAATTTGAATTTAAATAATATTTTCTATCCTATTAAGTTTTATAAAACCAAATTAGGATAAAACATATTGGTGATATTGTACATTGTTCAAACTATGTCAAACCCTAGGTTCCTCTAACCCCCCTTCCTTTTGTCACTAGGATATTATGTTTTTATATTCATATTTTCTTGTAAATTTTATTTTTGATTTCCCCATAATAGGTGACATCCACCCCAGGGTTTCCATTTCCAAATCCCCACTACATCCATATTTTTTACCTATTCAGATTAGGCCTTACCTATATGACAATATCTTTCTTAAGGTCTAATAAATATAAAATTGAGAACTAATTAAAAACCTCTAAGAGCCATTATCCTATGCATTTTTTATTTTCTATCCATTCCATACTTATGCTTATGATAATGGATGAATCAATGAGAAAATTTGTATAATTAATTATGCTAGTTATGCCTATGAAAAATACAATTGTGAAAGAAATGATTGTGAACCTGATTATGAAAATCAAGAGGATTGGTATAATAGTGAAGGCTCTAGTGAAGAATAAAATGAACACACTAATTATTAAATATAAAAACCTAGTTACCCTAATTCTTGTTTTCATTCTTCTCTTAACCATACACTAGAACAAGAGAAACATAATAATAATGAATATATTCCTATTAACAACATGTCACATGGACTATAATGTGAGGAATTACCCTCTAGTACATCCCAATGATCTCTAAAATTATCCACCACACTTCACTTAATTAAATTTTATAAATTAAATAGGTATAAGCCCTACATAGAAATGGTAAATGATATGAAAGAATGCAACATTTCTTCTCTCACTAGAAATGTCAAATGGTAAAAAGTAATGCGATATTCACTCTCCAAAAATGAAAAATGATATGAAATAATGTGACATTCCTTCTCTCTCTATAAATGTCAAATGATATGAAAGAATGTGATATTCATTATCTCTCTAGAAATGGAAAACAACACAAAAAATTATGGTGACTCTCTCTCTCCTCTCTTAAAATGCATTGTCACACTCTTCCTCTTTCTCATACAAAGGAAGTTGAAATTATCTCTATGCATGAATATTATATTGAGACATAATGTGACATAATTAATACTACTTATGTACAAACAAAATGTGATGAGAATGCAATGATTTCAATTATGCAATGATGTTATCTTAGAATGCAATTCTAGGAAATAAAATGATATTTGTGATGAATCTATTTTAACTGCTCTAGATTAAATAGTGAGTTAAAACCAATGAATAAATCCTTCCAAACCACTATCATTCCTACTAGCCAATATCATTTCCATGATGCATGCTATAAGTAAGATTTCAAAATAATCACTTTATCTTACTTTACAATCTAGATTGTGTGAGAAATATTATTACATGAAGACAACCTGTATCATGAATCATTTTAAAGTCTCATTATCCAAAAGTATTTATCATCCCTAAGTTCAATTTTTTTGATGGCCATGGAGATCCTAATAGCCACTTGATTTTATATACACTTTATTTTGGAAAAAATGGTAATGATGGATAGATACTATTAAAATATTTCCACAAAAGTTTAGAAGCTGAGGCCTTAGATTGGTTCTATAGTCTATGTAGTGGATCATTAACTTATTTTAAGAAACTATAAGAGGCTTTATTATACAAATTTAATAAAAAAAAGGTCATTAAATTCATATTGGAACAATTTCAAAGTCTAAATTAAGGTCATGATGGGCTTATCAAAGATTACATTCTAAGATTTGAGAATACATTACATTATTTAATGTATAAACCCTCAAATTTTAAAAAATAATTTATCTTAAGCAAGGGTCTTTTGTCTCTAATTAAGGAAATAGAACTTCACAATTCTTATCCTTCCTTTGAGATACTCTATATGGATGTTTTCAACTATGCTTTTGATCTCAATTATGTTTCACATAAGGAAAAAGGTTCAAGTTATTAAAGTCCACCTTCACCAAAGAATAAAACTGTCCATAAAGAGATGGGACCAAATATATCATCTATATAAAAAAGTGTCCAATTAAGGTTCTTAACAAAAGGAAAGAATCAAAGGACATGGGTTACAATACAACAAGTAACAAGAAGGTTCTTACTAAAAATAAGAATTAACCATATAAGTTTGATAATTTCAAATATCAACCACATGATATATTACAAACATTACTTGATAGGAAGTTAATCAATTTGCATCCTAATTACTATCACCCTTCTCAAAAGCACCAAAAAGCAAAGGGAAACCATTTTGAAACTATTATGGTATTAATAGACATCATGACAATGACTGTTATACATTTCAACAACATATTACATAACTTATGGATGAAAGGGTTATTACATTTGAAAATTTTGACACTAGGTCAATGAGGTCCTCTTTTCCATCTTCTTCTACTACTCATTTGACGGAGATTGAGACATCCTAAGACATTCTTGTAAAGGAGACAATGGTCCATCATGATTATAAGGAAGATGTTGCTATAAGAAGATATTATTATAGGTTAGATATATAAGGGTCAATTCCAAAGATGTTCCTACTAAGGAGCCAATGTTCATTTTATCCTTTATTAGAGGAAAACATAAAGAAGACATTGTCATATATGACACACAATAAAACAATACATGCACAGAGGCATTTCTTAAGTAACTAGGATACAATGATTAAGATTTATAGTATACACATAATAATGCCATGGGTCATGTTACTATTACTATTTATTTTGGACCAAATACAATTGACACATTTTTATATACACATAGAAATATTAGACATGAAAATGTTACATTGGAACAATAGAAAATTTTGATAAGATTCATATGACTATCTCCTTTAATTTCTAAGAATGATCACTTACACATTAGAATTAAAGAGAAAACACAAATAATGATACAATTATATTATCTCCAAATAAATTATGGGTACTAAAATAAAAATCACACACTACAAGATAGAGAAGTGAAACAAAAAAACAACTTCAGACAAAAAAATTAGGAAAATGAACCATTCAATGTTGTTATACAAATGGTCCATCAACCAATTTCACATGATTATATTGCATTTTTATTCTCAAATGGGTAGTCATTTTTTTTTTCCACCACAAATGATTTATTTTTATGGCTTCATGATTTAGTATCATACATACATGTTTTGTGCTTAAATTCCATCCCATTATAGACATTTTAATAAAATAAAAGGTAAAGGTATCTCTTCCTCCACCTTCACCACAATTGCATTTGATCAATACACCCATACATGATATATATATATATATATATATATATATATATATATAATGGTTACACATATGAAAATATATTTCTATAAACCTAGTTTAGAGGAGAGTATTACATTCTCTTAGATATATAACTTTTTAGTGCCCATCACATCAAAGAGTTATTTAAATATCATAAACGCAATTATCTCCTATAGTATGTAATCAGTTAGTACCAAATATAGTTAAACACATTCCGTTATGAACATAGGTAGTGAGACATTATCTTAATATATAATAAACCCTACAAAGTCCTAGGCCTTCTAGAGTTGACCATCATAAATGGGATTATATGAGCAGTGATCATGATAATTACCATACAACACACAATATATTATCAAATTCCAATACACATACATATGGTAAATTTCATGATAGGTGACCCTCATGATATGTGATACCGACACTTACCATGGTCCTCTCATTGATGGGATCATCAGTTAGAACTTTCAAATTTCAAATATGTCAAAAATACAAAAAAATAATTAAAAAAATCAAAATCAAGACCTGAATATGATATGATTACTAAGTTATACTATTTACATTTGATATTTGTCACATTTTTTACAAATGGCATACTATTTTCATAGACACATGCATTTCATGGTATATGATTATGATGAGGGACATACAAGTTACACATGGGCATATAGATTTTGTATTCTCCTCTACCTAGAGGCCATGTCAATAAGGGGGGCATCTTATTCCATATAATTCTCTATCATAAGTTGTATTTTTCAATTACCACTTTACCATGTTGATCTATCTATATTTTCTATAGATATATTTATAGTTACTCATATCTTATATAGTGTTACATGGATATGTTAATTTACTTGGATGTGACATTATTACATATGGATGGTGTATACTAATCTTTACTTGTTTCATCTTACATTGATGCTTTTAATTTCTTGGATGATAGGATAGTTATGCTTGTCTATTATGCATTGCCTATTGGCCTTATTTACAACATCTTTATGTCCTTTGCATGTGGCCTTTGGCCTTATTTGTTTGAGACATATTTATGTACCATGTTTGAAACATATTTATGTCCCTTATGTGTGGCCTGTTAATGTGGTAGATTTCACCCTCTGAAGGGAGGCTCAACTCTCTTCATCCACATGACATAATGGAGACATCCCTCTTACTGTGGGTGAAAAATGTGAGGGATGAATCTCTAGATTAGGGCCTAGCTCCCCTTGATGCACCTTGAGGCCCTAGATTTCCTACTACTAACTACTTGGGGGGATTAAAAGGGAGAGAAAAATACTAAAATCAGAACCTAAACTATGTGGTGATGCACCAAATGGATGGTCTACTCAGCTTTGACATACACTTTAAATCAAGACAAGCTAGCCTATACTTCACTCAAAATGAGACTTTTCTTGAAAAAATGTTTCAGCAGGGGGTCCTATGGAGAGATAAGATAGGAAAAAACTAGCACAAAAGGTGTTCTGAGACACACTACTACATAGCCTATTCACTTGCCTATACTTCTTTAGAAACTTCCTGTGACCTATAAGAGAAGAAAACACAAACACTAGACACTGTTAGGGTTAGTACATGAAGGTATAGAAAGATACCACACTTTCATAAAACTAACACCCAAATATATGCTCAGTGCAATGCTCAAAGAAAGGTAAAAGCTTTGTCTTAGATTCAAGGTAAAATTTTGTAGGGCTTCACCATACAAGCTGAGATATCCCTTCTTCAAATGATAAATTATAATATGTAGAGTGCTAGAACCAGAAGCTGACAAATCCCTAGGAAAGGAGACCCATGTTGAGTCAAACATCTGCTGAGACAAGAGGCCATGCTACTTCCATGTTTTCTAGATTTGCATATGGAATCCATGTTGTAGGTTGTCCAAACTTCCACCTTTGTTGTCCTTGGTTTACAAAAGAATGTGATACTCCTTCTAGAAACTGACAAATCCATTCTAAAGTTGTTGTGGCTGGATTATGTTTTCTTCAATACTTGGGCATGAATTGGTTGCACATTAAAATCTTGGTGTGAAAACATGACTACACCTTCTATCATTTAAAAACCAATCCTTTTATTGGTTTTCAGTATAGACTATTTCACCTATTTACTCTTCTTGTTGATGACACCTATGCCTCTTGCCTTAGTCTAGTGGGTCCTTAGGTCTATGATTTTGACCTGTCACACCACTTAGAATGTTTTGAGATTTTAATTTATTGTGTTACATGGTCACATTCTGGGTTATCCACCTTATTTTCTTTTACTTTGTTATTTCCCTTTGCCTTAGCTTTTTCCATTTTATCTTTAACCATTCAAGTTCTTGAGCACTTATTATTTCTCAAGCCTTCATATTGATCTTTTCCATTTTCCAAAATTATCTGGGCTCTCGGGTCTTTGCATTTCTTTGCTCATTTATTCCCTTTTTCCTTATCATTTCCTTCAGTTGGGCCTATCTTCACCATGTCCTTTAGACAAAATGTTCAAAAGATTTCCTTCAGACAAAATGCTTGAAAGATTTCCTTTCATCTTTCTTCTAACTTCATTAACCTTCAAGCTTTTGGTAATGTCAAATTTCTTCAGACAAAATGTCTGAAGGAATTCCTTCAGATATTTTGTCTAAATTAATTCTCTTTTAACCTTGCCTTTGCTCCTTTATTTCAGTGGGCCTTTTTTTTGTGCTTTTCTTCAGACAAAATAGCTGAAGGAATTCCTTCAAACATTTTGTCTAAAGGAATTCTTTCCTTTGATTGCTTCTTTTCCTGAAGGGCATGTGCCCTTTGGGCCTTTTATCTTCATCCTCTTTTTCTTAAAGTTCCCTTCGTAAAGGCTTCTCCCATCTAAAATTTCCCTTTGCAAGGGTAGGTTCCCTTCAAAAACTCTAAAAAGACCCTTTATAAAAGTGAAAAGAGTCCTCTTTCTTGACAAAGTGCCCTCCGCAAAGACACTTACCCTTCAAAACTTTTGCAATTTCCCTACACACAATCGAAGTGCCCTCTGAGTAAATTCCTTACCTTTGTGAGCTGCTTAGACTAAATCAGGTCCTTGGAAAGAACTTACTCATAAAGTTACTTAAGGCCTCTTGAAAAACCCAAATGTTTCTTCTAGACCCTTTTGGGTTCTTCAATGCCTCCTACTTTGGACTTTGGACTTGCTCCAACTTGTGAAATTTCATGAGTAAGACCCCTCAGGAAACCCGATTGCAACTGTCTTGACCCATTTGGGTTTCTAGATTGCTTTTGCTTATAAGACACAATAAGTAAAGTCATTTGGAGAACTTGATTTGGTCTAGCAAGACCAAATCGAGTTTTATAAGTGACTTATGAAATTTTCATAAGTAAAATGGTTTACAAAACCTAGAATGCACTATGGGGACCAAGTAATTGCATTTGGAAAGCCCAAACTAGTTACCCTTGACAAACCCAAAATACACTTGGTTAAATAAAATGAGGTAAACACTTGGTTTTTTCATGGAAAAAGTTTGACAGGGAACCTTGATGAATGATTTTAGCTAAAACATGGATTGAAGACTTATGCAAAAAAGAGGGGGTGCCCATTTTTTACTCTAAATGACCAAAAAATGGTCAACATGGCCCATTTTCAATCTTGTTGTGACATCTTCATGTCCTTTGAATGAGACCCTTGGCATTATGTGTGACACAAACTCTTAATCTTGTTGATATTGTTTAACTTGTTGATATTGGGTGGTTGTATGATCCATATCATGAACCTTTACTATGTAATCTTATTTAGTTATATTTTTTACTGATGGTTATTATTACATGCCTCATTGATGATAATCTATCTAGACATGACACTTATATGTCTTGCATTTCATATATTACATAGATTCCTCAATTTACATATACATTACTATGATAACATACTATCCACATGTTCACATGATTATAAATGATGTTATATTTATAGATAACATGATATAGTTAACTTTTATTTTAATATGAGTAACTTACTAGACACATCTCTTATCTCAAAAAGGGGGAATTATAGTGGGATTGTCATAAAGACATATGTATCCATGAAAAAAATAGATTTTGGGATTTGATAATAGATTCAATATATTTAGAGTGATTTATATATTATATGAGATAAATTACATGAATAGATATTGGAACATAAATATATATTATGGGGGCATATGCAATGCATATGCACTTACTTAAGTATAGATTCATAGAAACTTGAGTGCATATGTACATAGTTTTTAGGAACAAAATTTACAAGTTTTGCACATATACATATAATTGAGATAAAAATTCTTAGATTCAAAATATATATGCATAATATTCTATATCAGTTGGTATAAATTCAAGGGGCATGATTTCATACACATACACACTATTACAATTTACAATTTGAAAAGTTCCTACGGGGCATGATATTGATTCATGAACCCTAATAAAGTTTTTTATTTTCAAATATTTTTTAAAACCACATCGAGTAGCAAGAAACCTTGAATATAAAATATATCTATAATTATTTGGTTAATGTTATTTGACCAATTATGTATGTTGAAGTTTGATGATGCTCAATGGCCATGGCATTAATTCTAGTAAAACCATCATGTGGTTCTTATTATTTATTAGAACTAATTTGTTATTTAGGTTAATAAATCATATACTTCTCTTGATATTTATGAGGGTTGGGTAATGTTGTATTTCAAACCCAAGGGATTGCATGGTTAAAAAAATTGGTTTTGATCACTCCCAATTTATCCATGGTCATCAGAAAACACCTTTCTCCAATGCTTCGACAAGGAAGCATCATCTACAACAAGTTTTAAGGGCAACATGGTGTTCAAAAATGGACAAGTGTACTCCTTATGTGCTCTTTAATTTTAAAATTTAAAGTTTAGATTTCAAATTCAATATATGGACATTGAGTATTATATTTTTTTTTATAAATTTTATTTTGGAGTGACCTGCATTATTGGAGATTCTTAAAAAAGATAGTGTGTTATACAAACTTAGGTATACATATTTATTTTAGTATTACAATTCTATTACTATAATAAAAGAGGGGAATTTTTATACACTAAAATATGGTATTAAGTACATGATAATTACTATCTTGACATATATTTAACACACATGACTTATGTGAACAAATATGGTCCTAACCCACCATTATCTCACACCTACTTGCTACCTTATGAGATTAACCTTGTCATTCTATTCCTACACACCCACAATAATTTCATTATTTATTTAAAACCTATATAATATTTGTTCACATACATATCTATACTTTCAGTTTAATCCTCATCTACAAGTGTCACTATTATCAAACTAGGTCCATATTGCAAGTTGATATTGACTTGCACCTTTTGATAGTGACTGATGCGAAGATCAATCATCTCTACTTTCTTTTAGGTCTTTCTTGTTTATAATCTCAACCCAAATCTAAATACCTTATCTATATACCTCATCAAATCTTGTCTTGAAGTCTATTTTGTAAACAACTTTGGTCTCAACCTATATATCCTTGCAACTTATTTGTTAAAGATCTCTATCTAACCCCCAATCTTCTTTATAAAACTTCACACTTACATCCACATACCTGTTAATTAATTTTTTATTCCTTTCAAGCTTGCATGGCTAGATATTGGTACTAAATCATAAGGATTTGAACTCAAATAGTTATTACATATTGAAATCATTATCTCCTTACCTTTTTATCACTTTACCATCTCATTCATTACCCTAGCATCCTCACTTAACATATTCATTATTTTCCTTTATATAAACCATGGGTCTATTCAAATCCACAAGGATATAGAACCCCAATTTATATTTATAAATCCATGAACATGTCCATGTACCATTTATGGTCTTTATTTATCATAAAAAACTTACACCAACTCATCTTAATGCTTTAATTATTCACTAGTTCCTTGAACACATTAATTGCTCATAACAAGATTAGTCCTCCTTGTATCCTTAAAATACATAAATCTCCTTAGTTAAACCAATCTATAGAGTTTAATAAAAAACAAAGACTTGTTTTAAGTACCCATTAAGTCCCTTCAGCTTCACAAGAAATTTATTAATCCAACTCACAAGTTAAACCTTCCAACTCACAATATCTCTTTTAGAATTATGTCTTTTAGGCCTCCTAATAGCACAAGGTTAATGATATCATACTATATGATATGGTAAGCATATATATTTTTTTGAATATTATAACCCATGTCAAAAAACAATATATTAAAAAGTTTTAATAAATTTCACTAGAGGAAACACAATTTATTCAACTTTTCATTTCAAAACCCTAGTCAAGGTTATCTCAGGCCTATAGGTGGTCGAGAGACTAATAAAATGATTATTTTGAAATTTGAGCTACTTAAAATGATACTTAAACATATATAAGGTATGTTAAAAATATATTCACCTTCTCCAATAGCTTTTAAGTCTAGAACAATCACTAGAAGCTTATAAAATGCTCATCTACAGAATTTTGTGTTGTCAATAGGATTGTGATATGGTCAATTGACAATTTGAGAGAAAAATTACCATTTATAAGTGTAATCATGAATAATTAGGATATTTTTACCTTAATACACTTTTAAAATAACTTATTTGACCTTGATCAATCACCAAAAGGGATCTAACACACATTTATACATACTTTTGAGTGTGCTAAATAGGACTGTGTGATTGAATATAAAAACATGAATTCATTATTCTCATTTGAAAATGTATTAAAGACTATTTTTAGATGAATGAAGAATATTAAAAATGATACATGACTTAAAATGTTCATAAAACACCTAACCTTGTCTCAAAGAGTCTTTTTAGAGTCAATCTTGACTGTGTATGACAAAACATAATTGCTTCAATTTTAACTATGATGAATATTGTCATAGGGTTATATAGGAAATTATTAACATAAATTAATAAAATAATTAATTACCTAAAATAAAATTCACTTAATTTCATAAATAACACCTGAGATTCAATAAAGACTCTAACAAACACCTTTTTTATTCACTTGTCTCCACATCACATGCACAGAGCTCACACATAAAATTTATATATGCTAGTAGTCTTTCTCTTGATATTCATATTTATTGAGGTCATACCTTATACTATAATTAATCATCCTTATTATATTTTAATCCCTTATATTCCTATATACTCTTCTTTTTTCTATATTTTGCATGGTAACTTTCTTTCTATCCCAAATCCATGTAGAAGTGGTGGTTACAACCATCATATTCATTTCTTGTTCTTGATTTACATAGGATATTAAGACTTGAAGATATTAAATAAAATTTACCACATCCTATGACATTATAAGGTCCATGAAAACATAATTACATTTCACTAAAAAACCCCTAAAACCACTCCAAAGTTGAAACATAATTTCAAAAATTTAAATTCCCTTTTTGGCAGGAAAAGATCTAGAAGATAAAATACATCATTAAAAACACTTTCGTGTCTTAAATAACTATCATATGGAGTAAAATATACCTCACACACCTTATAAATCCAAAACTCATCATGACTCATCCTACCCATGACATTCCTTGATGTTCCTACATTAGTGACCCTCTCATAGTAAAGACTATTTTTTAAAACCAAATATTTCTTAGGATTAACCCATCTACCCAACATGTCAATGGTGTTGTAAATTAACCAATTGGAATAAAATATATACAAATTAATGCATCACTTGATGGGGGACTTGGAACTTATCTATTACACATCTATACACTACTGTACATTGAGAAAATTTTCTCTATTCTTCCTAAAATGCAAATTAGTCACTAGGAAAAATCACAAGCCAAGCCTAAAGCATAAAAAATATAATTTTTTTTGCAAGTATCATATAAAAATAATTAGCTACATTCATATATCATATAATCACAATTTTTAAATCACACTATGTGGGAGAATTACGTGTGGATTAATTTCCATCCTTAAAGTATCAAATACACAGGCAATGGTCAATTATTAAAGAGGTAAATTAAGGTCATCTCAAGCCATTATAATTTATGTAATTTTTATATTTTTATATCCCTCATAAATATATCTAAGGTTTTAAGGTGAAGCTGGTTAATTTATATATTTACATGCATCATAAGGGTTCAAAATCACACATACAAAGATTTCAGAGACAAGCGAAGGTGACTATACAGTCACAAATCTTATTTTTTGCACAAGTCAATATTGAACACTACATATTAGTATATAAAATTGATACTGATCTAAATCTAATGAACCAATCCTACATAAACATAAACATAAACATAAATATAAACATAAAAATAAACATAAACATAAACATAAGCATAAGCATAAGCATAAGCATAATCATAAGCATAAGCATAAGCATAATCATAATCATAAGCATAAGCATAAGCATAAGCATAAGCATAAGCATAAGCATAAGCATAAGCATAAGCATAAACATAAACATAAACATAAACATAGTTCTAGATCTAGACGAATCATGGGCTTGATTCAGTTTGTTTTCCACTATCAAAATTTAGTCATAGTTATACAATTAGTCTAAAAATATAAGTACTTATCCCTTTGTTATAATTACTATTATTAGCATATGTCACTTATCAAATCATTGTAATCTATTTCAAACTTTTACAATTATATTCATGCTTAAATGTCATATTTAGTAATATAAATTCACATACTAGTTTCTATCCTAACAGGGTTTATAAAACCAAACTAGGGTATTTTGTTGATAAAAATAAATAATTAAACTTTTATTACTTTAAATTTAGAGGGGGAAAATAGAAAATCTTAAATTTCAGCTCACCAGTGCATTTTTAACTAATGACATGGTTATGAAAAGTGATTAGGAGAACAAGACATACATAACTAAAAAAATCTAAAAACCTAGGGTAAATTGACATAAAAGGTTAGACTCATTAGTGGGTAGACTCACTGGTCATTACAAACAGTTATGAGTTTGACCTAGAAGCTAAAATTTCTAAGGTAAATGTGTTTTTTGATTTTGATAGTTTTTTGGTCTGCACTCATTAGATTTGATGCACTTAAATCTCTATCTTCATTTGTTTCTTGATTTTGTATTAGATTTCCACAATGAGATGTTAATCCAAAAAGATAAAAGGGAAAAGTAGTTAGGTTGGTAAAATATTAAGGTGGGTTGTAATCTTTATATCTAACATGCCAGAGTTATACCCATTGTAGTTCATGTAACATGTACATGATGTGTTTAAGGTAGGGCTTAAAACTCATCTCCCTTGGTGGAGATATAAATACATGCATTATCCCTAAAACCATATTTTGGTATAAGTATATTAATGACTCAAGAATTGGAGAAGATAAATAAAAAGTGTAGACTCAATGTGTAAGATCTATGGTGATGCCATTTTGATGAAGCTTGATATACTTGACTCATAAGAGGCTTTAAAGAAGACTCTAGATTGGTAAACGACTGAGTACCTTTGTATATATAGGTGAATATCCCATAACATATCTCATTATATCCAAGTAATTACATCATTCCCCCTTAAAAATCTTCCTTTTGAGTGGATTTGGATGTTCTTAATAGAATTCATTGTTAATTAAAAGTATAAAATGATTTATTTACCTTAGTTATATGTGAAAGTCACTATTACCTATTTTACCATTTTTTCTAACATTTATATGGGAAAGACACCAATTTTGTATAAACAAGTCATAATTATGTACTATAGTCGAAGAACCTATATTTGGTAGTAAATAATTTCTATGGACTAATCCATACCAATTACAGAGATCACTAGCCTAGATTCATAGATCACTAGTCTGGATCTGAAAAATCACTAGTCTAGCTTTATAGATTACTCAACTAGCTCTTGAGACCTCCAGTTAGCTTTAAAGGATCACCTAAAGGATAATATGTTTCTATAAGGATGTATGAAAGATTTGAAGATGTCCAATGCATTTTTGGAAAACATTTTGAATGCTATATATAAAATTTCTATAAATAATAATATCCATTTATAGTCAATGTATTTATGGAATTTTTTCATAAGTGACTATAAATACTATGTTTGGCTCTACTATCTAACTAAGATCATATGGTTATAATTGAAAAAAAAGTTGAAACTAGTAGTATAACATGAATCACACAAGAAACTGAATCCAATGATTTCCACCACTTTTTATTTGAAATATGAAATGATGCTGTTATGATATTGTTAAAAAATAAGATAAGATCTTACCTTGTTAAGTTATTTATCCATTTTGAGTTAATTATTATAATACATGGTAATATATAAACACATCCTTTTGATGCTAGTAGTAGATGAATAGAGTATTAAAGATTGAATAGTTTGAGTATCACTATTTTTACTGTGTTTCACTTTTATATCTAAGATCATATGGTTATAACTAAAAAAGAAGTTACAACTAATAGTAGAACAAGAATCACATAATAAATTGAATCTAATGATTTTCACCTTTTTTTATTAGAAATAGGAAATGATGTTGTTATGATATTGTTAAAAAATAAGATAAGATCTTAGTTAGAGTATGATATTGTTAAGCTATTTATCCATTTTGAGTCAATTATTGCAAGACATGATCATATATAAACACATCCTTTCGATGATATAAGTAGTATATGAATAGAGTATTAAGGATTGAATAGTTTGAGTATCACTATTTTTAGTATTGTAAGCAAGTTTCTAAAATAAATGAGAATATAATTTCATGAGTTTACTACAAATCTAATAGTGTTAAAATCCTATTTCGAGGAAGATAAAGAGTCCATTCAACCAAATAAGAATGATCAATTTGATAAGTATATGTTATTTATGCATTTTTGTGTGATCTAAGTTTGTTATTCATTTTTGTGCAAAGTATTATTTTATGTATTTCACCTATAGGACTATGTGTTAATTTGTATTCAAGTAAAACTAATTTCATATTCCAAACATTTATTTCCCAAATATTTCCCATCTCAAAAAATAGTTACAAGTATGTTTACTTTTCATGTAATTTCTATTTCAACAAATAGATTAAATTGTGTTTACTTGTAATTTTAATTTCAATAAATTGGTCTAGAAGTGTGTTTCTTTTCTCAAGCATTTCTAATTTTGTAAGTGTGTTTACTTTTTGTAGATGATATTTTATGATTATATAACACCTTAGTCTTGTACACTTGACAAACTTATACCTTGAGTATTCCTCTCATTTTTTTACCTTTTACTGCTTTCATAAGTCTCACATATACTCTATCTTTATGCCCCTTGGCCTATATATCTTAGTCCGACTAGTATTGTGTTAATGACCTTAGTATTATATCTTGCCAAAAATACTTAAATGTACTTATCTTACATATCTATAAGTTATCTTGTACCTGCTTCCCTACTCTATGGACACTAATGTCTAGAACAAACACAAACATTGAAATTAGTGTCTTGACCTGACATAAGTGTCTAATTCCCTAAAGTCATCTAATTTTCAAATAAAACATGTCCTAGTGGTTGGCCAAAGTGTTTTAATGCAAGTTATTTATAAAAAGGAATTAATATAAATAGAATATCAACCCTAATTCATACCACACCTATAAAAAGACTAAAGAGACCAAGGCAACTTATCAAAATCACTCTATCAAGCATTAAATTGAACACATATTACCTATTTATTTCTATTTCCATAATAGTCATAGGTACATCACATCTATAGGTTTGAAGTACTAAAAGAGAAACCCAAAAGCCCAATTTGCTAAATTACAAGTCAGGTCACTATTATACTTGATTTGCACATAATGTATGATTCAGACATAAACTAACACATAGGGGATTGATACATGAGTCTAAGGCTCTTTTTTTGGAGTAATTGATATGTAGGTAACACCCAATGATAGAGGGTCTTTGGGTAAACTCAACACTATGTGCCCACTAACCCATTTTCACCCAAGATCACATTAAAGATGGAGAGCTAGGGTTTTGCCATTTCATAAGGAATGAAAATCCATGACCCAAATTTGAATGTACTAGAATGAAGGTGAAGAAAAACCTAGAATCATCTAGATGGTCACATCCTATTTTAGCAGATATTCCATACATGACACTAGTGTCAAACCTATAAAATAGTGTTTATGAAACCATCCCAAGCTGATGTTACTATCTAGAGAGTCAAAAGCATTAGAGCCAAAATTTGATGATTGTTATAAAATCTCCTTACTACCTTCTTTCATATGGTTTTAGATCTAGAACTACATTATCATCAGAACAAGCTAATTACTTCACTTATTTATCATTTATATATTTAGCATAGTTATACTTTTCATATTTAAACTATCTCAACATAATAACTTCAGTGTATGCTTATATTTGAGTTTAGCATTTAATTGGCCTGCTATAGATCTGCTTATCACCCCTGTGCCATTTCATTTATTTATACCCATTTAATATCTAGATAAACCCAATCTAAATCATTTTAGGGTTAAACATTTGGTGAACCTAATCTTTAAAGATCAAACCCTAGGTTAAATTAGGTTTTTTATTGTTTTACTTTGTTGAAAAATTTTAAATTTTCATTTAGGAAGTAATGTAAACTGTTAGTGTAAAAACTTAAATTCAAATGGAAGATAAGGAAACATTGATTACTCATATAAATAATAACAAGGGATTAATGGATACATTTTTTTATGTTACAAGCTATTAAATAAGTAAACAAGATAAAACTAAGGCTACCTCACCTAGTAATGGTGAATCCGTACAAGGTACTATAACTCAGCCCATACTTATCAATACACCTACATATATTGGGGACATAGATTATGTGTTTAAACCTTTGTTCCTTAAAACTACTATTGATACATCTATCATGGAATCATCCATTATTTCAACACAAATACCGGTTCAATTCCTACTACAACTCAAAACATGTTTTCTTCCCCTTTGGTGACTACTCAACTTGCCAATCTAAATCTCACTAGACCTATAGTTCAATCATTCCTTCAAGTTATAAAGGCATTGGAGGATAAGATTTCAAACATTGAACAAAATGCTTTAAAATCCCATCATGCTATATATTCATAAGATGTATTACATAACCCTCTTACACTTAAAAAATATTTGCACAATTTACCAACTAAATTTGTTACACTTAAATTCACATTTTATGATGGCAAAGGTGATCTTGAACAACATTTTCAAAAAAATTATACAACATGCCTTGACTATGCTTCTAATGATAAAATTTTGACCAAATTATTTCCAAGAACCCTCAAGGACTATGCTTTAAGGTGGTTCTATGATTTACCTCTCTAATCTTTAAAAACCATACAAACCTCTTGCAGACCAGTTATTAGCACACTTTTCCATTAATATTTTTGAAAAAGTTTCCTATGCCTGAATTATCAAAATCAAACAAGAAACTAATGAATGTCTTAAGATATAAGACAATACTATCCAAAATGACCAATATTATCATAGACAAAGAGTTACAAGATATATTCAAGCAAAGTTTGCTTGCTCCCTTACATGAGTCCATTATTTTTAAGAAGTTTAAATCTTTTGATGACTTATGCCATGTTGTATGGGATGGTAAAATGAAACTTATATCTATAGATACCTAAATCTAGCCACTTATGACCTCCAATCAATTTTTTGACCAATTTTCACTAAAATGCACAATCTGGCCTAAAAACACTAAAACACGTTAAAAGATTTGAATTTGATATATTCAAGTGCTAATTTTGGCTAGGGTATCATTAAATGGGGAAATGCGATTTATGGGCCAACTAACTTTGATCAGATCATTTTGAGTCAAAATGTCAATTTTGCATCTAGGTGCTCTAGATTGCTCTTTCCTATCAAATCTCTTGCATGAGACATGTGCCTTTGTTATTTGTTATTGGTAACATCCTAAATGGGATAACAAATCCAATGCATCTAACATTGACTTCTAATTCCAATCCATTCAAATTTTGGACCAATAACAAGACATTCTAATCAATTTGAGTAATTTGGGCACAAAGTGCTTAAACATGCTTAAGAACTAATTAAACCAAATTAGAGCCTAATTAATAATTCCATGAAAACTTGTTGAATAATTATTTTTGAAAATGAATATTGAATATCTGCATCATCATATGACTTCATTTATTGGAAAGACATCCCTAGGCCATAAATGCATAAAATATCAAGGTTAACCCCTCCCATGCCTCATCAATGCCTCCCATGCCTCTTCAATGGCCCTTTTTCCAATGTCATGATGAGGATAATTATAGATTTAATTCTAAAAAATTGAATTAATCTTCAACCACATATATTTTTCTCAAGATGGATGATTTAGGTTGATTCTGGGCAATCTCAAAAATTTATAAATAGGAGGCCTTGCCTATTGAATTTCAAGTATTGATAATGCAAAGTTATAATGCACAAATGATTACAAAAGCTATTGAAATTAGTGTTACCATGCCAAATTTATTCTAATCCAAGCCAAGCCAAAACCACAAGGTGCCAAAGAGAAGAAGAGATAGCCGCTATCTTTGATGAAGACTTCATGAGCACAAGCTAAGCAAGCCACTACAGCAAGCATTTTGGAGCATCCAAGGAAGGTAAAAGAAGGTTTTTTTTGCATTTTAGTTGTGTGTTTTATTCATGTTTGTTAACTAAGCTCTCCCTAGTGTCTAGGCCTAAAGATGTTATGCTAGTTAGTGTGTTTTTTTCATTTTGTTTTCATTTTGGGACAAACACAATACTAATCACCTCTCTTGAGTCAATTCCTAGTTCACAATATCATTGAATAAGCTCAAGTATGTAGCAAACACCCCAGTTGCATCTACATCTAGTACCAAGTTTACAATTAAACCAAGTTAAAAGGTAAAACATCCCTAGCTTAAAAAATAAATAACCACTATAGTTAACATAATTTCATAATAGCCTTATTAGCTTGTCTTATCTAATGCAACAAGGAGATAATTTACACATTTACCTGAGTCCCTAACTTCATTACTCCTATGGTTTCTAGAGTGTCAACTTATATCTCTCCCTCATCCTATTAAGGTTGATATGAGTCAACTTCTACCCAAAGGATATGATGTGAATGATTTTTATAATTATCATCAAGGACCAAGATATTCTACAAGCAGATGTTTTACCTTGAAATACAAGATCCAAAAACTTATATTTGAGGATTCTCCAAAGGAATCAAATTCACAACCTAGTGATCACCATAAACATAAAATATTTAACAATCATTTACAAGACCATTCTAAGTAGAAACTAAAAGTCCAAATGGCATATAATGCACATCCTTCTCCATCATATTATGAGCACCCACTAGATGGTATTATTAGTACTTACACATGATATATACCTCCTATGGTTAAGAAACTTTCTATTTCTTTTGAAAATAGTGAAATTAAGGATGATGACTCCGATCTTAATTATTTATTCATTTAAGAATACCTTAAAAAACACCCCATACAAAGTGTTATGATTGATAATGGTGTAATTAAAAATGTTTTCACCATGACATTACTTACACACTTATGTTATACTCATCATGACTTACACCCCTCTGATAAATCAGTTAGAGCAATTGATGGGACCTACTATAAGGTTCTTGGTGAGATTGACCTACCTTTATAGGTCAGCCCTACACATGTGGTTACCACATTTTTGGTTATCCCTTCCACATACATTTTTGATATGCTATTGGGAAGACCTTGGATACACATTCTTCTAGTAGTAACTTCTACAGTACATGGATATGTTAAATACAATCATGCCAATTAGGTAATTATAGTTTATATAATTCCATATGAACATCCTCTTGAAAAAATAAAATTATACCCAAACAAATAGCTATCAAGCCTACTAAGGCTAATTCACTTCAAAAGTGTAAGCATAAGACAATCCCCTTTACTAGAAAACCAATACTTGAGAGACCATTACATCAGATACATATGGTGGATTTTAGGGAATCCCAATCTTTTACTACATAACATGTTTAGATATCTAGATAACCTCTCTCTCTCTCTATATATATATATATATTACTACTATACCAAAGAAATAAATGGGTACTTAATTATGGGTTACAATAACCCATACTCATATTAATCCTATTATTACTTCATGAACATAGATTCTTATTCTACATATGTACAACACCATTGATATAATAATGACAAATATTACACCTATATATGTTTTTAGATAACATAACTAGGGCATTACAGTAGATTAATAATGGGGAGGTATCAATGACCATCCATTGTATGGCATGATAGGATGATCTTTGCTCTTCAAATATTCCAAAAATATTTAAAAAAAAAAATGTATAAAAATATTTTGACACCTACATGTTCTATTATCTCTTTGACATCTATGTGTTAGTTCCATATTGATGGATGGCATACTCAGTTACTTCTACATACACACGTGTGTCACACTTCTACTTGAGTGTTATACAAACATGAAAAAATACATGACCTATTCCTATTTCATATGTTTGGCCTTCCCCCCACTCATGTCATGCAAACATTGAGGGCATCTACCTTCTTTGATATTTATACACATAGGTTATATGGTTTGATGATCACTTTAAATTATCATGTTTGAGCTTACATATATACTTACACATGCCTATTATCCATGATTATATCATACACAAGTTAATTTATATGTTATACACTTGACATTTTTTTCTAACACATTTTATCCATGGTCTACTATGACATGTTCATATTGGTTGATTATGTTGTACTTTATGCACTTCATTGAGTTTCTTACTTTGATATTATCTTGATTTTTTGAGAATTTTAATATGTTACTTTGTTTATGTACCCCATACCTATGTATGATTTCATTTACATTTCCATATGTCATCCTTAACTTTATGGACATTTGATTAAGTCATGTCCCTTCGATTGTATGGAATTTGAACATGCCCCTTGTTTTCGGTCTCCTTGGATCTTTGCATTTTGAATTTATTTTAAGTGATCTTGTGTGTGTTATTGTTTGATTTTTGAGATTTTAATATTACTATATAAACCTTTCCATGATTTTTATCATGCATTTTATGCCTACACATGATCACATTGGTTCTATGCATTTCAATGATACATTTACCTATTCATGTTCCTTCCATATGTTATATGGTTACACTCACATATTATGCAATTGTCTTATCCTTTTGAGGTGAGGTAACTACCAGTTCCTATCTTTTCCTCACCTCAAAGGTGGGGGGGGGGGGGTATATTAGTGGGATCATGTTAAAGAGACATGTTCTCCACACTTGACACAATTTAAAGATTCAATGGGGGCATGCTTTGGAAGCATGTTATTTGTACTCATTTAGTATATGGTATTTATATCAATTTTTAGATTCAGTGGGGGCATGTCATATGGGTATGGATTCAACACATTTAAAGTTCTCAGATTCAGTGGATTCATGCTTTGGAAGCATGTTCTCCACACCTATTCAATATTTAACATTCCTAGATTATAGTGGGGGCATGTTCTAAAAACATCTCCTCCACATTGTTACTTATATAAATTTTCATATTTCTCCATATATAGCGGAGGAATGATTTGAAATCATGTCTTCCACACTTACACATTTATCTAAAATTAGATAACAAACATAATTATATGATTTAGATTCATAGTTGTGGTAGAATTCTATACATTGGTACTATTGTTATACACAATTTTAGCTTGAGACATTTTTAAGGTGCATATGCTATGAAAAATATACATAATATTGCAAAATCCAAATTAGTTTCAGATTCCAAAATTCTTTTATGTATTGTTACCACATCATAATTTTTTTATATTGATACTTGATATAATTTTACAGACTTTTATTGAGCCAACCTACTATAATAGTTGGTTTAAATTTGGTATGGTTGAGATCATCAAATCACTCAATCTTTTCAAATTTTTAGGTTGGACTTGATCATCCAACCTCACTAGGTTATAATTATCATTGGGTTACACATTTGAGTTAATCTAAAACTACTAAGTGGCAACTCAATTTTACTCTAAAGTTGGGGCATGTGCCTTCCACAATATATATATATATATATCCTTAGATATATGTACTTAAAAAATTTATCTATATTGTTCCTAATCTCAATTTCAGAGATTTATAATGATACATATTTGCCAAAACAACTTGATAATAGGCAAGATAGTTACATCAACACATAGGTGTACTCTTAAACTTTGATCTTTCAATTTTAATATATTTCAAGTAGTTTCAACCTAGATTATATAAACTAATTTTATACTATAACATGCTCTTGGTTGTAGGTCAGTCACCATCAAATAACTCAATTTAGGCACACATAAAGACAAGGTGTGCATACACAAATAAGTACACATTTATTTACTTTAAACTAGAAATTTCATTACTATATTAAAGTGGGGGAAATGTAGATGATGTTTTATGATTATATAACACCTTAGTCTTTTACACTTTCAAAAAAAACATACCTTGGTTGTTACTCTTAATTATTCACCTTTTCCTACTTTCATAAGTCTCACATCTACTCTATCTTTGTGCCCCTTGGTCCATATCTCTTATCCTAACCACTCATATGTAGATGACCTAAATATGTTATCTTTTCCAAAATGATTAAAATATAATTATCTTCTATATCTTTGAATTTTGAGTCTGTACTTGATTTCATGCTCCCTAGACACTAACATCTGAGATAAACACTAGCATCAACATTAGTGTTTTGACTCAATGTAAGTGTCCACTACCCTAAAGTCATATAATTTAAAAATAAAATGTATCCTAATGGTCAAATTAAGTGTTTTAATTCAAGTTATTAATCCAGAGGGATTGATATAAATACAAGTTCAACCCTCATTCATACCACACCTATAAAAATAATAAAGAGACCAAGGCAATTTATCAAAATCACTCAATCAAGCATTCAATTAAATAAATATTTCCTATTTATTCCTATTTCCATACCAGTCATAGGGATTATACATCTATAAGTCTAAATTACTAAATGAAAAACCTAATAACTCAATTTGTCAAGTTATAAGCTAGGTCATTGTTGTACTTACTTTTCATATATTATATGATTCACAAATAAGCCAACATGTAGAGGAAAATACATGAGTTTGAGGCCCTCTTTTGGAGTATTGGCTATATAGGCAGTTCCCACTAACAAATGGGTCTTTGGAGAATTTTGATACCATGTGCATACTAACCCATTTTCACCAAGGTCATATTAAATATGAAAAGCTATGGTTTTGTCATTTCAAAATGAGTGACAATCTATGATCTAGATATGATTATCTTAGACTGACATTACTATTTAGAGAGTTAAAATCATTAGAGCTAGAATATGATGATTTTTATAGAATCTTCTCCTACCTAATTTTAGCCTATTTTATATCTAGAACTACATTAACATCATAACAATCTAAGTACTTCACTTCTTTTACATTTCTATATTTATCATAGTTTTACTTTCCATACTTAGACTATCTCAACATAATAAATTGAGTGTATGCTTATGTCTAAGTTTAGCATTTAATTAGCATGCTATATATATGAATATCACCCTTATGCCATTTCATTTATATATACCCATTTAATATTTAGATAGCCCCAATCGAGATCATTTAAGGGTTACACACTTTCAAAAGTAATATATTATATTTTAATTCAAGGGAGTATAATAGAACCTTAGAGTAAAATATCTATAAACCACCCCCAAAACAAGACTGTTAGTTATAACCCTTTGCATATCCTATTGTAGACAACCATTGGACACTACCTAAATTGACATAACATATATCAAGTAAATAAGAGGAAATAATTAAATTCATAATTTTTGGTGTCATTACTAGTGATTTTATAAGTGTTGATAGGGTATAAGTTCAAGATAATAAACATCCAGTGTTTACAATATGTTTCTACAATAGGGATAAACCTTATTTATAATATTCATGAGGGAAGGTGAGCATTGTAACCAATGGTCCCATATTTTCCTCGATAAAAATTTAATTACTTTAATACATATTAAATAAATATAATTTAATTATTTATTTTCATGAGGTTTTCACATTGTCTTAATAAATAATAAATTATTATTCTTTATTTAACTATCAAGGTAAGCTGAGGGTGAATAAAACACTACTTACTCATTAAATTATCTAACACTCCCCCTCAATTCTAAGTGAAGATAAATGTAATAGTCACATTAGAAAGGAATTATACTATGTACACAATTGAAGGATTTAAAAACCTTCATGCCAAACACCACCTTTTAAAACAAAAAGAATTATAATCCATAAACTACTTGAAATTAAGTTTAGGCTAGCATGACTATGATACTACATCTCACAGTTTCTAATGAATAATCACTAAGCATATTTGGATCATTTTATAACATAAGGATCTCCATTAAAAATTATGATTTTAGTATATTTGGGTATAAAAGTAAAACTTCCATATGAAATTAGAATTATATAACTTCTACATGAAGTTTACAATGCTTTATAATGAGAATAAGTATAGAGAAATAGAAGAAACACATGGCCATTAGAAAGTCGAATTTTCATGCAAACTCCCCCTCATTATCAACTCTTAGAGGCCAAACATTGCATGAAACTTCCAAAACTTGGTAGCACCAATTATTTTATGAATATATCTGCCACTAGTTCATCTATAGAATAGAATTGCATATCTATATCACCATTATGGACTTTTTCTTGTATAAAATGCACATGAAGTTTAATATTCTTAAATTTTTGGTGCTATTCACCTACACAAAACTTAAACAAATATCCAAAAATAGATTCATGATAACATAGTATGGTTGGCATCATAATAACACATACATAAAAATATGACACATATTTTTCTATGGTAAAACACATTTAAAACAATCAAGTCATATTTTAGGCAAACAAGTTCACTACTTTGATTACAAAGTTAGTATAAAAAAACATAAATTATTGTATGCAATTAATTATTGAATGTCTCCAATATTGACAAGATGAGTATCCCCAACTGTCATACGATGCAGATACAATAATTTACTAATAATATGATACCAATTTTAACCAAACATTAAATATTCTATTATAAATAACTCATTTTATCATTTGAGTCTTATCAAAACTTTAAGATTTTAATATGCTTCAACAAATTATTGAGGTATAACTTCTCATACATTAAATACGGATAATTTTAGCATGATATGCAATCATCCAATCAAATAGATATGAGACTAAAACAAATAAGTCTAAAGATGTATGAATAGAATACTTAATAAAGTAAATGATGAAAAGACAATAATAAAAACTCCATTTTACACTTTGCATTTCATAACATATCTTATTATCAAATTAATCATATAAGGATGTTAGCATAAACAATCAAATGATAAAATAGTCAAATAAGAGTATCTAAGCATATTAACATGAACTTTTCTCAATAATAAAATGGAATCATTAAAACACAAAAGATCCAAACTTACTAAGAATGAAATTTTTACCAAATGCAATAAGTAAACATGATCATTTTTTCAAATTAAGCATGATGTTATGCGTATAATGTATTTCCATGCTAACTCTCATATGAACTAGAAATTATTTATATATATATATATATATTAGAAGAAGAAAATCTTTTGTTAAAACAACTCCAAATTATCAGCAATAATAACTCTATATGCAAACTTCATCTTCTTTTAAATCTTTAATAGATCAAGCCTGTCAAACTATTGTTTCTCATGTTGACTACCTAGATAAATAGAATTAGGTATGTTTTGAGTTTAGACAACTCAAGGAACAAATAAATCTTTAGAAAATGAAAAATAGACCATGAAAAAATACTTGGAGCAAGAAAAAGAGCAGACTCAAAAACTTGAAGAAAATCTACAAGTTGCATGTCAAATAGGCAAAAACCTTCTAGCTTACAAATCTCCCTCTCCTTCTTATATCATGTATTTATATGAACAATTTTATAGATAATAGCTACTAATAATTTCATGTGATTTACCTCATAACAATGAATATCCTCCTATGTTTCTAAATATTTTTATGGAATTCACTCTAGAAAAACAAGATTTGTTATGGAGTTTTATTTATGAAATATGATATTAGGAGACTATAATAAGTTCATGGTCAATCTATATATAGGATAAGTTCAGTTGAGAACTCTTCTTTCTACTTGTAAAAATTAGATGGCTTGGAAATCTAGACATGAGTAATATGTAGAAGAATCTAAAACTACAAGGCTATGTATTAGACCTATGTTTACTAGTTCCAAAAATTTATTGATTAACTTTAAAATGACTTATTTATTGAATCCAAACATCAATAATTATTATTTTTAGGCTTTGTATAATAGTAGGGTCTATTTTGATCTATATACAAGATAACATATTGATGATATATTTATAATTAATGTCAAGTGTTGGGACACATTGACAACAGGTGATGTCTCTAACTAATCTAATATGGAGCTTACAAAGGGCACAAGTTATCAATGACATGATTATTGATGTCATTAACTCAAGAGGAGAACAAATTTGGGTTGGAATGAGATTCCATCCACCACTTCTTTTGATTCTTATTCCACCATGGCATAGATGGAGTCCTTAAATAAATGAATAATTTTAGAATTGGCAAAAAATGGTGTGAACATATCAAGGTTTCATTAGTCCTCTAGATAATCACTAGGCTGATGAATTTGACATATATGACTTCAACCAACATTTACAAGTCAAAATTTATAATTATGAGGTAATAGGCAGTAGTTGAATTTGTAAAATGGACTTGCAAAAGGTAAAGCATGGGGGAAATGATGAGTCCAAAATATGGCTCATTTTTACTATCAAGTTTCTTCATTTTTCTTCCATTACCTCTCCTTTAGACTGAACAATGCAAGGATATTAGACTTGTATCTAATCCTAGTGTAGTAAATAGATTTTTTATATTACTTAATCTAACTAAAGCCTAAGTTACTATTTGTGTCATTTAATTCTAACTCTTTGCATGTTTAGTCTCCATTTTATGTATATACAGATGATACAATAGTGTATAAGGAATAAGCTACAGACTCATTAGACACTCTTCTGATGATTCAAGTCTTCTTTGGACCAATATATGGACTTGTCTACAAGCTAAGGACTCTCACAATCCACTGCTTCAGACTCACCTAGTAGTTATAGACTCACTCAATCTGTAGCTATAGACTCACCAAGTTTATATCTATAGACTCAGTCAAGATCTGATTTCATTCACCAAAGCATTCCACCTAGCGTAGAAACTATGATCATAAGAATTTGACAATAGAGAAGAGGTTAGATCAAGTGTTAGTTTTTATAAAATAATGAAATAAACACACTAACAAGCTTAACATCTCTAAGCCTAGATCATAAGGGGAGCTTAGTGAACAAATAATAATTGAAAACATAACTAAAATGCAAAGACTGACAAATACCTTACCTTCTTTGAATGCTCTAAATGATATATTCATGGCTTGCTCAACTTATACTCAATGAGTCTTTGGTAAATGGAGTTGTGTGGCTCCCCTCCTTGACACCATTGGCTAGCTTATTAGCTTGACTTATGCTTGATGTGGATTTGCTCAAGATTTTGACATTATAACATTATTTTCATGAGTCTTATGCAAAAACCTACATTTTAACTCTACAATATCCAAGTTTTTTTGTAAAGAGGTCCAGGCTTGCATTTGTAGACTTTAGAACTAAACCCAACTCAAGGTGAGTTAAAGTGTAGTTTAAACATGAAATGGATTCAAACCTAACCTAAGTGAATTAATTAACCATATTAGAGTTAAAAGGTGTCAAAATGTCATTATTTTCAATGAATATGCATGGGTGACATATTTTGAGATATTTGTAAAAGCTTGACAACTCACAAAAGGTAATCATGGAAACCTAGGATATTCTTGATTTTTTAATTTCCTTTTTTAAAATTTTAATCATTACTCATAGATAATTTCACTAGGATTTTGATTGTTAATTAATTTTGATTAGGATTTTTACCATTTTCAAATTTTGATTTTATGTCTATGTGCCCCATTTAATAGGTCCATAGGCCACATTGCATGTTGTGATGTCGTAGGATGATTAGGGATGAATTCGTGAGAGGTTATGGTTGTATATGATAGTATATCCCAATTAGAGATGTCTTAATGATATTTTGAGATTTGATAAATGATGCACAATCAAATTTGGGATGTTTAGTGAATTTTAGGCTTAATTTGCAATGGTTGGTAAAAACCAATCTGAAGTCTGGTTGAAGCCATTGGTGGCCAATTTTAGGTGTCTATAGTTTTTCCTTAGTTGTGAAGATGTTTCAAGTTGTAATCATAGTAACATCTTATCAAATAATGAAAAATGCATGTATATTTAAAATAAGATGATGATTGAATAAGAAGCTCTAAACAATGTTTGGGAAGCCTATAATGATGCGCCTTCAAGGGAGTGGCTATCACATATGTTTGATGGATAGTCCCTAAAAAATAAGCAAGAATAAGAATGAAATTAACCCATGGGTGATATTAATCCAATCAAGAAAATGTTTGCATGCATTGATTTGGCCAAAGATGATTATAATTAGTAACAAAGGTTGAGACAGTGATTTGCCCAAAGGTGGTTATAATCAGTGGTAACAGAATATGCCCTAGTTAGGGATGATGATTCAAACTAATGATTTTTCCATAGGTGATTATAATCATTTAAAATGATCAAGATTTAAAAAATGAATTGTGATTGTGCCCCAGTAGGGTAGATTGACAAGCATAACTCAAGTATATAACCTATTTCATAGATTAAATATGAGCAAACACAAGCATAGATGTGATGGTATAATGAATGAAGAAGCCACAAACAACCAAGCATATGAGGAAGCACAAATTGATGAAAGAGATGAATAGAAGAATAAGAATTGATTAATGTGAATGATTTGGTTGTACCTACCAATGTGAAGATGCTTGTCCTTATTAGCATTGATATAATAAGAAAGGTCAATGGGTTGATTCAATCAATGAAGGTGGGAGGATTTTCAAAGGTTACTAAGGAGAAACTTATGTAGCTCTATTGAATGTAAGACCTCTTGAGATGATTTTTGTTTAAGCACTTGAAAATAGGCCTCATGATATAACACCATGATAACTTTATCAAAATATGCATAAGGACTGACTTTCGATCCTATAAATAATTGAAAATAAATCACTAATAATAAAACTAGGATGAAAATGTTGATGTTTAATATGGATAGACTCAAGAATAATGCACAAGGAATAACCCAATAAACACATATAGACTGAGTCGAGGCATAGTATTGAAATAAAATAAATAGGTAAGTAAACAAACACACATAAATCAAACAAATAGGAAATCAAATAAAAAAACAAAAAAATAGAAAAAAAAACACACAAAAATCCTAAAATTAAAAGCTAAAAAAAGTATCCTAACAATGGACTTGCACCAATAGTGCATATCAATGATGACTAAATAAGCTGAGATAGGACAAATGTTTTTTTATTTTGCAATTTTTGAATGTTTTTAGAATTTTGAGGTATCTTAACTCATTATATATTGATAAGATGTCACTCATAAAATGGTGAGAGTATTGGCTTAGGTTGCTTGCAAAATGGTGAGATCATATGGCAAAGGGGGATTGAGCTAACCTCAATGTGAATTAAAAATGACCTAAATAGTCCTAAAATGACCTCAAATAATAGTTATTATGCCCACACAAAACGTAGTGAGAATTGACTAGGTTAAAACAAGATCTAAAATTTGATAAATGGCTAGGCAAATGAGAATAAAAATGGCAATGTGATGCGGTAATGCATGGTAAAAGGTGTTGTTCTTAATTTTTCCATAGGCAATTATAATTAGAAAATAATGGCATAAGTCTATGTTACTATTTACCCATACATAGTTATAATTAGTATCATGATAGTGGTACTCTGATTTTCCCAAAGGTGGTTATAATCAAGAACACTTGGTATAATGTGAATGAAAGATAACTTGTCAGATCAACTATCACACTACTTTCATAGACTATCATTTAAACATTAAATTCTAAAACTATTGAAATTGGATCAAAATCCACTCACAAAAAGTGCAAGAAGAACCAAAGGAACCAAGATCAAAAAGGGTTGGGTAAGATGGCTAAAAATAGGATTTGGTTTAATAGAGATGGCATGGTCTAATGAAATATGGTATGAATTATTTAGGATGATGATGGAATGAAGATTGGATTAAATGGTAAGAGGGTTTCCCCAAGTGGTAAAGTGAGCTAAGGGACAAGGTATGAAACAATGACAAGAGAAATGGCAAATGCAATTGCAAAGGTAAAAGGCAAATAGAAAAGGTATGGTTTATGGCCAAGGTAAGGTATGGTTAAATGACATATGGTATGACATTTGTAAAAAAAAATGCCAAGTAAATGTTTTTAGCCCATGAATGATTCTTTTGTTCCAGATGATGTAAAGATGCACGTCTTAGTCAATAAATGATATAACTAGAATAATTAGTCATGTAAATTGTTAGCCCATACCTCTTCTAAATAGTTACTCTGTCAAGAACCTAATATAGATTTGTATGCCAAGGATGTTTTTATGATCTTTATTGGTTGTTGATTATGTTTCCTTCAAAATTTGAGACAAGATATCTTTGTAGTCTATGCAAAGGAAAGTACAACTAGGGATGGTAAATAAGGATAAACAATGGCTGATAGGTTTAATTTTGTGATGTAAAGGTGGATGATGATGAAATGTATAATGGTTAGGAAATAAATGAATATTTTTATTTTCAGGAACACACAATGTTTCTGATTCTAGATTCAACATAACTTTGGTTATGGTGGGGTCAAAACTTCTAAATATGCTCTTGATAGTAATACCATTTTTTTATGTTATTTTGGATTGAGAGTAGCTACCATCTAATTATGTTGTAGATTGGAAGTTGTATTGATTTCTTCTTTGATTTTATCTTTATTAAGTAATGAAGAATTATTATGCTCAACTATTGGTTCCTTGAAGAGTTTTTGACCAATGAAATTGTCTTGATTATCCCATAACACCTTTGAGAAGGTTTCACTAAGGAACATTGAATTTTAACTTTGATTATCTTCTAGTGCCTTTGAAAAGGTTTCACTAGAAGATGTTGAGTTTGAAATTTGATCATCCCCTAGCACCTTCAAAAAGGTTTCACTAGGAGATTATTCTTCTTTTACATGAATTTGGTCTTGCCTCCCCTGATGTTCTTCAACTAATATTTCACCATGGATGTAATTCAATATAGATATTATTCTATCAGTCCTAATTAACACTTGTGGGAGATGGAATGTCAATATAATGGCTAGGTTGGTTGGTGGTAATGGCATGTGGAATGGTAATAGAATGGGAAGACACAACACAATCCTCATAGAATATACTAGGAAAGCTTGTGTCAAAGCTAAAGTAATAATCATCAAAAACCATAAAAGTATCAAAAAGGTATTCAAATTGATCTGTGAGGCATGCATAAACAATATCATAATAGTCACAAATGTATTTTGATTCTGAATTTGACTCCAACTCAAGGGACTCTGAATCCATAGGTGAGATTAACATTGGTTCTAATTTTGATGCTAAATCTAATGTTAGTTCAAGAATAGAACCTAACTTCAATGTTGATTCTTCATCTGGTGTGCATGTTGATACAATGATGTCTTGTTGAATGTTTGATTTTGGATAAGTAACAACCTATGATGTCATAATGGGCTCTATAAAGACTGGTTTATCAAAGTGAGGCTCCTCAATGATAGGAAAAAGGTCAAGAGATAATTATTCAAAGATTGGCTTGTCAAAGGGAGGCTCTTAAAAAACAAGCATATGGTCAAGATAATGATTTTCTCAAAGGAGATTATAATCATTAAGAAGTGACTTAGTAAATACAGGCTTATCAGAGTGAGTCTTGTCAGTTGGTATCACTTGGTGAACTAACAACCTAGCTCTGATACCACTTGTTAGGATCTTAACAAGAACAATTGATTACTTTTGCAAGCAACTAAACATGGAATTAACCAGAATTGAAAGTAACTAGAAATCAGAATCAACAAAGAATAAGAGATACAAGAAACAATGAAAACTTGTATTAAACTCTTGAAAATACAATTGAAAAAATCTCTCTTTCTTCCACACCTCTCTCAGAGGTATAGATCTCTTTCCCTCAAGAGTTCTCTCTTCACAATTACAAACACAATTCAGCTACTTGAATTGCCTATCTTACATCTTACAACTTACAAGCTATGAAGATCTATCCCTATATATAGAATTAGGGATCATGAGCTATGCAATATCAACCATTAGATACACCTCATAATCTAAGGCTTAAAACAGTCATACTAAAGATAGAGACACGGACTTAAGACTAACACTTAATCTTATCATGCAAACAATCCGTTCGTCCCACGAAAATAGAATTCTGAAACGCACATGTGACCAACGTCGGTCCCTGTTTGCCTGTATATGATCGACGTCGGCCGATCCATAACCGACATCAACAGCCTCCAGTCGATCCCTGACCGACGTCAGTGACTGTGTAAATCCTACAACTTTGCATTTGCTCATCTGTGAAGCTTTTAGCTCTACACCTCAACAATCTCCCACTTGGAGATAAACAACTGCACCTATACCTGTACAACAACATCTTCTAGCTTCTCCATCTTCAAGCTCAATCTTGAAGACCAACAAAAGTTAAATGAAGATTCAACTTCTCCTTTGTTACCGGCTTTGTTAACATATCCACAGGGTTCTCATTTGTATGGATCTTTTCTAGCTTCAACTCACCATCCTCCAATACCTGTCTAATGAAGTGGTACCTAAGCTGTATATGTTTGGTTTTTGAATGAAAGGCTGAATTTTTAGCCAAATGAATTGCACTCTGACTATCATTATATAATCTGCAACTCTCTTGCTCCTTTCTCAACTCTTCCATGAACTGAGTCATCCATATCATCTCTTTGCTAGCCTCTATGATTGTAATGTATTCTGCCTCTGTAGTAGACAAGGCAACAACCTTCTACAACTTTGAAATCCAGCTAACTGTCGTTCCACCAACAGTGAAAACATATCATGTGGTACTTCTCCTGCCATCCAAGTCACCTGCCATATCCAAATCTACATATCCATGTAGAGAAGTATTTGACCCTCCATAACATAAATGCCTACTGTTGGTCCCTCTCAGATATCTGAGAATCCACTGAACTGCTTTCCAGTGTTTCTTTCTTAGATTGGCCATAAACTTACTGACAACTCTCACTGCTTAGGCAATATCAGGGCTAGTACATACCATTACATACATCAAACTCTCAACTGTGGAAGCATATGGAACTCTACTCATGTACTCTACCTCATCATGTGATTTAAGACATATTCTTTACTCAACTTGAAGTGTCTAAGCATAGGTGTACTTACTGGTTTTGCATCCTGCATATTGAACCTCTCCAACACCTTGTTCACATAATCCTCTTGAGACAAAATCAACCTGTGATTTTTCCTGTCTCTCTTAATACTCATGCCAAGGATTTTCTTTGCTGCTCCCAAATCCTTCATAGCAAATGTGTGAGCTAATTTTACCTTAAGCTTAGAAATATCCTGCATGTGTGAACTTGCAACAAGCATATCATCTACATACAACAACAGAATAATATATCTACCATTATCCAATCTCTTAAAATAAACACAATGGTCAGATTGACATCTACTGAAACCATGCTCAGTCATAAACCTATCAAATCTCAAATACCATTGTCTAGGAGCTTGCTTAAGACCATATAAGCTCTTCTTCAACCTGCACACAAGCTTCTCCTTACCTTTGACCTCAAACCCTTCCAGCTGATCCATATATATTTCTTCATCCAAATCTCCATGAAGAAATGATGTCTTAACATCAATCTGCTCACGATGCAAATCCTCAATAGAAACTAAAGACAATATAGTCCGAATAGAAGTCATTTTTACTACAGGAGAAAAAATTTCACCAAAATCAATACCTAGTTTCTGTGCAAATCCTTTTACTACCAACCTGGCCTTCTGTCTCATCTTTCCATTCTTACCTTCTTTTAACCTGTATATCCATTTGTTTTTTAGTGCTCTCTTACCCACTGGCAACTCAACCAAATTCCATGTTTGGTTATTTTCCAAAGAATCAATCTCCTCATTCATGCCAAGCTCCCACTGTTTTTGGGTTTCTACCTGCATTGCTTCATCAAAACTCTCTGGTTCTCCACTATCAGTGAGAAATAAGTAGAATAATGAAGGGTAATATTGAATTAGAGGTTTACTTACCCTTTCTAACCTCCTCAAGGGCATTTGAGACTCATTCACTGCTTGTTGTCCACCCAAATTCTCTGTCAGTGACCGATCTCGGTCATTTCCAGGTCTGTACCTGACCAACGTCGGTTCTGCCCAACCGACGTCGGTTCCGCCCAACCGACGTCGGTTCTTGTATGACCGATGTCGGTTCCTATATGACCGACGTCGGTTACTATCTGACCTATCTGACCGATGTCGGTTCCTGCCTGACCGACGTCGATGTCTGTGTTTTTCTAGAAGTGATTTCCCACGAGCTCATTTTGGATCACAATCTCGTCCAAATCTCCATTGCTCTGCTCAGAATCATTCAACCTCTTGAGCTGATCCTTGTACATCACTTTTTCATTGAAAACAACATCATGGCTTCTAATAATCTTGTTAATTTCTAGATTTCACAATCGAAATCTGAAATCTTCAGAGAAATAACCAATAAAAGTGCACCTCATAGATTTAGCATCCAGCTTCTTTCTATTTTATTTATCAACATGCACAAAAGCTTTAGAACCAAAAACTTTGAGAAATGAAAGATCTACCTTTTTACCTATCTAGGCCTCTTCTGAAATTCCACCATCTAGTGCAGTACAAGGTCCTCTGTTAATCAGATAAACTGCAGTGTCTACAGCTTCTACCCAAAACTGTAAGGGCAAACCAACATGCAACCTCATACTCCGTGCACACTCCATTATTGTTCTATTCATCCTCTCAAAAACTCCATTTTGTTGAGGTGTCCTTGGAACCATCCTTTGCTTGCGTATTCCATTCATAGAACAGTACCTATTAAACTTATAGCTGCAGTACTCACCACCATTGTCAGATCTAAGACACTTCAATCTCAAACCTGTTTCATTCTCAATCAAAGCTTTCCATTTAATAAATGTGTCAAATACATCAGATTTATTCTTTATGCAATAGACCCATACCTTTCTTGTAGCATCATCAATGAAAGGAACATAATACTGTGATCCTCTAATAGAAGCTACCTGAGCTGGTCCCCACACGTCTATGTGAACAAGCTTCAACTTGTGCTTCCTCCTTGTTGACCCAATTTTGAGAAACTTCACTCTCTTCTACTTTCCAAAAATACAATGCTCACAGAAATCTAGATCTATGCTTTTCAAATCTGAAAGCTTACCTTTTGACTTAAGAACTTTCATTCCCTTCTCACTCATGTGGCCGAGCCTATAGTGCCACAACTTTGCATCTACATCTGAAGTAGATAATACTGAATGAGAATAATTAGTAATACAATTACATAAATAGAGAGTACCTTCTCTCTTACCTCTGGCCAATACAAGTGCACCCTTGGTAACCTTCTAAAATTCAGCTGTGAGAGTTACTGTACAACTCTCATCCCCCAACTTTCTTGTAAAAAACAGATTCATCTTGAGGATGGGTACATGCATGACATCCCTCAACACCCATGTGTTGTCATTCTGCAATTTCAGCTGCACTTTTCTTTTGCCAACAATTTTACAATGCTCATCATCCCCTAAATAGACTTTTTCAAAATCTCCCTGGACATAATCATTGAAAAATTCTCTATTTGGGGTTGCATGGAAAGAAGCACCAGAATCTACAACCCAAGATTCTATTTTATTATCTAAATAAAGTACAAGAGCATCTTGTGCAACAATACCTACAACTTTTGCTTCTTCTTTACCTTCATGCTGATTTTCTTCTTTAACCGGTAACCAACAATCTTTCTTTGTATGCCCTATCTTTCCACAATTCCAGCAAGTTATTCTTCTTCCATTTATGGATTTGGATCTTCTTCTCATCTTTGACTTAGACCTTAATCTCCCTTGCTTGCTCTTCTCTTTTTGCCTTCCCCTACTTTCAATACTTAAAGCATTATCTGATGATTCTCCTGTGCTTTTCCTGCGAGTCTCTTCATTTAAGATTACACTAACATCATCTACTTTCAAGATATTTGTAGCAAATGTAATATTATTAACTGTCATTACTAAACTATGCCAACTTTTAGGCAAAGAGCATAATATTAAAAGAGCCTTAATTTCATCATCAAAAACTATTTTGACTGAATTTAATTGATTTACAATACCATGAAAATCATTTAGATGACTAGATACAGATCCACCTTCTTGTATTTGCAAATTAAATAATTGCTTCATAAGATATACCTTATTTGAAGCTGAGGGTTTTTCATATAAATTTGCTAAAGTGTCCATCAACTCTACCGTTGTCTTTGCTTGTGACAAGTTGGAAATCATAGAAGATGCCAGGCTCAACCTTATGGATCCCAGAGCCTTTCTATCAAGAACATTCTATTCTTCATCTTCCATATCTGTGGGCTTTTTTGAAACCCCACCCAACGGTAAGTACAGATCTTTCTGATACAAATAATCTTCTATCTGCATCCTCCATAATTGATAATTCTTGCCATTAAACTTCTCCATTCTCAGTTTACTTTCTTCTGCCATTGTTATGCTCTCACTCAAACAGAAACCCCTGTGAGTGCCCTGTAATCAATACACACTAAACAGATCTGAAACCACCTGTTAGTGAACCCAAGCTCTGATACCACTTGTCAGTTGATATCACTTGGTGAACTAGCAACCTAGCTCTGATACCACTTGTCAGGATCTTAACAAGAACAATTGATTACTTTTGCAAGCAACTAAACACGAAATTAACTAGAATTGAAAGTAACTAGAAATCAAAATTAGTAAAAAATAAGAGATATAAGAAACAATAAAAACTTATATTAAACTCTTGAAAATACAATCGAAGAAATCTCTCTTTCTTCCACACCTCTCTCAGATGTACAGATCTCTTTCCCTCAAGAGTTCTCTCTTCACAATTACAAATACAATTCAGCTACTTGAATTGCCTATCTTACATCTTACAACTTACAAGCTATGAAGATCTATCCCTATGTATAGAATTAGGGATCATGAGCTATGCAATATCAACCATTAGATACACCTCCTAATCTAAGGCTTAAAATAATCCTACTAAAGATAGAGATGCGGACTTAAGACTAACACTTAATCTTATCATGCAAACAATCCATTCGTCCCACGAAAATAGAATTTTGGAACGCATAGGTGACCGACGTCGGTCCCTATTTGCCTGCATATGACCGATGTCGGTCGATCCATAACCGACGTCGACAACCTCCAGTCGATCCCTGACCGACGTTGGTAACTGTGTAAATTTTTCAACTTTGCATTTGCTCATCCATGAAGCTTTTAGCTCAACACCTCAACAAGTCTCCTCAATAAAAGTTATAATATCAAGATGTGATTCATCATAGGTATATTCATCACAAATGGTTGATTCAATAGAAACATCATGGCTTGGTTGGTTTTCTTGGCTTTGGTTTACAAGAAATTATAAAATACTAGTTTTGAACACTTATTTATCTTCAAATGATTGGCTCGATTGGAGAGGTACTGATTGGATCAATCTTGGATGGATGATTGGTATGGGTTTTCTAAAGTGTGGAATAGTTGGTAATGGATGAAGGATGACCGTTGGTTGGATAATGATAGGGAGTTGTGGATCTTGGTAGATCACATAATCTAAAGGATGTGGTCTTGATATAGTAATGATAGGACATCATGGAGCTTGGTTAATCACACAATCTAAAAGATGAGGTCCTAGAATGGTAATGGTAGGGAATCATGGAGCTTGGTTGATCACACAAGTCAAAGGATGAGGTCTTGGAATAGAAATGGTAGGGAATTATAGAGCTTGGTTACTCACACAAGCCAAAGGATGAGGTATTGGAATGGTAATAGTAGGGCATTGTGGATTTTGGTAGCTCACATAAGCCAAAGGATGAGTTCCTAGATTAGAAATGGTAGGGCATAGTGGATCTTGATTGCTCACACAAGCCAAAGGATGATGTCCTAAAATGGTAATAGAAAGGCATCATAGAGTTTGGTTGATTATACAAGCCAAAAGATGAAATCCTAGAATGGTAATGGTAAGGCATCATGGAGCTTGAGTTCTCACACAAGCCAAAGGATGAGGTCTTAGTTTTCCTTAGAAGTAATGGATCTTGGTGGCTCATGCAGTCTAAAGGAGGGTTACCGGTATAGTTGTGGGAATGGTCATCATGATCAGTAAGATGGAGAACATCATAAGTCAACCTAATTGAAGAAAGTGTCACTAAATATGCTCTTGAGGATCTTATCTTTGTTCCCTAAATTGAGGATTGTAATAAGGATAAGGATTCATCTCACAAACCACTTATTCACCCTAGGGGCCTTGAACAAAGTCAATTTGTGTGACTATTCTATCATAAATTGGATTGCACCTATTTTCACCATAAGTGTAATGAGACATATCCACATCCATGATAAAGTTTTGCCAAAAGGTCAAGAGTTATATAAACTCTAAAAAAATGATGTCCAAAGGATAAAAGGTTCAAACTTAGTCTAACTTGGTCGAAGGGGTGGAGCTATATCTCCAAAATGGTCTATGCTAAAACTAGGTATAAAACAATCTAACATCAAATATATAATGTCAAATGTCTCACACGCAAAATTTCAAGTGGATGAATAAAAATTGGTATGCTAAACTCTAGGTACAAAGTGTTCCAAATAGGTCTAATCTAGGAATGATAAAATTTTATAAGTATTTTGGTGAAATGCAGCATTAAAAGCTAGGATCAAATAAGGCATGTGCTATGACTTTTGGCCAAAAATGATGTAAAAATATAGACTTTAAACAAAGGTGAGCTTTTAATCTTAAAAACTTGGAAAAATTTGGCATAGATTAGGCATACATAATCAAACATAAACTTGGTTAATTGGCATAAGTCACAAGGCAAAAGGCACATGGAGAGATAGTTTATTTTCTCCTAAATAAAAGGCATAATCAATAATGAAAACTAGGCTCTTTTAAATAAACAAGATAAATAAAATTGAATGGCATAATAGCACTAGGTAAACATCCAAGCAATAGTTTTTAAAGTTAGGTAACAAATTAACCTAAGTCTCACAACCTAAAAGAGAAAGATCAATGTCTAAGCTCCAATTAAGCAAGGCCTAAACATAAATCAATGAATGTTTGAATTTAAATTTGGCAAGGTTAATTAAAAAATCAACTTACGAAATTAGGTAGCTTCAAACAAGAAACAAGATATACAAAATGAAATGACATAACGACACAAGACAAAGATTCAAAAGACATATATGGCATTAATTTTGAAAATTGGCATTTAACACAAAGTAGACAAGTCTATGAAATAATTTGAGTAGCATAAGGGCATTATCATTGTCCAAAGATGTAAACAATGGTGTTTTTTAAGGACTCAAAGGCACAAAAACTTGAAATGATTTGCGTAGCGTAATATTACCAATTTTAATCAAGTGACACACAATATTTTTGACAAAAATATCAAGGCAAAGCCTATGATTAAATGGATGACATAATTCCTCTTCAAATAATGGAGTGGTGTGGACACAAAACTCATTTTGACATGGCATAAAAAAATAAATCTTTAGACTTAAATACCGCACAATAAAAGGAAAAAGACCAAATACAACTAAGTAAATCATTGTAGTCCCTAAATTGAAAAGGTTGGTCAAATGGGGTTGACTAAAACTATAGTTTTCAAATGTCTAGATTGTTCCCAAGTGTGATTAACACTAGAGATGCCTCACATCAATTGAGTTCATACCAATTAACTTACTATGTAAGGGTATATTCATTTACATAATGATTTCATCTGTGGACTACTTAGTGGAATCCCTTGGTTAACCAGACCTGACTTGGGTTTTCATTATGAAAGGAGAGGTTATCTACTCAACCCCTTAGCTCTCACAATATGTGTACCTTGATTTCTATACCCCACCATGGAGTGGGGTTGAAACAATGTTGGGAGATGAAATCTTGGGTCAAAAATTCTCTAAAGAACTCTTGAAGAAGCTATGAACTCCCCTTCACAAGCCAAGTTGCATGAAAAATAAAACTAAGTGGAAAGACTTTAGAGGTTATTTTTAGATCACCCAAACCATGTGGGTTTTGGGAGGAGCCTAGACAACATTATTTCCATGCCTTGGACTAGGTATAAATTGCAAGTGAAAAGGTGTTTTTGATCACCCAAGTTATCTATAGGCGACAGGGGGAGAGCACACATGTACTCTTCATTCTGCACAAACAAACAAACAAGCAATAAACACTTTCAAGGATTTGAAATCTAAGTGAATGTTTATTATATGCACAAAAAGAAATATTTTATTAAGTTCCTTGGCCCCTTAGATTATTTGAAAAACTTGTAATAACTTGCATAAAACAAACTAACATAAAACACCTAGGTTCATTTTAAGCACTTAAACCAAATGTTAAAGACTTAAGCATTCATTTTAAGCACAAAAATCAAATGTTCAAGACTTAAGCATTCATTTTAAAGCACCAAAAATGAAGTGTTTAATACTTAAAAATTATATGTTCCTTTTAAGCACTAAAATCAAATGTTCAAGACTTAGCAATTCTTTTTAGGCACCAAAATGAAGTGTTCAAGAGTTAGCCAAATTCATTTTAAACACCCAACATGAAATGTTCATGAGTCTAAACTTAGAAATTCATGTTTTATTTCCACCTTGGACCTATAAGGGTTAGAGATTTTCCTTCTACTTTAAGACACATTTAAGGATGAGCAAACAAGTTTTCAAAATATAGTTATCAGGTTTCCTATTTTTAAAAAACAGAAAATGATATCAGTCACCTATGACCAATGTTGGTTACCAGATAACTGATGCCAGTTTGTAATAACCAATATCGATTGATAAGGAATGAGATTTGTTGCTTGTGAACCTGAAGGAAAAATAAACATGATTCCAAAAATGATAGTTAAATTTAGTACAAAACTCTTCAAAACCTATAATAATATGATTAGTCAAAGAGTTTACAAATCAATAAGACCAAGAAGTAACAATTGTAAGTTTTACAAAGATTTAAAATCCCATTTTAATATTTTGTGAAACATATGTGCAAATTAAAGGTAAACTGATAGCATATTTTGAAAATTTATGAGAAAACATGTGGTTTAAAAAAATCATCAAAAATGGAGTCCAAATGACCCCAAACGAAGCTCTAGAAGATGGCCTATTAGCTAGTTATTATGCACAGTGATCAAGCTCAGTTCTAGGGATACACATAGTGACTAAAATTGGTTATACAAGATCGATGTTAGTTAGTAAGGACCGATACTAGTTAGGGAAAACTGATTTTGATCTTTGTGTAAATTTGAGTGAACACAAAAAATAATAATATGCAAAAATAAAGCTAAAACTTTAATTTTTAAGAATTTCAAGCATTCATTTGAAAATTTTGGAGTTGCATCTTGGTCTCCTTGTTATGTGGTATGTTTTAGGTCCCATCAGACATGCCATTTGTGATCATAGGAATTTTAAAATATAGATAAGGTTAGATCAAGTTTTAATTTTCATAAAGCAATGAAGTAAACACACTAACAAGCTTAACATATCTAAACCTAGATCATAGGGGGAACTTAATGAAAAAAACCAAATGGAAACACAAGTAAAATGAAAATAATGACAAATTCCTTACCTTCCTTGAATTCTCCAAAATATTTTTTGTGTGGTTTACTCAACTTGTGCTCAAAGAGTCTTTGGCAATGGAGCTTGGCTATCTCCTTCTCTCTTTAGTACCATTGGATTGTGGCTTGGATTATGCTTGATGTGACTTTTGGCTTGGCTCAATATTTTAGCATTATAACACTATTACTTTCAATCTTTCTACAAAACTTGCATTATAAATTTACTTTATCTAAGCAATTTTGTGAAGATGTCTAGGCTTGTTTTTATAGCAAATGGAACTAACCCCAACTCAAGGTGAGTTAGAGTGTGGTTTAAACTTATAATGGGTTCAAACCTAACTTAAGTGAGTTAATTAACCCTATTAGAGTTAAAAAGTGTCAAAATGTCATGATTTACAATGAGGCATGGGTGAGATATTTTGAGATATTTGTAAAGGATTGACAAATCACAAAAGGTAATCATGAAAAGTTAGGATATTCTTGATTTTTGAATTTTCTTTTTAAAATTTCATTAATTGCTCATGGATAATTACACTAGGATTCTAACTTGATTTTTATTATTAACTAATTATGATTGAGATTTTTAGCATTTTCAAGATTTTATTTTATGTCCATGTACCCCATTTAATAGGTCTATAGGCCAAAATGCATGTTGTGATGCAACATGGTGATTAGAAATGAATCCGTGAGAGGTTATAGTTGCATACGGTATGATACCCCAACATAGAGATGTCTCAATTTTTTTTTGAAATTTTATGAATGATGCACAAGAAAATTTGGGATGTTTAGTGATTCATAGGCTTAATTTGCAATGGTTGGTAAGAATTGGTTTGAGGTTCAATCGAAGCCATTGGTGTCCAATTTTAGGTGTCTATAACAACCTCATTATGGACTTATTCAAACATCTATTTTTTTTAAATAAGTTGATATGGAGTTGCTCCAGACTCTACCAGAATTGCTACGCAATTACTTCAGAATCCGCTAGAGTTTCTATGGAGTTGCTTCGAACTCTACTAAAATTGCTATGGAGTTGCTTCAAACTCTACCAGAATCATTTTGGACTCTTCCAGTCCAAATTTTGAGATTTCAAAACTAAAATATCCATACTTAAAGATTGTTTTGGTCATTTAATATTTATACAATTAATATAAATAGTAGATCTATAAATAGACTTTCTATATATATCAGTCAATGTAGAAATGTCCATATTATTTTCAAGACAAATTGATCTAGTGGATCTAAGAATTCATTCTTAGTAGATATGCAGTGGATTTTGTAAATAGGTGGATCTTCCTATTCCAAACCATCAATCTTATATTTTAAATAATCACTAAAATTAGGAGATTTGTCTTACTAAGAGAATATTGACTACTAAGATCTATGGATCTTATGTTACAACATTATATAAGTGGGTCTTCATATCTTGATGAGGGATATAGATTGAGAAACAAATAATATATTATTATTCAATTAATATTCTAACATAGTTACTATTACATTTATGCAATTCACTTTGATTAATGAAGAAAGCTTCAATTTCCAAGTACTGAGTCTTTTTTCATTCTTGTTCCCAAGGTGATCAAAGGCCCACTCTCTTCAGGAACCAGGAACATATTTCTATATGGTATTTTATGTATTTACAATTTCCAATAATTATCATTCTATTTCATTTTCATAACAATAAATATAAATAGACTTTAAAGCCTATAGGAAATTATATTTTAGTTTTAAGAGTTAATTCAAGATTGCAAATCGGTGTGTTTACTTTCAGTAGATTATTTACTTCCAGAAAGTGTGTTTATTTCAACACATTGGATTACAGAGTGCTTTAATTCTGCAAGTGTGTTTCTTTATTACATAGGAAGATACTTCCTAAGATAGATTAGATTATACATTTAGGAAGACAACAACCCCCTATTAATATATGTAAGACTTACAACCATAAGCCTTATTGTAGACATCTTTGGACATTGCCCCTAGTTTGAATTTTATCAGTAGATCAGGTTGATTAAATGAAGTGATTAATGATACCCATCAATAGTACTCCAACAACATAAAAAAATCTCTGAATATAATTATAAATTCATCCTTATGGTCTCAACTAGTCAACACCCCTACAAAAAATCTCACAACTCTTCAAGTTCCTCAATACCCTAAGAATTTGGATTTAGATCTGGCCAGTTCCTTCAATTTGGTACTCCTAATCACTCAATCACTAATATAGATCATTCTCTTAGATTTGAATCTTTTATATTTCAATAGATTCCATACGTCATTATCCTCTCCAATCTCATGGATGAAACCTATCTCATTTTCTACCATTATTATTCTAGCATATTCCTTGTACATGGATCTTTCAAAAAAGGCATGAATCCTTAGCTTACTAACATCTATTTCAGTCAACACTTGGGCTCTAGTTTGATTTTCTAACTCAATGGAAATTTTATTTTCCATTCATTATTTATGTTTGCCTTGATCCTATGATTTTAAGGCATGTATATCACCTTCTTCAGAATTAAAATCTTTCTCCTCCTTACATGGATTATTCAATCTACCTTCATTCCTCTCATCAAGGACCTATTCCTGGACATCCTCTTCCACAATATTTCCATCCTCAAAATATTTAAATTATTTTTGAAACTCTATCAATATTGCCTTAGTGCATCCTTTTTGAATTCAAGGTTCCTTTTATAATTTATACTCCTGTACACATAATTAGTTGCATTCTCGGTTTCTTATTCTTCATTATCTAATGGTATTACAACATTTATCTCATCATCTTGGTTATTAATTGGGCTTCTCATATTGGTATTTGGTTACAATTTTCCCCTTATCCTTAAATTAGACACTCATTTATAATCCACTAAGGTTAAGAAAAATCTTTCCCTAATCCCAAACTCTTTGACTGTGGGGGAAATTTTCATAGTCTAGCAACTAAGTCCTGTCACTAAATTTTGATCATAGCTTGACAAATGTTTAGAGATCATAATCCAGAGTAATGTTGACATAAAACCCTTGAAACATCAGCCTTATCCTTGATTTCATGGCTGGATCCAAAGTAATAAATTTCAAAAAAGAGTTTATAATTACCTTTAAATCCTCCTCTTCCCAGAATTTGAGAGGAAGAACATGTACTTTTACCCAAATTGGAGATTGATTAAAGTTTTCCTTATCTAGATCCATGAATGGAATCCATTTTTTAAGGGACAAGTAAAATCTCCCTAAGATCCAAGGTCCTCCTAATATCACAACTAAGAAAGCTTTTCAATTTGAAAAAGAAATAAGAAAAAAATCATTAATAAGGGCTAAAATTTATGCCTACCCTTTGGGCTTCCACTTCCTTTTAGCCTAATGTCTAAAGTTGTCTATCTTAGGCCTTCTTCCCTAAAATTTTTTAATTAATTTTTTTCCCATTTGAGCTATGAGTGATCTATCACAAGACCAATAATACATAGTTATACCACCTCATCTTTAACCTTAGTAGTTAGTTCTTGGGTTTCCACCAAGAACCTCATTAGTTCCTTTCCTATGACTTTATCTACTCAAGAGATTTACACTTTAAACCCATGGAGATATTTAGGGGATGCTCTCCCTTTCTCCCTATAGGATACTATATCTAAAATCTCTACCTAGGAAAAAAAATTGATTGGTTAAATGCACTTCAGGGAAGCCCTCACTTCCAGATCCTCCTAAGTGTTCTTGGAGATTGAGTTTCCTCTATCTACCCATGGTTTAACATAACACATGATATATCTATCACCTACCTATGAATGATGATATTTATCTTGGTCTCCATTTGGTTTGAACTTGATCATAACAATAAGGTCTCCTGGATCTTCATCCTCCTAGTCTCCTTCTAGTTCATCCTATCTAAACTCACTTTTGAAATTATGGAAGATACGCATTCCTCCACTCCCTATCTCCAAATATCATAGAAGTAACATATGAAGTGTGACTCTAGGATTACCTTAAAAATAGATAAAATATGTGTGACACCTCACATATTATTTTATTATATGAATAAAAATATCACATAAGAATAATAAACACACTTATAATAACATTAAGATTATAAATAAACTAAAATAAAAGGTAATACTAACAATTTATCACGTTATGCCATATATTTACATGTCAGTCGAATGTTGGATATGTGGAAATGATTATTATTTATGGATGTATGGGTTGTAGTGGGTGAATTGAAGTGTTATAATGTAATTATTAATAGGGATAAATAAATGACACTATTTCCATTTCATTATTGCTCATGATTATAGTAATTATATTATACTCATTGATGATATATTTGAGAGTGTTTGATCATATGTTTGAGATGGTTGTTGAGACACTTGGATGTACTTACCCTTTTATATTCTGTGTACATTATTAGAAGCTTATCATGTATGTTTAACCTATATTCACATATGATTTTTGATAGTGATGGGTGTTATATCTCCTGATTTTAGTAATTATATTATGCTCATTGATGAGATATTCGAGAGTGTTTAGTCATATGTTTGAGATGATTGTTGAGACACTTGATGTATTTAACCTTTGATATTATGTGTATATTATTATAGGTTTATCATGTATGTTTAGCTTATATTCAAATATGATTTTTGACAATGATGAGTGCATTACATGTGTAGGATACCATTGTAACCAATAAGGACAAAATGGAAATGCAAAGTGTCAAGAAACTATTTTTCCATCATATAACCACTTCACACTAGGAATCTAAGTTCTACCTAGATTTAACAATTTGACCATAGAAAGATAAAATCCCCAATGTCATACCTTGTAAATCATGTATTGATAAGTTTAGGATGCCACAACCTGGATGATGCTTATAAAATACCTTTTCATAAAGTTTTTAATGAAAATATTAGTATTTGTGTTATGTGTGGTAGGATCTATGTTAGTGGATAAGCACTCATTCCTTTATATAAATATTAAATTCATATTTCTCTAAAGATCCTAATTTTAGGAAGTGTGTAGACTAAGTCTCATACTAATAGCATGTGATTTTGGGGTGGTTACACCTAGGTTATTCTTAGGAGTGTTTAGAAGGCTTAACTAAGCCCCATCTAAGATTGTCATATTCTAAAGAGTGATTAGAAGAGGATAATGATTTAGAGGATGAAATAATGATCATGCAAAGTGACACATATCACCTTTTCACCTGATAAGGGTTTTGGATTTTCCATTTAAAGGTAAAATTTTCCTAATGAAAGGGTTGTTGTTACCTTTTTTTAAGTATAAAAGTGAACATAGGAGTTAGAGGTGCAAGACATAACAAGTGGAAATATTGAAGTATGTCTCATGGCCATATAATTTCATTGATTTCATGATTTCTACATAGATTTGGGTGAAGGTTTATTTACTTATTTCTTGTTAGTTTTAATTTGAGTTTATACCAATTTTAGAAAGTTGTTTATGTTTTTTTAATGGATGTTAGCCTTGGGTTGTGAACACTTTTAGGTTTGTTATTTTTATTTTTAGCACTTGAATTTTATAAATTTTATGCTAGAAAAATTAGGTAAAGGACCTGGGGTTGTAGGTGGATATTGGATGTTATTGAGCTACCTTTTTTACTAGCCCAAAAAGTTGGGGGGGTTCTGAGTTGCTTTCCAAGTTTGGTGGAGTTAACATTTGCTTCTACCTAGAGATTGATTTATTGGAGAGTTTATGACTTATAGGAAAAGTTTCCTTCTCTATTTTGTTTGGAAGTTGAGATATATTTTATGGAATAAATTTTAATTGGATATATTTTATGAAATGTGTGGTCATGGCTAAGCTAATCCTTCCTCATGTGGGTAAACCTAGAGGTTACTAAAGTCAATTATTGGGTTGTTTTGGTTGAATGATACCCTACTACAGTTATTCACATTGCTATTTCTAAATTTAGCTATATCTAAATTTAGAGACCTTATAAGTGTGTCCCTATTCTTATATTCATTACCTAAAATTGTGTGGTGGATTAATGGTTTATTGGATTCCATTGTTCTTGGTGGTTTTACAGGGTAAACCACCTAATGATGTCATATGTATGGGAAGTGAGATCTAATTTGTTATTTTTCGTGAATTGGATGTTTACACATAAATAACCTAATTTATAAGAGATCCAAAAATAGTAAAGTTGAAATTTGGAGTATTTTTTAATTTATTTATTGTACATATGAAATTTGGTTATTGTTAAATGGCCAAGGGGAAAGTGAATCTTGTTTAGTGACGCGGATTAAGGTTATGAGATGACATGCCTAAATCATTTTTTAAAGATAACTTTTATTTATTTCAAATGTGAATGGTTATACTATAGTCAAATTTTAAATATATGATTAGGTGTTTTTTTATGTTTCAAAAATATATTTTTGTTAATTAAATAGAATTATAAATTGTAATATGGGAAAGTGGTTTTACAATCAACATGAAATTCATCTACCCATAAAACAATGTGTAATTTTATATCTTATCATATTTACCCTAATATAACTTTAAAAATTAGATCTAAGTACATAAACAAATATTGTAGAATAACTAAAATGTAAAAATATAGGTTTATGAGAATAATACTAAATTGTTACAAACCTATAGACCATCAAAAGGTGAAAAATTTAGATACAAGTTCAAATAAAAATGTACACATAATCCAAAATTATAGTGAACTGATAAATTTCAATTTTTGACAAGGATCATATCGTTAATATCTTGGCACAACTAGGACTATACTAGTATGTTCTTGTAAACCACAATATCTTGTACATCTAATTTGATGACCCTAATCATATGCTCTTGGGATATGAAAACCTCATTCTCTTTTCCAAATTTTTATATATCTCTAGTAAATTGATCTCCTTTAATGAAACCTTCACCAACCTTAAACAAATGATAAACCCTCAAAAATTGGGGAGGGGGTGGATTTAGGGGTCTGTCTCAATCAAACACCCTTTGAAGAACATATATTGAAAACATCATACAAGTATAATGTAGTTTGGTGCAATAATAATGACCCAACTATTATCCTTCAATGAATGTAATAATTGGTAAATGTTACATGTTATTTCACTAATTTATTTAATTTTGATTTTGGTATAAAGGTGATACTCTACTAAATGAAATTATTGCCTTTATGATTTTAAATAATATATCTAGTTTGAAATTGTTTTACTTAAATGCATTAACATACCTATGTATCTATAAACTTATTGAATTCAAATTAGGACATTATTCACACGGAAGATGAGATAAAATGGGCAAGAAAAGTTCACTATAAGGCTAAAAACCATAGGGGATACAAGACAAGGGTCAAATGACCCAAAAAAATCTAAAGATGTGGAATGTATCATGTTACTCATAGACTAACGTAGTGGTGTATTCTTGGTTAACTAAACCATATTGGTACGATCCTAGAAAAAACCAAAAGAATTTAGAAAAATAGAGGGAGAAAGAGAGACAAAAGGAGAGAGAAATATATAATAGAGGAAGAAAACATGAAAAATGAAGAGTAAATATAAACGTAAAGAATAACATAAAGAGAAACATATAGTTGAAAGTGTTTCAAGTTGAATATAAACTAAAGGAACATGTCAAAAGCAAATGAAAATACAATAGATATGTGATAATAATATCCTAGTATGAATCAATGATATAAAAAATATAAATACATAAATACCATACAAAATTATTAATCTTGTACCAAAATTAGTTGTCTACATAAGGCCCCACTTTGATGTATGTGTGTGTGCATACATGTCAAAGTAAAATCAATCATGTGGGTCCATGCATTTTTGTGATCACTTAGTCATTTGTTGAGAGTTATTGAAGTTTATATATGAATAATAGATATCTAAAAGTTGAAAGGAGAGAGATCACTTGATGTTCATAGTAGGAAGGCAAAGGAAGTTATAAAACTAACATCCACGCTCTTGTGCTTAGGAAATCTAGGCCCCTATAAGCATATGAAAATATATGCAAGTGAATCTATGTCTAAATAAATCCATAATCAATGAACTATTGAAATAAATGAAAGGAAATGAGGATAAAAATGAATACACCTGATTGTACTAAAGTCCATGAAGTTGCCTTTGTGAATTATATATCTTTGTGTTTACACATTAATTTAATATATGAATCTTGTGAAGAGACCAAAAATAATATGGTATGTAATATCATGTGATTTACTTCATGTGTGAGAGAAAGAGAAAATATATTATATACTACCATGTGATTACTTAAACATGTAGGAAGAAGGGTGAGTATATTCTATACCAACATGTGACTGAAGATGAAATAAGTCAATAACATGCCCCATTTGGATGTGTGGGATGAACCTATGAATGAAATATCTAAAAATATTGGGATTACATGTACCATGTGTAAGATAGTAAAATACCATTGTGAAATCATATGTCTAGAAAGGATTTCAACATGTGTTTTTGGATCTAAGTCATCTAAGTAAGATAACATTGTGAAAGTATCTATATAAGGGATGTTAATAAATGTGTATCTGATTTTAAGTCATATAATTAATATATCATTGTGAAAGTGTGTATGTATTTGAAAATTTGGAATCATGTGTATAATTCTAAGTAATGTATAAAAAATATCAATAAGGTGTCCTTAGATGGACAAGATGTAGTAATTATGGTGTGTGAGTATCATGCCAATTTATGGGAAATACATAATAAATTTAAGCATAATAGTAATAATTTTCCTCATGTTGTGAAAATTATAGTCAATATAAGCATAAGACTAAGGTTCCCCATTGTGGTAAATATATAATAGATGAGATAATTTACCAAATATGCCTTTGCATAGGAGAAATATAATCTATGTAGAGAGATAAATAAGGTTTGTTACCCAAAATGGATGCATGATATGAATCATGGAAATAAATAAAGTGCCATGGAAATATCCACATGATATGAATCATGACAAATAAAAATACTTAGGGACACATGTTGACACAAGAGACAATAGGAAAATACCAAATGAGATCATACTAAAACAATATATAAAATACAATTAAAAAATGATAGTTAAGTGCAAATACTAAGAAAGGAAAAATAAGATCCGAAAGGAAAAATAATACTATTGAAATTATTTAATAAAATGAAAATGACTGGTAAATAATAATAAAAATGAATAACCAAGAAAAATCAAAGAATTAAAGGTAAAAAATCATATATATAATTATCACAGGTGCATAATATTAATATTATTGTTCAAAGGTATAAATTATAATGTAGCTAGGAGGCATGCCCCCAAAATAGATTATTTTTAGAATGGACCTATCCAAACATGAAATTACATCTATTTTACTTATATAAATTTTTACTTTTTATTTTCCTTTAATAACTTATCATACACATTGAATTATATTGATTTATTTTTTTTTATTATAAGCTTTATTGAAGTTATTTTGATAAAATATAAGGTATTCAATCTCATAAATAAATGTCTCATCTAACATTTATAACTAATGTAATCTCTTTTCTCTATAACTATTATCATCGATAATACCTTTTAATGACACTCTTAGTGAAAGAATCTTAATCTATACTAGAAAAAATAATTTTGCACTATAGAATAATAAATAGGGGGTTGCCCCCATGTTTTCATTTTTTTTTCATATAATCTCATAAAGCATAATGTATCATATGAGGCCAATATTTTCCATGTTTTTCACTATTTTTTATAGGATATTAACAATAGTTTTATTAATTGATTTATCTTGACCATTCCATTCTAGGTAATAAGGAGTTGAGAATGTATGTCTAATCTTGTATTAAAAAATGATCTTATTCGTCCCGAAGGGATGGATTATAGCAATGAAACTTTTTAAACTGATTATTAATCTTTACCTCATTAACGAATGATATGACTTTGTTATCTGTACCGATCAATATATAAATACTTAGCAAAGGTGAAATGTGCACTGTTTAATTTGAAACTTAAAATAATATTAAATGAAAAATTTAATTAGATGAAATATTGACATGTTATGAATGATTTCATCAAGCTGTGTAATCATCAAGCAGTGTGAAATCAAGGCATAGGGTTGTGAACACTTGTAGGTGTCATTTTAATTAAATTTTGTAGAGATAGGTGGATCATAGCATTAAATGGTAGGAGGGTGAGGTCAATGCATGGCTAAGGACATATTGGTACCCTGTAAACATCTCCACATCACCATTAAAGCATTCAAATGCCTAGTTCTACCTTCTCAAATCTGTGATCACATTTTTGGCTTAATGTCATTATGCTAGCAACATTCTCCTATTCAAGTAAAGTATCATTAGACAAAACCTTTATGAAAGCATTTTTGGCTTGATGGCAACATTTTCTTGATGGCAACATTTTCTTGTTGATGGCAATGTTTTCCTTTTCAAATAATTCACTTGGTTCTAGATTATGCTGCACCATTTGAGCTTCATTTCATGATCACAACTTCCACCATTGGTCAAAACATTTATGTGCATGTAATGAATCAAGTTTTTTTAACTTAAAAATTCACCTTTTCTCTCAATTCTTGGTTTGGCCACTATGTATTGCTTTGCATTTTTGTGTGAGATTGTTGAGGGCTTTATATCTATTGCATGATATACATAGATCTAAAACAATTATGTCTTATGTTTTGACTCTTTAGTAATGAACTTATCCTATTCTATATTTTTGAGATGCCCTACAGTCCATCAACAAGTAAAAATTAATAACTAGAAAACAAACAATGTGAGCGATGCACATAAAATCTCATATAAACCTGGAACTATCATTCACCCTGATTTGAATGATATATGATTTGGAGGGTACAAAATTTCATCTATGAGGCATAATTCATGTGTGGGATTCTTTTTAGGTTTATCAAAACCCATATGAGGAAAGTTTATCAAACATCAACCATTTTGTGAAGCTTGAACTCTATTTTATTTTATTTTATTTTGTTGTGCTTGCTTTTGGGGGCTATACATGTTTTGTATTGATGCATATTGTTGATTTTAAAAGGGGTATTGTACCTTTTTATTAATTTGTTGGAAGATGCTGATATTTATGCCATGCAATTGACAAAATTTATTTTGAGATAACTTTTCAAGTAATGTGCAATCCTCAGGGTCAGAGTAGAGGCTCGAGTTTGGTGGCCTTCTCATCCTCAGAGGAAGCAAACTGAGCTGTAAGTATGCAATGTTCTTCATTATATTGTGGTAGTGCACTTAAACTAGTTTCTTAATGTAGATAGTGTGAGCTATTCAATATTTTTATTTTTTTGTTTATTTAGGTTATATCACTGATTAATAAAATGGTTATTAGTAAATCTCTATATGTTTCCCCAGCTGAGTAAAAAGATGAGAGAAAATCAAGAATGTAGGTAGTGATTTTTCATTTCTTTGCTTGCTGGCAATATATTTTTGCTACTATTTATTTTTGAATTTCAATTCAAGGGTTTTGTAAAACTATTCTATTAAGTTGTGTAATTAGTTTTCAATTTAGCTAGCCTTGTATGTTTTGAAAATGACCTTAGCTATAAACATACACCAATGTTCAGAGATCATATCTAAACACACCAATATATTATTTTAGAAGATATACTAATATTAAAATTTTCTCTATTCATAAATATTTTAGCATTTTTCTTAGATGCTAGAGCAATGCCTTAAATTTTATTACCTTTTTGGGGGTATTGGCATGGTTGTACTCTATTTCAGCTTCTAGGGCTTTGGAGGTTCTCAATTTCATAGTATTCAATGATAAGCCAATTCAAATAATGCATTCCCATCAAGATCTTAGTAGCCATAAAAGTGGAACAATAAACATATTTATCAAGGTAAATAACTAGATAATTTTATTATTTTTAGTCAAGTGATTCCATACTTGAATTATTGTTCAAAATTTAAAAAATGGTTTTGGCTTAGTGGTGATTTGTTATATTTTTGTGTTGCTAGAATTTAGATAAAGGGATAGATAACAAATCCCTTCTTGAGACATTCTCAGCTTTTGGTCCAATTCTATCATGTAAAGTTATGACTGATTTGTCGAGGAAATATAAAGGGTATGGATTTGTTCAATTTAAACAAGAGGATGCAACGCAAAATGCAATGGACAAGTTGAATGGCATATTGATTAATGACAAGCAAGTCCATGTTAGTCCATTCATGCAGAGGCAGGAGAGAGAGAATAAATAGAGGGATAAAGTTCTGTAATATTTATGTTAAGAATTTATCAGAGACAATCACAGATGAAGATTTGAGAAATAAGTTTGGGGAATACAGAACAATCACAAGTGCAATAGTTATGAGAGATGCAGAAGGGAAGTCAAAGTGCTTTAGATTTATCAAATTTGAAATCCAGATGATGCAACAAAAGCTATTGAGAATTTAAATGGTAAGAAAATCAATGACAAGGAGTGGTATGTTGAAATTTTTAGATGATATTGATTATCAGCTAATTGATATTTTTGAGGATGGTTTTTCAAGTTTCTTCCATACAATTAATTATTTCTAATAATTTTCATTCAATTTTGTTGGGTATTACCCTAAATGGATGTTCAATGATACTTTCAAATAAGAGCAACTAAATATATATTTTTTATAATGAGGTGTTTTTTTCTAAAATAGATATATGTCCTTCAACATAGATTCAAAAGTCTAACAAAATATAAACAAAATCACCAAAAACTACCAAAAGTCACCAGTCATCAAATACAATTAACTATAAGTTTAAGTTTGTAGCCTTAAATCATAAAAAAGACATGGCCTTGGCCATCTTTCTCCTATGTTCCACACTATCATTATCATCTTCAAAAATAATTTCTTCCCTCACATCCATTTTTAAGTTGCCTTACAGCTTCCACTTTCAACTAGGAGCATAGAGTACTCTATTACTCCTTGACTCACTAGCAGGGTGGGCACTTTAGAATTGTTTTCAACCTCTTTCTATTTTAGTGTTTCAAACATCATCTTTCAAACACAACATACCCCAAAATAAAATTATACATTAATTTGATTGCTACCATTGCAGTAGTAGGATTCTTAAATGTAATTACAGCTATGCTAGTGATTATGTTCTTTGTAATAAGGAAGCATGATCAACAGTCATCTCCAAGAAATAAATACAAGGCTAAGGGAAGGAAAAATATTATCAATGACAAGTTATCAAATAAATAAATAGAGAAGGGATTTAAGCCCAAGTCTTCTTGGACTGGCCCAATGACTCTAATTTATAATGGTAGGCATCCATTTATATTTCATCTTCATCAAATTGATCTACAATGTGTATGCTCTTGAACCTATCTACCATCAATTGAAAAAGATATATATTTATACACAGACATAGAGATTATCATTTCATTATTTTGAATTTGTGGAAAAAATGTTTTTCACTATTTCTTATTGAAACTATGAAAATAGGTCAGAATGTAAAACTAGAGGAGAGATCAAATAATGTATTGATGGATTTCAGAGTATAAAACCCCCTCTAATTGAAAAATACGAAGTGCCTAAAAATATATCTTTATAGTCACCAGCATGAAAATTATCATCCAAGCCCCCTAGAGCTCTAAAGCTCTAATAGCTACAACTACCTACACTATTGTTGCTTTGAAATAGTCCACAAATAGCTTTGGCCAAGAAGGTAATAAATTCTCGTGCCAAGATTTTAGGTCAAATTTTCAATTATAAATAACTCTTGTCTATAGATAATACATGACGTATCATTACTACCAAAATAAAGGACAAAGGAAATCAAGAAATTAAGAGAGCAAAATATAGGTGACAATTTAGAACATCAAACTAGATCTATAGCTATACACTAAATATATAAAGGTGCCATACAAAGAAAATATAGGAACCATTTTTAGGGCATATAACAGGTTCTTTAGTATATTGCTTTTCTATTCTATTATATGATTTTGGTAAAGTCATGATCAATGTAATTTTAGGGCATCACTACTTTCAAATTCAAATCCATGATTATGACTTACAAATTATGATATATTTACAGTGCTTGATTTCTTTGCAATTAATGAATTAGCATTTTTGTGTGTGGATCTGACATGCAATAATCCATTGTGTTTGAAACAAGATTCCCAAAATAACACCTTATATATGTAATCAAGCCTCAATTGAATAATGCCCACTCCAAACAAGGTAAAGCTTTAATCATTTTCATTGAATACATACTTAAACATATTACTATATAAGAGATGTTATAGAACTAACAATAACATGCTTCTGCTTTATGGTGCTCAACTTCTTTGTAGTCAAAGAATTAGCATTTATTTGTAATAAGATTCTTGAAAGAGTACCTTTTCTCTGTAATCAAGCCTGGATTGAATAATGCCCACTCCAAATAAGGTAAAGCTTTAATCATTTTCATTGAATACATACTTAAACATATTATTGTACAAAAGATGTTATAGAACTAACAGTAACATGCTTCTACTTATGGCCAATTTTTGTAACGCTCAGGACACAAACATTTTTATGTAGTGGAATTGTTGCAGATGAAGCTCCTTATGTAATGTAGCAACTTAAAAGCTTCTTCGACTAGCTCTTTAAATTTTATGCGATAGTCACTTCATTGAACTTTGCATATTTGCCAAGTCTATGCATTAAACTCACAATCATTGCTTCCTTCTTCATCTAGATCTTTAAATTTTATGTGATAGTCATTTCATGTCACTCTACATATTTACCAAGTCTATACATTATACTCGCAATCTCTAACACAAGTAGTTCCCTTCCTGCAAGGACTTGGTGCAATGTGCCCTTGTTATTCTTGAAAGAGGGCACATTATCAATTATAATACAGGATGGTATGCTAAATATATAAATAATATGTCATAAGATAACTATAAATATCTTCACTTGTGATGGATTATAATGGTGAAACTTCAACCCTCTTTGTAAGATATTTTGTTTACATAATAATACAATTGCATCCTTTTGAGTATGGTGAGTTAATATTTACAACTACGTAAAATTATCATATGGAAAATGGCCATGGTGACATAAAGACTTTCAACTCTTGATATGGATCATGTGTAATATTACTATGTCTTTGGCATTATTCACATATTTTTTCATATTCATGGAAATAATGATCCATTGTATTCCCATAATAACCTATTATAGAAAATTTATTTGGCATAGATTTTTCACTAAAATTTCCACCACACTCATTATCATGAATCTCTTGTAGAATAATTTTAACTTCTTCATGCCTAAGTAATGATCTATAAAATCTCAAGTAACAAAATTTTTATTATTCATAGAATTATAATATGTTTTTTTAATTCAAACTTACTTAACAATTAAACTTCAACTCATTCAATGTCCTAAAAATAATGTGTTATCTTTCTATAAGATATAAGAGTATTTTCAAAACTGAAATATGAAATAGAACATATGAACATGGAAACACAAAGACATAAATATTTTTGATTTGGAAGACTTTGGGATGGGGAAAACCAGTTGGAAGAAGAAAATACACTACTTCATTTCTTCTGATGGCCAAACATGGATTAAAATGAAATAATAGAACAAGTACAATAACGTTTATCCTAATTACAAGCTTACTCTCATTGTTCCATTCTTTACTCATTCCTTATAAACAAATAAAGGTTAAATCCATTCAACATTTAATTCCTTTTTATGTGTGAAATATTATTATCATGCTTAGAAATATAGAGGAAAATAATTGAGCTTTATCTTCTAAATGATTTTTTTATAATAGTCTTAATTTTTTTCTCTAAATGACAATGTCTTAGTATCTAATTTTATACCACTCCTAGAAATGATGAAACATAAAAAATTCCATAATTTAATCCCAAAACCTTTCCACAATAGTCTTAATCACTCAAAAATGTTACTCAAATCGTGCACATGGTTTTCACTTTTTTAGAATTTCATAAGATGTTGTCTACATAGTTTTCTATGATGTCATGCATGTAATAATGGAATATATGTGTCATAAAAGTTTGATAATTAGCTTATATATTTCAAAAACTGAAAGGAATGACGACCTATAAAAATTTACCCTACGGAGTTATTAATGTGGTTTTATATCTGTCACTAGGATTTATCTTGGTTTTGTTGTAACCAGAAAACCCAATGTTGGTAATAGAATAAGATTGTAAAATCACAAAGTGTAAAATCATGAAAAGTATATTATGTATACCATCTTGTATAACATATATCATTTTGTATGTATTTAGCCTATGTATGTATTCTAAAATACTACATAATACAGAAAGGCTCCTTTAAGCTAAAACTGAAAAAATAGAATACAGAGTGCCAAAGCATTGTAAGTTCTATATATAGAGATAAATTGTAAAGGAATGGGGTTCAAAAATATAGATTATAATATATATATCAAATTATGGTTTTTAAGAATGTCTTTTTGTACTTATTTTGTGTTAAGTATATACCTTATTTTTCTTAAATATGTTTAATTATGTAACAATAATGAACGTTCTATATAATTTAAGTCTACATTTCTATGGATAAACATGTAATTATGAACTAAAAGGAGACTCATCCTATTATATAATTATGTCATATTTCTATACTTATATCTTAATTTGCACATAAACATATATTAGCAAGTTATGATAGGTTTTCCAAGAACCTCTACTAACAATGGTGTGGTGACCATAAAATTTTGAAATATGTTAAGATGGTTACCTAGACATAAAGATTTGGAAAGATGGTTGGATGTGAGACTTGGAATTTTTTTAGAATACGAGGAAAAGAGAAAAATAAAATCTAAAAGAGATATTATAAATGATCATATACATGGTGAAATATACTAAATATTTTGGTATGGATTTCTTGGATTGCCAGTAGCATGGTTGTCAAGAATTGAGTACTATTATTTCAAGCCAAGAGAGATAGAACACTTTGTTTGTACTGCGGAAAAGATATAAAAGATGTTAAATTTTGACACTAATTGGATGTGTGTAATATATCATTGGTTAAAGACTACCACCAACATATTTATAACTAAGTTTTCTTTCCAAAGGTACATCATGTTCAAAGCTACACAAGATTTGTTTATAAAAGGTATCATAGGAAATTTTTGTAGTGACTACCTAAATCTACTTAAAATGTTGATTGTGGAAAAGGTCATGGTGCCTATCCTATCTATAAAGGAGTAGTCACTTTGAGTGTCATGGGGATATGTGCAATGAAGAAAATAATGAATAACTAAGAGGAGAAAATGTAATATCCCTTACCTGGATTTCAACTCAACTTCACAATTTTTTTTATTTTTACTCATCTGACATTTTGTCAAACACTTTGCATATAATCCAATATGAAGTATTCTTGAATGCAAACACTTTGAAGTACTAAAATTAGAATTATAATTCATAACTTCATAAAATCATGTGCCATTGTTCATAGAGTTCCCAAGGACATTTTATCAATTAGTTGGCAAAATATGTAAATCATTCAACTTTCTACAATAATAAAATTATGATAGCTCCAACTCTTTTAGAACATAGACATTTTAAAAAACACTTGGTATGCAAATAATGGGCACTGAAGCATTTAAACAAATAGTTGGATAAACATGTATTAAATTTGATTTACATTCATCATTAAGCTAAAAATAATGATAAAATAAGTGTCTGACCTTAAAATAATTGATGCATAGTTTATTAATGTTGATGGATTGATTTCCAACACTCCAATGAAAAAGGTAAAATGGTATCATTAAATTTGTACACTAAAATTTGAATAGCTCTTTGTATTTTTTGTTAGATTTTATAAATCTTTACAATAATAATTACAATAGTAAAACCCTTATACCTCCAAATGGCAGTGCCATCCTCTAAACACCAATTAATGCCTTAGCATGGGTAGCTAATGTAATAACATTCAAATATCCCTAGAAAGTGCAATAACTCTCTTTAAGAAACCCACATTCTTCTTTCCTTGGGAAGCTAGAACCAAGGTAAATGAATCAACGACTTTGACTCACAATGGGGTGTTTGAAATAGAGCCTTTTAATATGAATTTTAGTGGCTAGACCTCTTAGCACAAAACCAAAATCCAAAAAATCATAAAACCAAACACTACATAATCAAATGGCATAAACATTCAACACAATAATGAACTATGTATGAATCCACTTGATATATTTCCTGCATTCAGCACAATCCATGATCTTGAATGAACTATGTTATATTTTCTAGGGAATATCTTTCACTCCCAAAACCAATATTCACAATAGGGTTTTCGTCCTAGGGCTATTGTTGAACAAACCTGCTCAACCTCCACATTGGGGTTTCAAGAATATGTAAATACCAATAATGAGCTTTCTCTTGTCTCCACTCCTTTTTATAAACTTTTTGGGAATAATAAAATATGATTTCCCATGACCTTTAATTGTCCCTCTTAAAGTGACTTTATAATTTAAATCTAAATTTTGGCCCATTAAAGTCACTTTTATGTCTCCTTTAAATAATTAAATATAAGCTGTCTGTTTAATTTTACTTTTTGGACAACTTAAAGATTTAATTATTTTTTGCACATCCACCCAATGTTATGAAAAATATATAAATGGACCAATCATGAATTATGACCATGCCAAAATACTCTTAAGCTCTCAGGATATTGAACTTTATAAAAATTACTATTTTTTTAAAATAGAAAACTTCTCCAATAAGTGTGGAGAGCACACTGAATGTCAAAATTATATCCAAAAGGTACTATTGGACTCATCTTGATTTCCTAAACTCACTATCATTATCATAATTCCTTTCCAAAAAAATTGGCATTTTCCAAGAATCTTGTAACTTTCTAAGAATGTTAGAATGGACCGAAAAGGGACATGATAGTCCTCCCTTCCCAAAATTGCTTGTCTTCAAGCAATGCCAAATCAAACCTCCAAATCCCTCTAACTGACCCTTCTGCAAGTACTAGGATCTAAAATCAATATTAAGAATACTAAACCATGCTTCTATTGCATGACTCTAATTAAAAGTAGAATATTAAAGTAAATTTCATCTATTTTCATTCCTTGTGTCCCATAATAATGAGCTAAGCTGAGATACACAAAAAAGTTGGATTCTTCTTCTATGGAAAGGAACACCTCATACTAGAGTGTTTTATGAAATATTTTATCTATTCCACTCTTATGAGTCATCAAAAACATGACATGTAGGCTAAAATTAAAAATATGAGCATAACACAACAAGCTACAAGTCTAAACTTCCCATTTTAACTTTATTAATGTGAACAAGCATATTCCTGAATCCTATTTTTTGTTATTGTCACCATCTATGTCTCTTGAATCAAAAATTGTCTCACAAATCAGATTATCAAAAGATAATTTTTCATCCAAAATAGAAGATGTATCATCATGAAAAAATTGAATTTATATCTCAATAAGATTACACTTGATATTTTTCCCAAGTGCTAGAATCATGTTAAAAACCACATTCATTACCTGATATATCATCAATCTCATAGCTGGAAATTGCACAAGGATCCCATAACCTGTTGTTTTCATAAGTTGTATCACTAGACTCATAAAATGTCTCATCATCTATCACAAAAAGATGATTATCAAATGATAATTCTGCATCCATGTCAAAAAGTGCATTGCCAACAAATTGGAAGTTATTTTTGTGCCCTTATTTAGACAAATCTTCTTGTTTTCCTAAGAAATGGTTTGTAGTAACAAACTATTCTTCTATCTCTCATAGTACCATTTAAATACTCTATGATGAATCTTTTACTGATTTTAGCTCATAGGTAAGCTCATTAACCTCTTTCTCCTTTTCTTTGACTGCACCAATGGTCACTTCTACAAACTGGATCCAATGATCCCTATCTATAAGTAATTGCCAGTAATATAATCTCATTAGTTCCAATTCATTTTTTATTGTTCACATATGTGTAAGAGTGGCTCCTCCTTCAATGCCTTTTTTCCTCTCCTTAATTGGGGCCTTCCAAATTAGGTCTTCAATAAGTTTGTGTGTGCTAACAAATCTTGTCAGCACTTGCACCACTTTCTCATTCATAAATAAAAATTTATTTTACAATTATTGAGGCCTTTGTTCAAACTCATCAAAGTATTTATGTTCATCACACAACAATTTTTTTGAATTGCCTTCATTTATAGGAATAATAATACCTTCATAATCAGCTACCCCATTAATTGATTCCTTGTAAACATGATGAATAGATGGTAGGATAGTGTTATGCTGAAGTAATGGGTCATTAATCAATTTTATACCTTCATATGGCTTATTAATAGTTGTTGATTTAGCAAACTACAGATCAACATATCCTTTAATCTCAATACTATCCTGAAGACTCATGTAATCCTCTTCACTTTTGGATACACATGAAAATTTAACTTCATCATCATCTTTAGCTAAGACATTCTCTTGATGTGCATTGTAAATTTCCACTTCATTTGTATTTTGTATTGAGGCAAGTCTCTCATACTCAGATTTGAAATTGTTGGAGTGCTTGTCTTCTTTTATTGTTACACATGTATAATCAACACCATCATTCATTCTTGAACTTATTATGTAGTCATAAAGGTCCTTTTTTATTGGATGTTCTATATCAAGTAACTTAAAAAAATCATCAAAGGAAACTTGGTCTCTAAATTTATCAAGTAATTTTTTATATTGATCAACAATTTTGGTGGCCTCTTGTTCATAGTCCATCTTTTCCTTTTGTATTCTTATCAAAGATATTAGGTCCTTTTGATATTTCCCAAATACTTTTAATAGTTCATTCATGGATTCTTGAAATGATTTCATATTGATATGCTCACTTTCCTATCAAGCACTTTGTTGATTAATATCGAAAACTACTAAAAATAGTCATAAATAAGTGTTGATCACCTATTGGAAGTAATCTAAAAATGATCTTCTCACTGTTAACCCTACATTATAATAATATACATTATTTTGATACCACTATATATCCCTTACTTGGATTTCAACTCAGATTCACAAAATTTCTTATTTTTACTCATTTGACATTTTGTCAAACACTTTGCATATAATTCAATATGAAGTATTCTTGAATGCAAACACTTAGAACTACTACAACTAGAATTCTAAGTCAAATTCATTCCATTTTTCATAGATTTCCCAAGGAAATTTCATCAATCAGTTGGAAATATATGTAATTCATTTAACTTTCTACATTAATAAAATCGTGACAGTTGCAACTCTATTAGAACATGAACATTTTCACAAACACTTGGTATGCAAATAATGGGAACTTGAGAATTTAAACAAATAGTTGGATAAACATGTATTAAATCTAATTTACATTCATCATTAAGCTAAAAATAATGATAAGATCAATCTCTAACCTCAAAATAATTGATGCATAGTCTATTAATGTTGATGGACCGATTTCTAACACTCTAATGAAATAGGTACAATGGAATCATTAAATATGTACACTAAAATTTAAATAGCTCTTTGTATTTTTGGTAGATTCTAAAAACCTTTGAAATTTTAATAACAATATTGAAAACCTTATACCTCCAAATAGCATTGTCATGTCCTCTAAACACCAATTAATGCCTTAACATGGGCAGCTGATGTAATAGCATCCAAATATCCCTAGAAAGTGCAAAGACTCTCTTTAATAAACCCACATTCCTCTTTCCTTGGGTGGCTAAAACCAAGGTAAATGAATCGACAACTTTTACTCACAATGGGGCATCTGAAATAGAGCCTTTCCATACGCATTTTAGTGGCCATACCTCTCACGACAAAACTAAACTCCACAAAATCACATAACCAAACACTATAGAATCAAATGGCACAAATGTTTAGCACAATGATGAACTTTGTATGAATCTAATTGATATATTTACTACATTCAACACAAACCATGATTCTAAATGAACCATGCTATAGTGTCTCTTTTTTGTCCATTTTAACATTCTTGGAAAGTTCCAAGATTCTTGGAGAATGACAAATTTTTTGAAAATTGAATTACGGCAAAGGAAGTGAGTTTAGGAAATCAATATGAGTCCAACGATACTTTTTAGATGTAGTTTCAACATTCTAGGTGATCTCCACACTTCTTAGAGAAGTTTCTATTTTTGGAAAGCACTAATTTTCATAAAGTTTGATATCCTGAGAGCTTAAGAGTCTTTTGGTGTGGTCAGAATTCATATTTGGCATATTTTAATATTTTTCGTAAGATTAGATGGATGTGTAGAAAATAATTAAATGTTTAAGTTGTCAAAAAAGTAAAATTAAAAAGATAACTTATATTTAATTATTCAAAGGAGATATAAAAGTGACTTTAATGGGCCAAAATATAAATTTAAATTATAAAGTCACTTTAAATGGGAAAATTAAAGGTTATGGTAGATAATATTTTATTATTCTCAAAAAGTTTATAAAATGAAGTGGAGATGAGAGAAAGTTCATTCTTGGTATTTGCATATTCTTGAAACCCCAGTATGGAGGTTGAGTAGATTTGTTCAACAATAGCCCTAGGACAAAAACCCTATGATGAATGTTGGTTTTTGGATTGAAAGATCCTCCCTAACCATTACAGCATGGTTCATACAAAGTTCACCATTGTGCTAAACATTCGTGCCATTTAATTCTTCAGTGTTTGGTTATATGATTTTATGGAGTTTGGTTTTGTGTTGAGAGGTCTGGCTACTAAAATGCATATAGAAAGGCTCTATTTTAGATGCCCTATTATGAGTTGAAGTTGTCAATTTATTTTCCTTAGTTCCAGTCACCTAAGGAAAGAGGAATGTGGGTTTTTTAAAGAGAGTAATTGCACTTTTTAGGGATATTTGGATGCTATTGCATTAGCCGCCCACGTTAAATCATTAATTGGTGTTTAGATGATGTGGCACTACCATTTAGAGGTACAAGATTCTTAATATTTCTATTAATATTGTAAAATTTTCCTTATTATACCAAAAAAATAAGGAGTTGTTCAAATTTTAGTGTATAGATTTAATGATACCATTGTACTTGTTTCATTAGAGTGTTGGAAATCAGTCCATCAACATTAATAGACTATGCAACAATTATTTTAAGGTTAGAACTGATTTTATCATTGTTTTTAGCTTATTTATGAATGTAAATCAGATTTAATACATGTTTAGCCAACTATTTGTTTAAATTCTCAAGTGCCCATTATTTGCATACCAAGTGTTTATGAAAATGTCCATGTTTTAAAAGAGTTGCAGCTATCTTAATTTTATTACTGTAGAAAGTTAAACGATTTACATATATTGCCAACTGTTTGGAACTATATGAACAATGACATGATTTTATGATGAATTTATGATTACAATTCTAGTTGTAGAAGTTCTAAGTGTTTGCATTCAATAATATTTTATATTGGATTATATGCAAAGTGTTTGACAAAATGTAGAATGAGTAAAAATCATAAATTTTGTCAATTTGAGTTGAAATATGGGTAAGGGATATTACACATGCCATATTTTCTAGGGAAGATATTTCACTCCCAAAACCAATCTTTGCTCTAAGATTTTTGTCTTAGGGCTATTGTTGAACAAACATGCTCAACATCCACACTAGGGTTTAAGAATATGTACATACCAAGAATGAGCTTTTTCTTGTCTCCACTCCTTTTTATAAACATTTAGAAATAATAAAATATTATTTCCCATAACCTTTAATTTTCCCGCTTAAATTGACTTTATAATTTAACTTTATATTTTATCCCATTAGAGTCACTTTTATGTCTCCTTTAAATAATTAAATATAAGTTATCTTTTTAATTTTACTTTTTTGACAACTTAAACATTTAATTATTTAAATATTTTATGCACATCCACCCAATGTTACAGAAAATATTAAAATGGACCAAATATGAATTTTGACTATACCAAAAGACTCTTAAGCTCTCAGGATATCGAACTTTATGAAAATTAATACTTTCCAAAAATAGAAAAAATCTCCAAGAGGTGTGGAGAGTGCCTAATTTATTAATAAATAGTAGTAGAAAAAATGTATAATTTGGTAAGTATAATATATGGTTTGACTGTTTTAAAGATAAATTTGTAAAATATAGTGAAGACACTAAGAAAGTGTTGGATAAGAAGAAATTGATTAAGGCTAGATTTTAGGTTGAAATAAGTTTTAAGATGTTGTTAAAGTCTAATCCACAATAACAAGTATTTTTAAGTATAAACAAAATAAGCATAGTTATGACTACAAGGATTTTTTCACTTTGGCACAATATGATCGGTCTACTAACCTTAAATAATACATATTAACTTACTAGATGAAATGACATGTTAAAGGTGTAACCACATATGATGTAAAAAAATGCAAGATAATAGGATCATTAATAGTTATAACTCTAGAGTTCATGTAAAAAATGCATACTTCCAAATTGAGCCTTCAAGATGTAAAATATTCACTAATAGGAGAATTTAAATGAATAAATGTATGAATAATAAATCAAGATCGGAAAGAGGTTCACCAAAAATCAGGTGAGCTGCTATGGGACTATGATCACAGGTTCTATGATGTAATGAATAGAGTAGATTTTATGTTTCAATATATAGATAAGTTCACATGGTTTGTAAAAAGTTTGCAACCTTGGATTAGGTTTTCTGTTGATAAAACCTATTTCACTTTTAAGGTGGATGCTTGAGCATTTGTGCTATGAGTGGAGTAGATAGAGGACTATGGGGAAAGTCCATAAATTAATACAAAAACTAACACAAATAAATGTTATTTTGTGTAAGATGGATGAGCTCCATGAAAATAACAAGCCCAAATTATGATTGTGGTTTAAGAAGTGTGGAAAAGAGGGGTACCATAGGAATGATTGACCAAAAGTCAAAATAGAGTTATGTGAGATATGCCATGTAGTAGGGCATGTGACTATGAAATGTCACCTCTTATAATAGTACACCCAAAAATATAAGAGTCTATATCATAATTTATATAATTCACATAATCATGATGATAAAAATTTAAACCCCTTTAGAAAATTTGAGGAAAACATCAACAAGAATGTTTTCATAGTAGTAGCATAGCAAATCCCTAACATGAAATTAGGGGTCCCAAATCCAACTGTAGAAATGATAATTATGACTCAAATTTATCCTAGATGGATGCTAAACTCACCTTAGTATCAGCCTCAAGGCCAAGTAGGTTAGACATTATAGTCTCAATAGTGTTAAACAAGATGAACTCCATCATATCCTAAATATCAATAGTCATGAAACATTACTTCACCCTAATAACACCATATAGGATTAGCCCTATCTTATCTCCAAGGATAATATGAGGTATATGATGGACAAAAAAATAGGGATGGGGATCCCCTTAGTGATAAGGAGGATATTACTATCAACAATAAAATTGTTGGGGGTTTCAACAGAGACAAGGAGGATATAGACGTGGTTGACCACCAATTATGTGTTATCTATTTGGAGAATACAATCACTTCACTTGGAATTAATTAATCAATCCATAAAGACATTGCTAAAGTACATATTGTAGAGTTATAAAGCAATATCACACATAATACTGTCCTTTGTTATAAAATTAAAGAAAATAAAAACCATCTTAAAATGTAAACATGGTAAGTTTAAACCTAAGGGATTCTACATACATACAAGTAATCACTTGACAACAACACATAGAATAAATATTACCATCCTTAGATATTCCACATGATTAGATAATTATAAAGGTGAAGTAGGACAAATATGATGACCCTACTAGGGAAAAGGGTTTGATGTATCAAACATCATAGGTATTGCATAATATACAACACCAAAATATGTATGAGAGTGATGTTATAGTCATTGATGCACAAATGTATAGTCAAATTATGTTAATTAAGAGGAAGGATGGAGTAACTATTTATTTGATAGATATAATAAAATTGGTAAGCATTATAAAAAATGAAGATATATCACATAACATTACAAATATTCTACTTAATCTATTAGACTACATCTAAAGAGGTTAAAATCACACTGATAAAGTGGAATGGTATTTAAATACCAAGAAACCATGAGATATTAAAACCTGAATGGATATCAAATTACTAGGGTATGAAGTTATAATTATTGTATTCAAATTGGAAGTATAGTAAATATGATCCCTCGATCGACATAGGAAGCCATTGGATGACTTGTTCTCATTTACAACCTAATTATGTTGTGTTACATCATAATTTCCTCACTAAACTTGAATTTATTATTAACCGATATTAATAGGATTAATTATATTTTTATTACTATAGTAAACTATTTTCATTTATGTTGATGTATGGATAGACATATAATGATTATTAATGATTATTTTGTGTGACTCATTACTTGATTGATTAGTTGTACATGAGTTTCATATGAATGTGGATTATGCTTATTCAATATTATTGTGCTTTAGTAATATTTGTATTGATTATCATGGTTATGGGCTAACTACCTTTTACATTTGTGGGGTGGATGCAAGAGAAAGTCCACTCTCCAAACAGATATGGAGGGAGAGTATCATTAGGGAGTTATTGAAGATGAATATGTTGGAGGTGTAGAGATTTGACAAATAACCCATCACACACCACATAATACAATAAATGCATAATTACTTTAATTTTGGTTGTGTTTGATTGATTTGTGCTTGGTCATGATTGATTTGGTTATGATTCATGTTTAGATCCTATACAATCTTATTATAGTTATTACTATTTGTTATGATTATAATGTGGTTGCCATTATGGAATGTTTCAGTTATATACATTCTTTAGATGACTTTATTTTCTATTGTCTACATAATTCCATACAGGTGGGTACCTACATGCATTCAAGAAAAAAGCATGATATATATATATATATATATATATATATATATATATATATATATATGGAAAAGAATTAAATTACATTTTTGATCATATAACAAAATGATTTTATTAAACTATATTTAACATAAACCTAAAGTGGTACCTAGAGTGACTTAGTTCCTAAATACCTTATGGTTAATTAGGTGTGAAACTTTGATTGTTTAATGTTTAGATTTGATTGTTTAATGTTTAAGTGGATAGGCATTCGAGTTTTATTAAAACATAATTATTATGTTTATTTGACATAATATGATGTCAACCCTAAATTGGAGTCATTATTTGGTTTGGTTTATTTCTATTTATTTGAACCATGCAAAACTCGAGTGGCTAGGGTTTTAGTACAAGTTAAAGGAAATAATGAGGAGATTGTGTATGTGGCAATCAAGCTATGAGTTGTGGTAAGCATGCTAATAATTTCTAGTTTGATGGTGAGTCATTCTTGGATAAATAATGCTAGATAATGGGTCATCATAAAATTATGGGTTTTTGAAATGCATGTAGTTGACTGGGAAAGCATAAAAGGAGAATTGAGTTTTTGGAAAAGACAGGTAGATGAGGTCGACATAAGAGAACAAGAGGAAATAAAAGGGACTTTTTGCAAACCAAAGGAAAAAATATACTTCGAAGAACTAATAGGTAGGTTTTGTTGTTTGGATTTAATTTAAAATTCTATATTTAGGTATATAGTCATTAGATGAAATATGTATAAGTTTTTTTTAAATGGTTGTTTTAGAAATAAAAACCCTAGAGTAAATCAAGGATTTGAACCTGTGGGAGGAGGAATCCCCCCACAAAATTGAATTCATGATTTTATTAAACCTAACTTGAGTATATAAGGTTAGAGATACTATTTAAATGAAACCCTTGTGTATTAATTTACATGACTGTGAGTGGCTTTGTTTGGTTATTTGCATGGTTGTGTGTTAATTGGTGTAAACCAAAGGACTATATTATTTTGTGTGTTAATTAGTGTAAACCAAAGGACTATGTATTATTATGTGTAATAATAGGTGTAAACCAAAGGACTATGTATTATTGTAGCTATATGGCTTACAGACGATGATTAGATTGTTATGTTTAGATTTTAGATTTTAAATAAGGTTTTTATGTTTTTTAGTTGGTTACATATTTTTTATTTTCAAATGGTTGAGTGTTATTACTGGTTATCACATGTATAAATGGGTATGTGCCAAATGTGTGTAAACATTTATGAGTCGACTATGTATATATAACTATGTGTTGACTAGGTAAAAATGATTATATGTTGACTGAGTATAAATGAATTATGGGTCGGTTGTGTATGAATGTCTATGAGTTAATTTTATATAATGTTGTATGGATGACTAAATGTTATTAATCGACTTAACTTAGTTTATGTATCGATTATGTATACAATTTTTAATTATTTATGAATATGTTATTATGATTCGATTGTGTATATAAGATTAGTGGTAACTGTGTATAAATGACTATGAATCGACTATGTGTAAATGATCTTCTTGTTGGACTAGAAATTAATTTAGTTTATTATTTATCATATCACAAAGTTATGATTGCTTTGTATTGGTTATATATACAAGTATTAAATTCATGGGTTTAGTAAACATAATAAAACTAGGTCAATATTTATATCATTGGTAATTACATATAATGACTCGGTTATTATTATTTATTCTAGGTTCTTTGAATAAAATTGATATTAATACTATATGTTGAGTAAAGATAAACATTTATGTAATGGTTGGTTGAATAATATAAATATTACTATAGTCTACATTGTATTAAACATATAACCATAGAGCTATGTGAAGATAGGGATAAACATTATCAAATGGATTGTTTTCCTTATCAATTGTGTGTAATATGATCATATAAATTTTTGAATTATGTTTATTAAACATTCAGATCAAATTGAGTCTAAACATTTACAAAATGGTTGAGTTGAACTATTTTGGGGTCTTGTATGTTTAATTTGGGGGTTAAAATTATGCCAAATGATTTCAATAGGTCGATGTACCATATGGTACGTAATAGTATTTCATATTTTGTGTCTATATTTTAATGCATTTAATTTGGGTTTTAAATATTGTGTGGTATTAATGTGATTTGTATTGAGTTTAAATATGAGTTAATATTTCTTAAGGAACTTGAAATATGAGTATAAACTCAAACAAATATAAAAATGTATATATGTAATTATGGATTATACATAAAGACGATATTATATTCTTTATGAATAGTTTATAAAAACACATATACATACATACATATGTATGTACGTACGTACACACATATGTATGTATGTGTGTATGTATGACCATTTATATGTATATATCATGCCATTAGTAAATCAATGGATAGTGGTTTTAAATGTATATAAATATAAGTGGAAATATTGATATACATATGTATGTGGATAATTTGTTATGTAAGTAGATATTTGTTTATAGTGAATAGATTTATTCATATGCAAATTGGGATTTATATCATTAACTTATAATATGAAAAAAATGATTAATTGATGATTAGATTAAATAAATGATGTATTTATTATTTGTTGATTAGATTAGGATTTATTGTGAAATTCTTGAATTGTATTATTTTTATTATAATACTGATGAACAAGGGATATTTGTATGGAATTGGTAAATTCTTAAATATTATGAAGATTGTTAGAAAGTAACTTAATTATAATATTGCCTTAATGAAAATGGACTTTGACCTATATTGAAACTTATTAATTTGTTACTATTTAACATGCAATTATTTCTTGTATTTAATTGTTATGGTATTAATACTAAATTTATATGAGAAATTCATGAAAATATTATATATGGATTATTTAGTAAATCTGATATTAGTGACACTAAGAGAAGGTTCTCGGGCATATATTTGGAGTCATTAATTCTTATATTAAACAAAATTTGATTGTGTGTGTGATTATGATTGATCTACTAGATCATTAAACTATATAAAAATTTTGGCCAAAATAGTGTTTATAGTTAAACGTTATCATTTCACCTATTTGATTATATGTATGTATCCACAATGTCATTTTAGAATGAAATTATTTATGATATGTTATATATAGTTAGAATCTTACAACACACAGGTTCTAGTTAACTTTTTGATACCTGCACTATTATCATCTACTTATCCATGAAAGGAGGGCCATTCCCTAGTTGAAAAATTATATACAAAATCTATGGTCTGTGGTTGGTGTGTAAAATCACTTTGATGATGTTATCCGTCTCTTCTAGCAGTCAATCGATAGAAACTTTTACTCATGATTTCAGTATATATACATATGATGAGTTTATTGGATACTCATTAGTAAAGTGGAACATTGTATTTATTTATATTCACTTTGATGTAAAAAAATTGTACTATTGTACTTGATAAATAACATATTGGCTTCTCTTATTGTATAATATTATTGTATACTTTCAATAGTTAGTTGAGTTATTATTTATTAGATATACTTTATGTGATGGGTGAAATTGTAATTCTATTAAATGTGTTAAAATTAATCATTATCTAAATGAATCATAATTAGTTATTATGCAAAATGAATTTAGTTAAAGATCAATTAACTTATCTTATTTGGGAATAATCTATTTTAATTATCAAAGTAAAGTTTTTAAAAAAATATCAATTTTTAGGTTAAAGCAAGTGGGGGTACTAACATTATGGTATCAGAGTTAAGGTTCAAAATCTATGAGTTAATGAGTCCACTAATGTATTCATATTATCCTATTAATCAAAAAGGATAATGGTGCATGGTAGACCTAAAGGTAAGGATACTTCAAACACCAACCCTCTAGTAGATCCAAACCAATTTACCATAGATCAAGCTACAAAGTTGGATCAAATTCTTACAGCCATGCATGAAACTATAAACTGAATCATAGCCTTAAAGTAGGAAGTGTATGGGTATGTTGAGGAAGTTAATCAGGAAGAGCCTAAAGATCACCTTGTTCATTAAGAAGCTCAGTAAGAGGATCAACAAGAACATAGGCATGATGAGGTGCCATAGGATACGAGGGCTTGGGTAGCTACAAAACTTGTATGGGACATGAAGAAAGTAAATCCTCCTAAGTCTGATGGAACTATGTTAAGGGATGGTGCTAAAGCTTAGTTGATAGAAATGGAAAAGTAATTTGAGATCCGTAATTACTCATAAGTCACTAAGGTAGTTTGGGGAGTGCATTAGCTTGCTAGAGAAGTAACAACATGGTGGGAAAATAATAAGCTTGAGATGAACCTCACCTCTACTACCACCACCTAGGAGCAATTCATGGTTTTGTTTAAATCATTATGGTTTCTCCAGTTGTATTTTGACCAAAAGCTGATATATTTTTAGAATCCATAGTAAGGAGATATTTTGGTGAATGAGTATTGAGAATAATTCACTAAGATATTAAAATATGTTCCTCAATATCAAATAGACAAAAAAAATTACATCTAAAAGTTCATTATGAGATTAAAACCCCAAATTTTATGTGAGGTAGATGTGCATGGGCCATCTATGTTGGATAAGGTCTTTGATAATGTAGTTAAGTAGGAGTCAAAATTGAAATCTCTTTCTCAGGTTAGAGAGAAGTTCAAAAAGAAGTTTGCAGGTTCCCAACCTAATCTTAAGAATAATTGGAAAAAAAAGAAAATTCCAAGAATTAGTTCATGAATCAAAATGATAAGTTCAATAACTTCTCAAGCACAAAGAAATCAGATGGTGGATTCAAACTTATTTTCAAAGGGAACCAGTAGTCAAAAAGGAAAGGACCACCTAGTGAATGTTTCACCTATGAAGGTGATCACTATATTAGGGAATGTACTCAAGGAAAGTCTAAAGGAAAAGCTAAGGGTACCATGCATCAAGGAAACTTTCAACATAGAATTCATGCATCTATTAACAATTGTCAAGGTGATTTTCAAGTTTCACATATTGAGGTTCCAAGTAATATTTTTGGTCAATCCATTTCCATTTTGCTTGATACTAGAGTTATAGAATGTTTTATTTATACACGTATTCTTTCTAAGTTGTCTAGAGAAGCTAGTTTAATGGTAATTAAATGGTCAATGCAATATGGGAATGAAGGCAAGGTCAAAATTGATAGGGGTTTAGTGGAAGCTAAGATTAAATTACTTGAATTCACTACAATGGTAGATATTTATGCAGTTCCACTAGGGTCATATGATGTAATCTTAGGGGTGAATTGGCTTGTTAAGCATAAAGCTAAAGTAGATTGTTGTCTGAAAAAAGTAGAATGTTGGTATGATTTTGGGAATCAGACTCAAATTCAAGGTGAGAAAATAGAGTTAAAACATAGATAGATTTATAAAATTCATTTTAAGAAAGCTCACAAGAAAGGATGTCAGACATTTATTATTAAAATAAATGATATGGAATAAACAAAAGAATCATCCATTGAGGATTGCCCTTTCCTTAAGAATTTTCAAGATGTGTTTATAGAGAAATTTCTAAGATTACCACCCAAGTGAGAGTTTGATCTCTTAATTGACATAATACCTGGTTCAAAACAATAATCTAAAGCACCTTACAGGATGATAACTATAGAGTTCGTTGAGTTGAAATCTTAATTAAAAGAATTGTTATCTAAAGGGTTGTTTCAACCAAGTGTGTCACCATGAGATGCACTAGTCATGTTCTCAAGAAGAAGGATGGTACTCTTTGCCTATGTATTGATTGCAATATGTTGAATAAAGTGATAATTAAGAATAGGTATCCATTACCTTGCATTCATGATTTATTTGATAAAATGCATGGGGTAACAGATTTCTCTAAGATAGATCTATGAGTGGGATATCACCAATTAAGGATTCATAAAGAAGATAATCCCAAAATAACATTAAAAACTTGATACGGGCATTATGAATTTAAAATTTTGCCTTTTGAACTAATAAATTCTTAGATAACATTCATGAATCTCATGTACAGTGTGTTTAAGGACTATCTGGATCATTTTGTGTTAGTTTTTCTAGATGATATCCTCATTTATTCTAAGAATGAGGAAGAACATCTACAACATCTGGAGTTGGTTTAGTAGTGTTTGTGGAAATACAAACTTTTTGATAAGTTGTCCAAATGTGTATTTTTTCAGAGTAAAGTGAAATATTTGGGAAACATTATTTATGTAGATGGAATTTCAGTTGATCCGACAAAGATAAGAGCCATAATGGAGTGGCTAGCATCCAAAAATGTGCATGAGGTGAGAAGTTTTATGGCCCTAACATGGTATTATAGGAAATTTGTTCTAAATTTCTTGAAAATAGCTAACCTAATTACCTATCTTTAGTAGAATAATAAATGTTTTGTTTGTTTAGACAAGTGTGAGAAAGACTTTTAGGATTTAAAAAGGAGGCTTACATCGACCCCTGTGCTAAGAGTTTTTGATCCTAATGGTTAGTTCTTAATAATCACCGATGCATCTGGAGATGATCTTAGAGAAGTTCTTATACAAGATGATTCATTTATATCATATGAGTCTAAGAAGCTCAAACCTTATGAGTCAAATTATGCCCTACATGATTTGGAACTTTTTGCAATAGTGCATGATTTACAATTTTGGAGCATTATCTATTGGGGAAACCATTTGAGATCAAGATTGATAACTTGAGGATCAAAAATATCTTCACCCAACTAAACCTACTCATTAGAAAAGTTGGTTAGAGTTCTTATCTGACCATGATTTTGATATCAACTACATCAAGGGTTAGGAAAATAGAGTTGTTAATGCTCTGAATCATAGAAGGTATATAACAACTTTGGCTATTATTAGGAACACCTTTCATGATCAAGTTGTTAAATTCCCCCTTAGATATTAATTCTATGAGTAAATTAATAAAGCTTTGTTAGAGGATGCTTAGAACCCTAAGTTTAAAGGATTTAAGTTGGAGAATGATGGTATTTTGAAGTACAATGGCAAAATGTATGTACCCAATAGAGAGAATTTGAGGAATATAGTGCTAAAATAATTGCATAATGCCCCTTATTCAAATCACCTTAGAGTGACTAAGCTCAGGGCTAAGCTAAAATCTCTTTATTTATGGAAAGGAATTAAAAGGGATGTTGTGTATTTTGTATCTTGTTATTTGGAGTGTTAGCATGTGAAGGTTGAACATGTGCATCCTACAAGATTATTTTATCCTCGTGATATACCAAAATGGAAGTGGTAGGTAATTATCATGGAATTTATCCAAAGATTGTCATTATCATGAATCTAACATGACATGATCTTGGTGATAGTTGACAAACTAACCAAGGTAGCTCACTTCATATCAGGTAATTTGACTCATGATGCACCAATGCTTGCAAAAATATTTTTAAAATAGGTGTACTAGTTACATGGGTTTATAGATAAGATCATTTTTTATCAAGATCCGAGGATGACATCTAGGTTTTGGTTGACTCTAAATTTAACTTTGTACACATAGTTGAATTTTAGTACTGCATAACATCAAAAAACAAATGGACAAATAGAGAGAGTAAACAAGTTATAGAAAATATTCATCGAATGTATTTTATAGATCAAAAATACAAGTAGAAAGAGTTTTTTCCACTGGTAGAATTTGTATATAATAACTCTTACCAATTAGCTTTAAATATGGTTCCATTTGAAGCATTATATAGAATGAGGTGTCAAACACTAATCAGTTGGGACAAGCTTGAAGGTAGGGTAGTCATTGGTCCTAAAATGATTGTAGAGATGGAGAAGTAGGTCAAATCAATCAAATAAATGTTGGTTGAAGCCAATAATAGACAAAATCTATGCTGATCTAAAAAGGACAACAAGACAATTTCATATTGGTGATAAATTATTTATGATGGTTAATCCTCAAAAGAGCTCAATTAAGTTTGGTAAATAAATGAAACTTTCACCAAGATATGTGGGACCCTTTAAGGTCTTGAAAGTGATCAATCATATTTCATATAGGCTTGTCTTGCCACTATCTCTAGCTCTTTTACATAATTTTTTTTATGTGTCCTATCTTAAAAAGTATGTAACTAATCCTTCTCATGTATTGGATTAGAATTTTTTATAGATTTTAGATCCTGAGGAGGTCATAGTAGATCCAGTTAGAATAATTGACACTCACAAACTTAGTTTGCATAACAAGGAAGTGTCACAGTGCAAGGTCTAGTGGGACCAATATTCTGAGGATAGTACCACTTGGGATGACTATGATGAGTTCAATAGGTTTTTTCCACATTTATTTTTTTAGAGCATTTACTATTATTTTATTTGTTACTATGTGATATTTGATTTTAGAACTTTGGTTTCAAATAAGTGTCATTAGGACGATGGCTAGTTTTAAGGGAGAAGGATGTTACATCTCGATTTACTCACCAAAATGATTTGCTTATTAACATATATTAATGGGGTTAATATATTATTTAATTATTATTGTAACAAACTATTTTCATTTATGTTGATGTATGGACATAAATATAATGATTATTAATAATTTTTTGTGTAACTCATTATTTGATTGATTAATTGTACATGAGTTTCATATGCATTGTATAATGATTATTTAGTATTATTTTGATTTTAAAATATTTATATTGATTATCAAGCTTACGGGCTAACTACCATTTACATTTGTGAGGTGGATGTAGGACAAAGTCCCCTCTATAGACAAATATGGAGGGATAGTATCATCAGGGAGGGTGTTATAAATGATTATATTGAAAGTGTAGAGATTTGACAAAGAACCTAGCACACACCATGTTGTATAATTTCTTTAATTTCAGTTATGTTTGATTATTTCATGCTTGGTCATGATTGATTTGGTTATGATTCATGTTTAGATGTTATATAGTCTTATTGCAATTATTATTGTTTTCTATGATTACTATGTGGTTTCCATTATGGAATGTTTTAATTATATATGTTCTTTAGATGAATTTATTTTCTATTATCTTCATAATTCCATACAAGTGGGTACCTACAAGCAATTAACAAAAAAACATCATTAGAATATATATATATACACACACACACACACACACACATGGAAAAGAATTAAATTACATTTTTGATCATATAACAAAAGGATTTTATTAAACTATATCTAACCTAGACTTAAGGTGGTACCTAGAGTGACTTAGTTCCTAAATACCTAATGGTTAACTAGGTGTGAAGCTCGAATTATTTAATATTTAGATTTGATTGTATAATGTTTAAGTGGATAGGCATTTGAGTTTTATTAAAACATAATTATTATGTTTATTTGACATAATATGATGTCAACCCTAAAATGGAGTCATCCATTTGGTTTGGTTTGTTTTTATTTATTCAAACCATGTATAACTTAGGTGGCTAGGGTTTGACTATGAGTTAGAGGAAATAATGAAGAGACTCTATGTGTGGTAGTCAAGCTATGAGTTATAGGAAGCATGTCAGTTGTTGATGGTCTAATGGTAGAGAATGGGTCACCATGAAATTATGCATTTTCAAAATATATGCAGTTGACTGGGAAAACATAAAAGGAGAATGAAATTTTTGGAAAATACATAGGCATCTGGGGTCGATAAAGGAGAATGATAAGAAAGAAAATGGACTTTTTGTAGACCAAATAAGAAAATCTACTTTGAGGCACTAAGATTTAGGGTTTGTTCTTTGGATTTACTCTAAAATTATGTATTCAAATTATACAGTCGTTAGGTGAAATGTGTATAGGATTTTTAAAAAATGGTTGTTTTAGATTTTGAAACCCTAGGGTGAATTAAGGATTTAACCCTATGGGAGAAAGAATCCCCCCATAGAATCAAATCCATGATGATTAAATCCTAACCTGAGTATAGAAGGTTAGAGATACTATTGAAATGAAACCCTTGTGTATTAATTTACATGATTGTGAGTGGATTTGTTTGGTTATTTACATGGTTGTGTCAATTTTTGTAAACTAAAGGACTATGTATTATTTTGTGTGTTAATTTGTGTAAACCAAAGGACTATGTATTATTTTTTGTGTTAATAGGTGTAAACCAAAGGACTATTTATTCTTTTCGATGTATGCTTTATAGATAATAGTTAGATTGTTATCTTTGGATTTTAGATTTTAAATAGGGTTTTGATGGTTGTTAGTTGGCTATGTATTCATTATTTTTAAATGGCTGAGTGTTAGTACTAGTTATGTATAAATGGGTATATACAAAATGTATGTAAACATTTATGTGTTGACATTAGTGTTGACTGTGTATAAATGACTACAAATTGATTGTGTGTAAATGATCTTCTTATTGGACTGGAAATTAGTTTGGTTTATTGTTTATCATATCATAGAGTTATGATTATTTTGTATTGGTTATATATACGAGTATTAAATTCATGGGTTTAGTAAACATAATAATAATGGGTCAATATTTATACCATTGGTAATTGTATATGATGACTAGGTTATTATTTTTTGTTCTAGGTTCTTTGAACATAATTGATATTAAGACTATATGTTGAGTAAACATAAATATTTATGCAATGGTTGGTTGAATAGTATAAATATTACTATAGTCTACATCATCTTGAACATATAACCATGGATGCATGTAAAGATAGCGATAAACATTATCAATTGGATTACATTCCTTATCAGCTATGTGTAATATGATTGGATAAATTTTTGATTGATGTTTATTAAATGTTAAGATCAAATTGAATCTAAACATTTCCAAAATGGTTGAGTTGAACTATTTTGGGGTCCTGGATGTTTGATTTGGGGGTTAAACTTATTTCAAATGATTTCAATAATGTTTTACTAAATTTGGGAAACTATAGGTTTAATTTCTTAAATAGTAAAGGGGTCTAGATTAAGGGGAAAATTAGTTAAAAAATGTGCCTTAATTAACCTACTAATTTATTGAATCTAGAAGTACTTAATTGATTTCTAAAAATAGAAAACAAGGGGTTAGAGAGTAAAACTTAGCTGATTATGCGCTGAGACAGAGGAGACAGAGGCGACAAATTATTGATCTGACTGGGCAGACTATCAAAAATAGGATCTAAAAGCCTATTCTCTACCTAGATAGGAACACTAAAAATGGGACACCTAGAAGTCCAACACTGTAGTCCAAGTTTTGGCACTATAGTCCTTAATCTCTGAGCTTTATGATCTTTTTGAGTTTTGTTCGTTTGCTCTGAGAGACCCTGTGCCTGAAATATTGAGTCCCAATTATTTGCAAAGCTTCATATGTAATTAATTTTATCTTTAAAGATCCTAGTTCCTCTTCATGCTTGATAGGTGATCTTAAATCCAACTATAAAAATGGATTAGTGTGTAATATGCACTAAACATGTGATCACACCCTATGTTTGGGCACGCTGCCTATATACCAATACTCAAAAGAGGGATCAAGGCCAATGTAGTTCTTCCAATTTGAATGTGTATGGTGCACTCCTATGTATGCAATGCAAGTGTATGAAAATTTGGCCAAGTTTGAGATGACTTCTGATTAGTGTGGGAGCTTGGATAGGCTAGAAATAATAGTGGTTGGCTATATGCATAGAATAGGAAGATTTGCTTAAGTGTGATTTAGTATATTTCTAGTTCATGCCTTTTGAATGATTTCCAACCCTTCTAAATGGCATTAGTATGGTGTTTTATATGAAAACTAGTGATCCTAGATTAGATGAAATCACATTAGGCCCAAAATGGAAAAGATAAGGATTTGGGAAAATCTAACCATTTGAGGCTATTGTGGACTTGGACAATAGTGTTATAAAGTGGACACCCTAGGTCCCAACATTGTAGTCCAACCTATGGTGTTGTTGTCCAGGGGGAAAGGGACTCTAGGGGATAGATATGTGCCTGAGAGAGGAGTTAGGGATAGCAAGGGCTGAATCTATAAGGCTTTGAATGACTAGGAAATAGTGAAAACATGCCTAAGTGGGTTGTGTAAGTGAGTAAGAGAGACCTATGGTTTTGGTGTCATAATTCATGCTCGAATTGTAAAAATTGTATTTTAGTATGACTACATTTGCCCCCCCTTTATTCTCAGTATGTATCAAAGTGAAATATTTGGATAAAGGAAAAAAATAAAAGTGTACTTGAACTTACGTGTGAAGCTAAGCCCAAGAAATTGTGTGATGTTGGGTTATGTGTAGTGAGAGCATGTTGTACTATGTAAGTCTATAAAAAGGAAAGTGAAAGTAGATCAATTCTTACTAGATATGCTATATCTAAAATAAGAATGTAGAAATTTGGGTAAAAAGAGAAGAAGGAAGAGAAATTAGTGAATACACCTCACCGTGTACGTAAACTAATACAAAACCTATTATGTTGTTGGGTTATGTTAAGTAATACTGGAAGTATGTTGAACTAAGAGTTATATCAATGAATGAGCTGAGTACTCAATCCCTTGGAAGTTGGCTCAAGAATGTAAAGGCAAGCCCTTTGGCTCCATCATCTCTAACTATGTGAAGTTAATGAATCATGCATGTGTTAATCGATGTTTGGACCATGTGTCCAATCCCTCTAAACAGGTATCTCAAGAATACAAATTTTAACTAGACCTTTGGGTCCATCATTACCCCATGATATAAAATTGAATGAGAAAATAATGATATAGATGAATGTCATATGAGATGGCTGATGGAGTCCCTAAATGTGTTATGATCTAGCAATGTTGGCGTGGATAGCTAAATGTAAACTAGAAACTAGGGCACTGTTGGCCCCTTCAAAAGATGGAGATTATACTTGTATAGAATCTCCTCCTAAAACTGGAATCAAGGCTTAGGAAGCCACTCGATAACTTGAGTATGTAGGAAGAAAACTTGTATGAAAGTTTACTTGAATGTGATGCTAACCACCTACAGATGGAGTAAGGCACATAACTGCTAGGATTGTGCAAAAAAATGTTATAAACTCAGAAATAGAGAAGGCCCATGTGTCACGTACATTACTACTAATAACTGGTGTCTAGAACATAGATTCTAAACTAAAAGTTGTATCAACTGCCATGTCTAAACTAAAAATGGAAACCCTCATACTATGCATGATGCCCCCTGTATCTAGATTATCTGATTAAAATAAGTGCTAAAAATTGCCAATTTCTAGACTAAACTATATTGGCAAAACTATGACTAAACTCACCTCTCTACCTGATTCTATAAAAACTAAATATTTTGTTGTTTAGACAATAGTGCCATAAATTAGACACTTTGGGGTCCAATGCTGTAGTCCCATTTTTGGCACTATTGTCTAGAGCTAAAACTGAAGACTGATCTGTATTTTTTGTTGTCTACCTAGTCTAGTTTTCCTGTGTTGAGTTTTGGATTTTGGATTGTACAGTTCTGAAACTGATTTTTCAACCATTAGGAGTTTTGATCTATGTGACAAAACCCCTATTTGTTTCCCCCTCTTTTGAGGGTAGGAATGAAGACCCTATAATGACTGCCCTCAAAATAAGAAGCCCTAAAAGTGTGTTAAGCTATGAAAACATTTGATATAACATTGATAGCAAAAGTTATAGAGAGAGATTTTTAGATCCACAGGGGTATGCCTATATAGATATAACAATGTAAGAGCATGTGCATGATAATGAACTAGACTAGTAATGTTAGATATTAGTTTTTAGTTTTTAGTAAGCATGGAGAGATGGAGCATGATTTCCATCATGGCATCCAAGAAAGCAAGGTAAATACATGATATGGATTATGACATTGCACATAGTGAGGAGTAAACAAAAAAACAAACATATGAATCAAGAATCAAGAAGCATACAAGGGTGGCCAAGGGGCCATGCAAATAAAATATATGGGCACATGTCCCTCAAATTGGAAAGCAAGCATACAAGGCATATTCAAATGCCACGTACACATACAAGTGAACAAGCAAAGTTGGCACGAGGGCCACAAACACATGAAAGAGTATAAAAAATAGACATTAGAAGATTTCCTAAGGCACACACATTAAATAGAAGCAAAGTACATTGGTAAATGTCTTAAGGCACAAGCAAGAGACAAGATAAAATTTAAAATGTAATCACACAAGATATGCTAAGTAGAGAAAACATGTAATCACTAGAAATAGATAAGCACATCTAAATGATCTAAGAAAATGTGAAAGTATGCAAAATATGTGTACTAAAAGACTAGGGGTATGCTAAGAAATACACAAGTGTTAGTTACTAGTGACATGTTGATATAATATTCTATGTAAGCTATAGAGTAAAGTACATCAGCATAATAACTTAAGAGTGTGTAGTGTAGAAATGACATAACTTGGATGGTGTAGTCATGTAGAAGATGGACATATTGGGTGTGTATATTGATGTGTGTTTTGACTGTATAATTAAGAGTGTCCCCTCTATGAGTAGAATGAAGCAATCAAAAAGCTGGATTTCACTTTGCACACTCAAAGAAGATCAAGTGAAGTATGGTAATGTAGATAATCGATAAATAATAGCATAAAATAATAGATGTAAGTCTAATATATTAGTAAAAATGTAAAACATGGATGATGCATACAATCAAAATGTTTTTGGTGTTTTGACATTGTTGGATGTTTTTGTATTTTGAAATATTTGAACTATGTATAATCAATCAGGAGAGACTATATACAAGAAATTGAAAAGGAACTATGTACAATCAAGAAAAAGGAATCTATGTACAAGTAATAATATGAAGAAATGATACTAACTAATGAGACTCATGGGAGACTCCCTAATCACTACACCTTACCGCCATCCTAGGGTCCACAAAGAAAAAATTGAAAAGGCCATCCAAGAGCTTTTGGAGATGGGTCATATAAGGCCTAGTTCTAGCCCTTTTGCTTCTTCGATTGTTCTTGTGAAGGAGGATGGGATAATGAAGATGTGCATAGATTATCACCTAATGAACAAGAAGACCATCAAAAAAGGGTATCCTATACCTAAAATTGATGAGCTTCATGGGGCAATCTACTTCTCCAAGATTTGAAGACCAGGTGCCACCAAACCCGGGTAAGAGAAGAGGATGTTTAGAAAACTATTTTTAGATGTCACTTTGAACTCTGTGAATTTTTTGCCATGCCCTTTGAATTAATCAATGCTCCCACCACTTTTCAATCATGCATGAATAATGTTTTTAGGCTACACTTGAGAAAATTTGTGTTGGTTTTCTTTGATGACATTCTTGTTTATATCAAAACATGGGAGGAGCATCTACAACACTTGGACATAGTGTTGGGAGTGTTGGAGTAGCAAACACTCTTCGCTAAAAAGTCCAAATGTGAATTTGCAGTTTTTGAAATTCTGTACTTGGGGCATGTAATCAAAGCCCAAGGGGTCCATGTAGACCAACAAAAGATACAAGCCATCATGGATTGGCTGCCCCCCGCTACTATGACACATTTGAGGGGATTCTTTGGTTTATGCAGCTACTATAGGCAATTTGTGAAGCGGTTTTCTCAGCTTGCTGCCCCATTAACGAACTTGACAAAAAATGGAGCTTTCCACTAGTCAAAAACAGCCATGGAAGCCTTTGAAAAGATCAAGGAAGTGATGAGTACTTGCTTGGTACTCGTTGTTCCAAATTTCACCATTCCATTTGTTTTGGGATGTGATGCTTCGGGGGAAGACCTAGGGGCTATCGTAATACAAAAAGGACACCCTATCGCTTTTGAAAGTAAAAAAACTCAAAGAAGTGGAGCATAGGTTTTCCATCTATGACAACAAAATGTTGGCCATCATGCATGCTTTAGCCAAGTGCAGGCAGTATTTGATTTGTGGCCGATTTGTGGTGAAAACGGACTACAATAGCTTCAAATATTTTCTCAGCCAAACTGATTTGAGCAAAAGGCAACAAAAATGGGTAAGTAAACTACAATCTTATGAATTTGATATTGAATATGTCAAAGGAAAAAACAATGTAGTTGTTGATGCATTGTCTAGGAAGCCCATTTTTTGTGCAATGACTAAAATTACAGTGGATTGGAAGGCTGTAATCACAGCGGAGTATGTCAAGGATGGATTTACTATAGTTGTCCTAGAAGGTAAGGTTGACGATGAAAGGTACAAGGTGGTGGATGGACTGATTATCTACAAGAATAGGGTCCTTTTAACCCCTAAATCTAAGATGAAACATCAAACATTGAAGGCTATGCATGATACTCCAATCATTGGTCATCCGGGGTACTTCAAAATAAGTGAGGGAGAGGTTCTTTTGGAAGGACCTTAAATGAGCGGTTCTTTAATACATCCGGGAGTGCCTTATTTCCCAACAAAATAAGGGTGAACACACTTTTCTAGCTGGTCTATTGCAGCCCCTACCTATTCCCACTCAAAAATGAGAAAGTATATACATGGACTTCATCACGTGGTTTCCCATGGTACAAGGTAAGAACTGTATGTTTGTGGTGGTGGATAGACTAACTAAATATGCACATTATTTTGCAATTCCAGCCAAGTATACGGCACCCATAGTGGCTGATATATTTTTCAGAGAAGTCTTCTAACTTCATGGGTTGCCTAGGAACATTGTAAGTAACCAGGACAACAGGTTGAGTTTATTTTGGCAAGAACTTTTCCATTTGATGGGTACGGATTTGTCTGCTAGCACTAGATACAACCCACAAACCAATGGGAAAATTGAAATAGTGAATAAATGGGTGGAAGGATACCTACGAACTACATTTCAGGGTAGCAAACAACGTGGATTGAGTGGTTGTACATGGCTGAGTACTACTACAATGCATCATACCACATGTCTATAGGTATGTCACCTTTCAAGGCTTTATATGGATATGATGCATTTTCCTTTGTGGACTTAATTTTGACAAATAGTAGAGTGTTGGGAGCTATGGATTTGGTACAGCCGAGTCTTGAAATGTTGGAGGTGCTCAAAAAGAACCTTCAACATATTCAAAACCAATAGAAATTGTATGCAGACCAGCATTAGATGAAATGACATTTGAGGTGGGTGACATGGTGTTTTTGAGGTTGCATCCCTATAAACAATCTTCCATCAAGCATAGTGGGGCGGAAAAGCTTAAGCCCCATTCTATTGCCCCTACAAAGTTATAAGAAGGGTTGGAGAAGTTGCATATGAGCTAGAACTACTAAAAAATAGTCGGATCCACAATGTGTTTCGTGTTTCATGCCTCAAAAAGGCACTAGGGAAACATATCACTCCTTCGGTTGATTTACTACCACTAGATGACGAGGGCAAACTAATTTTGGTCCCAGATTCTATGATAGAAGTTTAGGAAAGGAAACTACGGAACCAAATCATCATGGAATATTTGGTTTGTTGGAAAGACTTGCTCCTTGAGGATGATACTTGGGAACGGGCAGCTATTTTGCAACATCCGAACTTGAAATTGCTTGAGGACAAGCAATTTCGAGGATTATAACGTCCCCCTCTCAAGATTAGAGTGGTTGAAGACCCTTGGCCTATATTCTTGTTGTTTCTTATAGGCTAAGGGAAGGAAGAATCAAGGGAAACGTTGGTTCTCTATTCAAGTTGTCAAAAGTTCTTTATTGGCAACATTTTTCTAAATTTGAGTTAAAAAGGGGACCTTTTGGTCATGGGCAAGTTATCCCGTAAGTGAAATTATAAGGAAAATACTTTTTGAATATTAAAATTTCCTCTTCAAGTGGAATGCTCCACTTTTGGGAAGGTCTTTTGGAGGGAAATGATATCGAAGAATAAAAAGAGGTTCATTTTGAGGTTCATGTCATTTGATCAACTAAATATTCAAAGTTTGAGCAACTTTCTTATGCTTTCAATGCTAGAGGATGGAAACCCTCTTTGGTATTCAGATATTGAGGACGAAACCTTTCAATGTTCAACGGGTGATTAAACCATTGTAGGCAAATTCAGCTTGTGCTAATGTCAAATCCCACTGCTTAGGCATTGTTAGGATCAACACACATGCATGGCTCAGGTACCAACAATTAAAGCCTAGCTCTAATACCACTTGTTAGGATCAACACACATGCATGGCTCAGGTACCAATAGCTAAAGCCTAGCTCTAATACCACTTGTTAGGAGCCAAAACATAATCCTAAACATGTGCAAGAATAAATGCAAAAATAAAAACAAGCTACAAAAACAACACAACAGGTGAAACACATTACACAAGATATACATGGAAACCCTTGCAAAACTAACAAAGAAAAAATCACGAGGCAATGGCAACTTTCAAACTTCATATTGCATCAACAACACTCTCTACAATAGCATCCTTTCAACAACTCCTTTCAAGTGCTAACAACCAAGCCTTCCAAGCTCTAACCTCCAAGCTGCAACATGCAACTCCATCATGATGCTAACAACCATAGCATCCAAGGTGAGCACACCTCCATCTCTATGAGCAAGCTAACAAGCCTCCAAGCTCCAAGTCTCCAACCAAGTGAGCCAAGCTAATATAGCCTTTTAGGGTCTAACCACTAACCTCGAGGATTTCCATGCTTACATACAACATCTAGGTGAGCCAAGCTATCAATCAAGCCTTACAGTATCTAACCACTAAGCATGCATGATGCTTACAACCCAAGCATCTAGGTGAACTAAGCTTACAAGCCTTCCAAGCTCCAACCTCCTTACATAATCCAAGAGTGATCCCTCAAAGGGAAGGATTGGAAGGATAACTAATATTAAGAAGTACATAATGTTTTATAACATTTTACAATGAGAGAGAAGAGAGAAGAGAGAAGAGAGAGAGAGGGAGAGAGTTACATCATAGGTGGCCCAAGAAATTCACCACACTTAAGTGGGTGTATAGTGATCCCCCAATAGTGTTTGTCATCATGTGAAAAAGTTCACAAAAGTAGATCCACCTTTAGACAAGATCAAGGGCCACCTCCATGTGGCTCCAAAACTTGCACCCCACTTTTGAAAGTGAGTCCAAACACCAATAATGTTCATCTTGTCTTCATCTCCAAGGGTCAACAAAGTAGATACTCTACTTTAGATAAGATTCAAACCACCCCATGTGTCTCCTAGAATTGTGTCCCACTCACACATGTGAGGGCAATCACTAATAGTGATCATCTTGTCTTCTTCATCCATGTGCACACACAAGTCCAAAAGGTGTTGCAATCACCTTTTGACTTTTTCTACAAATGTGAATCATGGGTCCCCTTAGAAATTTGACCCATACATGACCTCATCTTTTGCACCACATGACAAATCCATGTGACTCACCAAAGACAAAACCCATGTCTTCTAGTGGAGTGCTATGCCCCACACTTGTCACATCATCCTGGTCACACTTGAGACCCTCCATAGACCTATGCCACATCATCAGCATGCCACATCATCTACATCTCCTATAGACCACACCACCATACAACACCTGCATACCACATGCCACATCATCTGCATGTCATGTCATCATGAATAGTGTTTATGAATAGTGACTATGAATATTGACTTCACACCCAACATGTATATCTCCAACTAAACATCTTAGCAAATTCCAAGACTAAGGTTTACAACCTCTGTTTGAGGATGATACGCTGATCTAAAGTCCAATCTCGTGCTTAGATTTCACCAGTGTCCTCCAAAAATGTCCAACAAACTTAGTATCCCTATCCAATACAATACACTTTGACAACTTGTGCAATCTCACAACTTATTTAAAGAACAATTTAGCAATATTGGTGACATCGTTAGTCTTCCTACATGCTATAAAGTGTGCCATCTTAGAAAATTTATCCACAATAACAAAAAATAAAGTCATTACCTCACTGAGTTCTTGACAGCCCAAGAACGAAATCCATGCTCAATACATCACATGGTCTATTCAGAATAGGTAATGGCTTATACAAACCCGTATTCTGACTTTTGTCTTTAGCATTTGGAAAACTCTTAATCTTTGCACGAACTCCTTCATGTCCACGCTCATCCATGGCCAATAAGATTTATCACTCAGTAAGCCAAAGTTTTATCATGCCCAAAATGACCAACTAAGCCTCCACTGCATTTTTCCTTCAATAAGTTCTCTCTCATGGAACCTTGAGATAGCAAACCTTTTCCCTTTGAACAACAATCCATCTTGAACCATATACTCCACCCAAGGAGTTATGTCTGTATTCATTGGATTCATGCAAGCTACCTGTTGACCATTTTTGGTCCAACAAGCCAAAAATCGGTTCCCTTCTTTCCCTGCTGTTCTGAGCCCGTTCATTTCTTTATTTTGCACAAGTCTAGAAATTTATACGGACTCTATAGGCACAATTTCTACGGACTCTGCAGGGATTTCTACGAACTCTGCAGGTGTTTCTACGAACTCTGCAAAGAGTTTCTACGGACTCTGTAGGTAGAGACAAGTCCCCACTTAGGCGCAAAATGGACCATTCCAAGTGCCCTTGCGGAGGGCAGTTTCGGACTCAAGTGCCCTTGCGGAGGGCAGGGAACATTTGCAAAGAGGCCACAGAGAAAGCCAAAAAGGTAAGTTTCCTTCGGAAATTTGTTTAAGGCAAAGAAGAGAATTTCTTCGAACAAAATGTCCGAATGAATTCCTTCGGACATTTTGTCTGAAGAAATTCTTCGGAAGAAAATCCCATCGCGGAAAAGACAAGGCAAAGGCGAGAATGATTTCTTTTGGACTTTTGTCCGAAGGAATTCCTTCGGACAAAAAGTCCGAAGAAATTCGAGAGAAGCTGCGAGACAAAAACCCAAGGAAAAACTCCGAGGGAAAGGAATGAGCGAGACAATTCTTGCGGACTTTTTGTCCGCGGGAAAAGTAGCCGAGAGAAAATCCGCGGGAAAAGTGGTCAAGTGAAAAGACCCAGGGAAATAAGCGAAGAAGCAAAGGAAGAAATCCTTCGAACAAAATGTGCAAAGGAATTCCTTCGGACATTTTGCCCGAAAGATTTCAAGACCAAGGAGCCGAAGGACCCCGAAAGGCAGGTGCCCTTGCGGCGGACTCTCAGCCAAAAAGAAAGACACTTCTCCAAAGCCGAAGGGACACCTTCCCTTCGGGGAGGATGCAAAACAAGAAGCCAAAAGAAAGGAAAAACTGAAGGATTTGCCAAGGACGGTGACGTCTCCGAAGCCGTTAATTTCAAGGAAATAGACTAGCCGTTGGTTTTCAAATAGTGATGGGCCCGCGAACGTCAATTTTACAAGGAAATAGCCGTTTGACTTTTAAATTCTTGAGCGCCAACTAGGAAAAAGCCCAAGCAGCGGAACGTGTCACGTGTCCCTTGCAAAAAATTCGGTGGAGTGCAACAAGTGTCTGCATCCGAGTTCTAAAGTTCCTTTCAATAGGTTTCCTTCAGAGTTCTGCGGAGGGCGCCAAGTGGCAACTGCGAAAGGTTTTGACATGTTTTTCTAAGAGTAGCGAAACGTGCCACGTGTCCCTTGCAAAGCTCGGCGGAAGCCGACAAGTGTCAACATCCGCGGTCTCTCCCTTTTGTTCAGTAAAGACTGTGGTGGGCCCCAGACGTATTGCTAAAGAGAGCGAAAGCTACCAAGTGTCATCGTCCGTGTGAATCCAAATGAGTCCCGAATGTTTCTGTATTGTTTCTAAAGCTCAACGGAAGCCGCCACGTGTCATGTTCCGCAGGACTCTCAAAAGGTGCCTAAAGCTCTATAAGTTAAGCGGATGCTGCCATGTGTCCTCGCCTATTTCATAGCGGAACACGCCATGTGTCACTTATTGAAATCAACGAAAAGCGGCCAAAGCAAGCGGGAAAGACACGAACGAATTGCTAAAGAGGACAACAGACCCGAGAACGTCAAATTTGTGGCAATGAAGTCGCTGTTGATCTTCACAGACTTAGGCACGAACCCGAAGGAATTCAAAGGCTTAAGGCCAAAAGAAAGACAAAACCAGGAAGAGACAAAGTGCAGAAGCGGACAAACAGTCCAGGTGGCAAAGAGAGGTATCAACTCAAGAATTTACTCCTGCAGTTGGAACAGTGCTTGCCAAGTGGTCATCAAACAGCGCAAACAATAAGCGGCGCGGCCTGTTTTTTCCACTTTGCATTAATGAGCAGACAAATCGTGTGAATATCTGAAAAAAATAGTCTTTTTTGCAGAAAAAGAGGCGTGGCCTGTGCTTTCACATTAATGTTTGAACGCCAAAGTCAAGACCGGCGATTACACAGCATGGTTCTAACATGCCTCTTCTAGAAGAATGACATCAGCAACAGTGATTTCCTCTTCCCGATGCTCTCAAACGCACATGGGCCAACTTGTCAAAGAGTGCCAAAGTCTTTTCCAAAGTGGCGCCTTCTCTTTCTATATATTGTAAACTTCTCATTTTGAGAAAGGGATCTCTTAGCTTGTAAGGCAAAGCTCTGCCCAAAAATCTCTAGGTTTGTAAGGCAGAACTCTGTCGGATTTTACCTTGAATCAAGACTTAGCAATTTTTACCTCCATTTGATTTTGCACTCACGCATATGTCTATGTTTTCTTTTTGTGTTGAGTCATTTTATTTTATGCTTTCACAGAACGATACCAGCATGTTTAGTGCATTGTGAAGTTTCCTCTTCTGCAGGTCTACCATAAGTGTCTACAACAGGAATATAGGCGCATGTGAATAGGCTGCCAAAGTGTGTCTCAGAACACCTTTGACAGTTCTTCCTCCCTGTATCTCTACGGACCCCTGACTCACTGATACAGAAGAGTCTCCCACATCAGATGAAGTGTATGACAGCTTCTTCTTGGTGAAAAGTGTGTGTTCGGGCTGAGTGGATCAACTTTTTTGGTGTATCACCTTTTAGTTTAGGTTTAGGTTCTGTTTTCAGCATCCTTCTCCCTTTTCATCCCCCCCCTTTTTTAAATTTATTTGTTAGCAGTAGGGAATCCAGGGCCTAAAAGATACATTGAATGGAGCTAGCCCTTATCTAGAGACTCTCCCCCCAGTTTTGCCAGGCTCATAGGCAAGAGGGGAGTTTCCATTGTTGCGTGTGGAACGCAGGAGCTTGGCCTCCTGTCCAGGGTGCAATCCACTGTATCAACACTACCCATGCATCTCGAAAATCCAAATCATCCTCATATAAATCTTTCATTGAGTCAAACCCAATGACCTCTACCATGATCTCATTCACAACAAGAGCTCACCTACTCAAGACATCTGCAACCTCATTGGATTGCCCACTACTATGTTTCAAAACCAAAAAGTAGCTTTGAAGAAAATCCACCCATTTCATGTGTTTATGATTAAGCTTACATTGGTTGTTTATGAATTGCAAATCTTAATGATCCGTGTACAAAATGAATTTTTTTGGCAACAAATATTGCCTCCAATTCTTAAGAGATTGCTCCATTGTATAAAATTCTTGGTCATAAGCCATATACTTTCTCTTATGTCATGTCTCTCTTTAGATAGGGACATCGTGGAAGACCCTTAGCCTTAAAACTATTCTTGAGGACTACGAGACAAGTATAAAGGGAAGTGAGTATTGAATGTTTTATTTGAATATTTGTAAAAGTATCTTTTTGAAAAGTACTTTATGTTTCTTATTACATTTAAAGAGGGGAACTTTAATGGTTATAAAGGCTTAAGTGTTTTAAGAATAGATCATAAGGAAAGGTCTTGTAAGACCTCTTTTAAATTACCCTTCTTTCCTCTTTTTGGGCGCTACACTTGGAGGGCTACAAAAGCGAAGAGGAATCATTTGGTAAGGGCATGTTATGTTTTGGATATTGAAAATTTGATCTATTAGCACGAAACGCTAAGTCAATTGCTTTGAAGACGAAATCTTTCAAGCAAACGAAGTTAGGAGACAAAAAACCTCTTCCTTTTTTGAGGTAACTCCATTCAAAGGTTATCATTGGAATCAACTAATCAGTCAAGGGTGTTTTAAACACCAATTGGTTATTTTCAGGTTGGCGCCTTACTATTGGAGAGTGGTGACTTGATTGAAGAGTGAAATCTCACGCTTTTGGTGATTTTTGTGCCTTAGGGGCAATTATGAAATTATCTTGAATATAATTCTACAATTTTCTCATATTTTTCCAGCTTGGCAATTTGGGTTTTTTTAGCCATCTAAATATTCAAAAAATTCATAAAAATTATGCTTTATTGCAAATATATTTTATGCAATTTATCGAGGGCTTGATAAGATTTTTTCGCATAAAAAACATTTAAAATTTTCAGATTTATTTTACAGCTAAGGACGCCTAGGGTTTGAAGAAGAAAATCTGATTTTGAAGGATTATCTTTTCATGTTTTAAGCAACCACTAATTGATTAGTGTTTGGCATAATTTTAAGCTATTTTTAAGGTGTTTTTGAAAGGTTGTTGGTAGCTAGGGTTTACTGCAATTAAATTAAAAAAATCAATTTGAAGTAGGGTTTATAAGTATTTCTAATTTTCAGCTAATCAACCTTATTGGGGACATTACATCTTAGCTTCATTCAACTTCTCACTAAAATACACAATGTGCTTAACTTCTTGGCTCAATATCACTCATATGCTTGTTCCGCCTGCATCACAGTCCACTTGGAACACTTTCCCAAAATCCGGTAAAGCTAACACCAACTATTTCTTTACCTTTTTCTTCAAAAACTAAAATTTATCCTCCTCTGTAGCTATCCACTGAAACTTCTTTTTATCTCCTTTCAGTCTTTGTAATGGGTGCACATATGCCACTAAAGTTCCCAGTGAACTTTCTATAAAAACTTGCCAACCCATGGAAACTTCTTGCCTCAAACATAATTTTTGGTGAAGGCCACTCCACAATTGCTCTCACCTTTGTGGTTCCCATTTTTAATCCATCATTTAAGATCACAAATACCAAATATATTAGCTCCTCTTACATGAAGCTACACTTCTTTAAGTCGATTAGAAATTTCTCTTTCTTCAACTTGTCGAAAACTAACCTCAAATGCTTCAAATCTACGTTACCGGATACGCCCCTCCCAGGCCCTGGGAGCGCGGGGATACGCCGGTACGGTACGGTACGCGACCGATCCGCGGGGGATACAGCTAGAGTACGTCGTGCCCACTGCGGATACGGCCAGATACGTCCATGGATGTATCCGGCCGTATCCGCAGGGGGCACGACGTACCCTAGCCATATCCCTCGCGGATTGGCCGAATAAAAAAACATTTTAATTTTTTTTCACTTTATTAAAAAAATTCAAAACCCTAAACGTGATTATTACTGCGCCCGCGCCTCCGCGAACCGTGCCTCGGCGACCCGCACCTCGGCGACCCGCACCTCGGCGACCATTGCCGTGCCTCTGCAACTGCCCCTGCACCACTGCTCGACCGCGCCTCTGCCGCCCTGTGCCACTAGGGTTTTTTGTTTTAAATTTCTTTTTAATTTGTTAATTTGTTAAATTTCTTTTTAATTTTAATATATAATATTAATATATAATATATAATTTTAATTTTAAATTTTTATTTATTTCTTTTAATTTTTTAAGTTTTATTATTAGGTTAAAAACTTAAAAATTTAAAATATATTTGTTTTAAATTTTAGACTCTAGACTTTAGGTATATATTTAATATTAAGTATTATATTTTAATTTTAAATTATTAATTAGTTTAAAATTTTAAATATAAATATTATGATATTTGGCATTGAATTATGAGTATATATTTTGTGGTTATATAACTTATTTGAAGTTGTTTTGTTTCCTCTATGCATATTATGTGGTTAATTTTGCTTATATGGCTATATTTTTAATTTTTTTTATATATATTTGTACGGCCGTATCCAGCCGTATCCAAACCACGAAAAAAAAAAATCGACGTATCCCCGTATCCGATACTCGTACCCGTATTCATAGCCGTATCCGTATCGGCAACTTAGCTTCAAATGCTCGTCTTTGAATGACTAAAAATCAAAATATCATCCAAATAAATAATCACAAAGTTTCTCGTAAATGGCTTCAATATTCAATCATGAGTCTCATGCATGTGCTTGGGGTTTTGATAAACCAAATGGCATAACAAGCCACTCATACAATCCATTATTCGTCTTGAATGTGGTCTTCCACTCATCACCTTCTCTTATCTGAATTTGGCGATATCCGCTTTTCAAATCTTAGTGAAGTACTTGGCACCACTCAAATAGTCCATCAAGTCATCCATTCTTGGCAATGGAAACCTATACTTAATGGTGATCTTGTTTATCGCTCTCAAATCCATACACATTCCCCAATCTCCATCCTTATTGTGTGTTAATACGGGTGGGACTACACATGGGCTCAAACTCTCTCGTATCAAATCCTTTTCTAGCAACTCCTACACTTGCCTCTTTAGCTCCTCATTCTCCACTGGAGTTAATCTATAAGCTACCTTGTTTGCCAAGCTTGCTCCCGGCACTAGATCCATATGATGACTAATCCTCATCATAGGTGGTGGTCCATCCGGTAAATCACTTGACACAATACCAACATATCTCTCAACAAATTCTGAATTTCAATAGGAAGGTCACTCACCTTAGTGGCTCTTACAACTTGCATAGGCTTTGAAATGAAATCAAAGCATGTCTTTGTCGTCCTTTCCACCTTCGAAAACTCTTTTACCAAAAACCAACATTGCCTTAGAACTGATGTCCACCTCTTCTCTATCCTTCAATGGGTTCAAAGTGAACCTCTTTCCATCCTTCACAAGAGTTAAGTGTTCATTCTACCGTCATGCATGTCTTCTATCATACTTTGATGGCCTTCCCAACAATACATAGCATACATGCATGGGCACAATGTCACACAAAACATCATCCTTATATGAACCAATTTGAAAACTCACCACACATAGCTCATTAACTAACACTTGATGGCCCTTAAGCAACAACAAAACCCTGTATATGTAATGTCCCCAATTTGGGACGAAGATGAAAAACAGGTTTTTCCAACAAACCCTTAGCAAATCCAATCCAAATTGAAATATGGAAACTTAAAATCAGCCAAACCCTAGCTGAAAAATTATGACATACAAGCAAAAGAACATCCAAATAATTACACAAATAGCTGAAATTTATTTAGAGAAATAAGTACCTTTTTTTGGGTCAAATAAATTAACGAAGTAGCTGAAAATACCTCCTGTAAATAATCTGAATTTTACTTGAAAGTACAGCTGCATTTTTCACTCCTTAAACACCTCAAAAAGCTTCACCTGAGGGTCACCACACCTCAGAAAATTAGTAGAACAATTCTGAAAATTAACCCTTGGATTTTGCTCACCAAATCACCTTCTGGAACTCTCCAACACAAATCGTCCAGCTAGAATGAAATACTAAAAATATCTCCAAACCCTAAAAGAGGGTTTCTTCAACACAAAACCCTCCAAAAGAGTCCCCAAGACCTACAAGTAATTCGTCCAAGATAGAAACCTGCAAATTAGCCTCTCAAGGTAATTTGCCAACCTTCCCAAAGACCTGAAATTTCGTTGTCCTTTTCAAACAATTCACTGCCCACAACAATTATTATTTCCTACAAACAAGGTGAAACTTCAAAAATTCATAACTCCCTCAATACTTGGAATTATGATGCAAATAAGAGCTCAAACTGACCACAAAATTAGTGACTATCAAATAAAAATACTTTTAGAATTTTATTTCCATAGAAAGTCCACCAAAACTTGCTCTAAAATTTTGCAAACCCTAGTTTTCAGAATTTTCCTTCTCAAACCCTGGGTTCACTCAAATTTTCAAAAGTGGTGTTCCAAAACACCTTTGTAGATCCATTTGCATGTACACATACAATTTGAAGCTCACTTACAACCCTTGAATAGAGTTGCCCAAGTAGAAGGAATGGAGGTTTTCAACTCCAAACTTAAGACACTTCTTGAAGGTTTTCGTCTTCAAGAGGTGGAAACCAAGATTGACATACTTGATTCAAATTTCCAAATCAACATTCTACATCCCCTTCAAATGAATCCTTGTCTTTATATACCACTCCTCCAAGTGTGGCGCCCAAAAATTGGAAGGGAGAGTTACCTTTCTTTTTAAAATATTAAAAAATCCTCTTAATTTTCCTTTAGGCCTTAAGTGCCCAAGACCTATAAACCCCAGCACCTAAGTAAGATAGAAACATAAGGTGCTTTTTGTTGACGATGTGGATTGCACCCTTGACAGGACGTTGAGCTCCTGTCTTCCACGCGGCACAATGAAAACTCCTCTTTCCTGTGGGTCTGGCAAAACTGAGGGGAGAGTCTCTAGATAAGGGCTAGCTCCCTTCGATGCATCTCTGATTTATTCCAGTACATTTGCTAATATATATATATATATATATAATAGGGGGTTGAAAAGAGAGAAAGATACTGAAACAGAACCTAAACCTAAGAGGGTGATGCACCAAAAAAGGTTTGATCTACTTAGCTTAAGCATACACTTTCCACCAAGAACAAGCTAATGTACACTTCATTTGATATGAGAAATTCCCCTGCATCAGTGAGCTAGGGGTCCTCTGGAGATACAGGGAGGAAGAACTACAAAAGGTGTTCTAAGACACACTATGGCACCCTGTTCACATGCGCCTATACTCTGCTGTAGACACTTCTGGCTAACCCGCAAAAGAAGAACTCACAATACACTAGACATGCTGGAATCATTCTATGAAAGCATAAAGAAAAATGGCTTAACACAAGACAAAGCCATAGACATATGCAAAAGTGCAAGCTCAAATGAAGGCAAAAATGTTTCTTTTTTATTCAAGGTAAATTTCGACAGGGCTCCGCCTTACAAGCTGAGAGAGATCTCCCTTCTCAAAATGAGAGATTACAATATATAGAGAGAAAGAGAAAGCAAAAAACACCCCTTTTGGAAAAAAAAGACTTTGGTGCCCTTTGACAAGTGGCCTACGTGTGCTGAGAGCATTGGAAAGAGGAAGCCGATGAAAGAGAATGCTGTGTCTGCTCTGATTTTGACTTTAGGTGTTTAAATACATTAAACGTCATGCATGAAAACATAGGCCACACAGTTTGTCTGCAAACAAGACCGCTCCTTCAAGGCATTCACACGGTTTGTCTGCTCATCAATGCAAAGTGAAGAAAAATGGGTCGCACCGTTCATTGTTGGCGCTCCTTGATGACCACTTGGCAGATACTGTGTCAACCACTGGAGTAACTCCTTGAGTCGACGCCTTCCTTTGCCACTTGGACTATTTTGTCTGTTTCTGCACTTGGCTCTTTTGTCTCTTCCTGGTTTTGTCTTATCTGGCTCCTTCGGCCTTCGAGGGCTATCTTCTGCTAATTCTTTGGCTCTTTGGGCTCCCTTCTTGGCGGTCTCTTCCTTTTGGCCTCAAGCCTTTGAATTCCTTTGGGTTCGTGCCTTTCATTTAAAGACCAACAGTTACTTCATGGTCATAAAATTGACGTCTGTGGGCCCGTCACCATTTAAAAGCCAACGGCTATTCTGTTGTCCTGAACTTGACGTTTGCGGGGACGTCATCAGACGTCTGGATCCCAACGGCTAGTCCATGATGCTCAACTTTGACGTCCGCGGGCTCGTCACCCCTTGGTCAATTCCTTCGGCTTTTGTCTTTGGAACCTCCCGAAGGGAAGGTGTCCCTTCAGGTCTTGAGAAAGGTCCTCCTTTTGGCAGCCGAGAGTCCCCTGCAAGGGCACCTGCCCTTCAGGGTCCTTCGGCAGCCTTGCTCTTCAAATCCTTCGGACAAAATGTCCGAAGGAAATCTTTTCTTTGTCTTTCCTGCTTACCACTTTCTGTCGGGATTTTCTATCGAGTGAATTCCTTCGAACAAAATGTCCGAAGGAATTCCTTCGGACCTTTTGTCCGAAAGAATTTGATTTGCTCACTTTGCCGCGGGGACTTTCTCGAAAGAATTCCTTGTTTTTTACCTTGTGAATTTCTTCGGACAAAATGTCCGAAGGAATTCCTTCGGGCATTTTGCTCGAAGAAATTCAACCTTTGCCTTAACATTTCCGAAGGAAAATCACCCTTTTGATTTCTCCGCAAAGGTTCCTTGGCCTCCGCAAGGGTACTTTTGGGTCTGGGACTGCCCTCCACAAGGGCACTTGTCCTTCGGGCTTTGGAAGACCCCCTTTGAACCTTCCAACCTAAACCAACTCATTGAACCAACTCGATGAACCAACAATGGTTCAAAGTTCTTGGAAAGGTCATGCTATTGGACCCCGACGTTGAACCACTGAACTAGTTCCTCCTTTTGCCGAAAGACTTGTGCAAAATCAAATTTGAACTGGCTTAAAATAGCAGGGGAAGAAGGAGACCGATTTTGGCCTGCAGGGCCAAAATGGTAAACACTTTTCATAACTCAACTCAAAATTAGAAATATAAAGTACCCTTTCCATTATTAACTCCTCACAAGTGGCCCACAATGCTCCCTTTCATTCCTCTACCCTTAGCCATCGGAAACAAGAATGGGCTAAGGGTCCCACGAGGGTCTAGATCAAAAATGGGGACATTATAGTATGGCATTGGATGCACTAACCTTTTCAACGCAATGTTTTCCACCATTTCTTTAGGCACTAGATTATTTGTTCTACCACTATCAACAATTATTTTGCAACACTCACCTCCCACTTTGTAAATGGTCCATAAATACTCTTTCTTTGCACTGGATCATTTATCTCGGCTGGTTTTAGAAGCACTCTTTTCATCATAAGAGCTTCTCCTCATGCTAGATCTTCCATGTGTGTTGGAGACCCAACACTCTCTTCATCTCCCTAGGCAATATGGTTTGTTGCTTCAGCCCTCTTGCTGTTGTTCTGAAATGCTTCTAGACACTCAAAAGCTCCATGTCCAACATACTTATTGCACTCAACGCACTTATCCATGAAGCCTCTTCCTCTTCCTCTTCCTCTTCCTCTTCCTCTTCCAAAGGATCCTCTTCCTCTAGAAGGCACTTAATCATGAAGCCTATACCTCTTCCTCTTCCGAAGGATCCTATTTTTCTAGAGAAATAGCCCCTTCCTCTTGCCTTTTGAATCTGATTTTCAAAGGTGCTTGCTTCTCCCTCATGGGAGTCTATTGTACTCTTCCACCACTGCTTTGTCCTCTTTCTTTTGAGAACCACCCTATACATCTAGAGTTCATTTGTTGCCTTTTAGACAATTTTTCCTCCGCCTTCAATGCACATTGATAGGCTTCCACCACCATTCTCGAATTGAATAAATTGATTTCAGCTTGAATGGAAACACGCAGCCCGTTCACATATCTTGACACTTTCTCTGATCATCTTCTATATGTCCAACTCTTATGGAGAGTCTATAAAACTCCTCAGTATACTCTTTAATACTCCTCTTTTTGTCTCAGATTCTGAAATTTATCAAACAAACTCATCTGGTAATCTGAAGGTAAGGACTTGGCCTTCAATTTTGTCATCATCCTATCCCAAGATTTGATTTTCTCTTTACCTTTCCTTTGTCTCTCAGTTTGCACATGATCCCACCATACAAATGGATGACCCTTCAATTTTGTGCAAGCAAACTTTACCTTCTTGGGTTCCTTCATTGACTCGTAGTCAAAGTATTTCTCCATCTTTGTGATCCATTCTATAAGCTCCTTGGGACTTAAGCTTCCATTGTAGCAAGGGGTGTCTAATTTTGGCTTAGTACTACTAAACTTTGTAACAACTTTGAAAAATCTGCTCTCAGGTTCATCCACAATATTTTCTACTTCAAGCTCTTGAGATTATACTTCTCCATCGTCACTCACATCTTCAACATGAGTTCCTCTTTTTTTGCATTATCTTCATTGCATATCTTACTTAGATTGCTCTCATCATCTCTGCTAAGTCTACAACTCTATGTGCCCTTGGTCTTGCTCCTCTTCCAATGGGATTACCTCTGTGTGCCATGTCTTACTCTCACAACTCTCTACAATTGCAGGTCTTTCTCACACCTAGAACAAATTTCACTAGAGCCTCACAGGACACAACCAAGCAAGAAAAACCTTGCTCTTATACAAATTGGTATAGATGGAATTTAGGGGGCCAATTTAATGGTTGCCTCACTACCCAGCAATAGTTCTCACTCGCTCTTAATCTCACATGGACACAAGACACAAAATAGAGTCACTTATTTTTATCAATGTTTAGATTCACAAATACATTCACAGTCAAAGACTAGGATCACCACGTTTCAATTTGCTTTGCAGGCTTCTAGCTCTGCATTCTTAGTTTTGTCTTCCTCCTCACATTTTGGACCTTTCTACTTAAGAGGATCTGCCACTTTAACTTCCCTGTCTCCCGGCTCTCTAACTTCTCATAATTGCTCACTATCATGAGGATCTCAATATAGTTGCCACACTTCAACCATTCATTTCAATCTCTCAATTGGCCACAAGCAAAATGGTTCTTGAACATTCAAATGCAAATAGTGACCTGCAAATGTGGTTGCTTGCCCCGTGGCCACCATCAATCAAAAGCCCTAATCAAGAACTTTTCAATGAGATCAATAACACCCCATTTGGTGATCTTTCATAGAAGATATGGCCACTTGAAATTCTCGTGTTGCTTGCCTAGTGAATAGGGCTTTTGTAAATTGTTGCCACTGTGACCCGCCAGGATTGTGACATGTCATGATCTCGCTGCCTTTGGGCAATGGACTTTGTTGTTCCCAAAATCTGTCACTCATTTTTGGGACAACATATGAACTATTTTGGTCCTGCAGGCCAAAATTATCTCTTCCCTTCTCAAAAATTGTTCTGAGTATTCAAATTCTTCATTATTCAAGCTTTTTCAGCTAAGGGACTCGCAGGTTCAACAGGTTCAACGACTTCAACAGGGGAGCTCTCACAAAGAAACAAGTTCCCAACACTTAGGCAATTTCAAGGTTGGTTCAACTCCGAGGTTCAACCAAAAGGTCCATCGGCAAGCTTCAAACAAAGGATTGAACCATTGAACCCCACTTCCAAAGGTTCAATGGTTCAATGGGTTCAAAGGTTCAATGACATCGGCAAGCTTAAAAAGTTAAGTGCTTCGGCAAAAGTTCAAAATTCAACCGCTTCAGCAAGTTCAACGGCTTCAAAGGACTTAAAGAAAAGAAGAAAGATTTAACCCGTTGAACCTTGAACCAAAATGGTTCACAGGTTCAAGGTTCAATGAGTTCAATCAAAGTTCGAAGAGTTGTTCCAATCAGTTGGTTCAAACGAATGGTTCAAAGCGGTTGGTTCAACCGGTCAATTGAATGAATGGAACACAGTATTGAACCATTGAACCATGGTTGGTTCAATCGGTCGGTTCAATCGAAAGGTTCAAAGGAGTCCCCCAAAACCCAAAGGGCAAGTACCCTTGCGGAGGACAGTGAACAAAAGGGAACAAAAAGATATCTTTCGGAAAGATTTTCTGCGGCGAAATTTTACAAGTGAAATCCTTCAAACAAATTGTTCGAAGGAATTCGTTCGGACTTTTTGTCCGAAGGATTTGAAGAAAAAGGCCGCTCGAAGGACCCCGAAGGGCAGGTACCCTTGCGGGGGGCTCTCGGCGACCAGGAAATGGACCTTTCTCAAGGCCCGAAGGGACACCTTCCCTTCGGGGGGTTCCAAAGATATAAAGCCGAAGGAATGATTCTACGGACTCTGCAAGAATGAATCTACGGACTCTGCAGGCCTGTTTCTACAAACTCCGCAGGCTGGTTTCTACGGACTCTGCAGGCCTGATTCTACGGACTTTGCAGGCCGGATTCTACGGACTCTGCAGGCCGGATTCTACGGACTCCGCAAGCCTGTTTCTACGGACTCCGCAGGCTTGATTCTACGGACTCTGCAGGGTAGTTTCTACGGACTCTGTAGGCTTGATTCTACGGACTCCGCAGGATTTGAAGAAGGCCGCCAGAAGGACCTCGAAGGGCAAGTACCCTTGCGAGAGGCTCTCGACGACAAGGAAAGAAGCGGAAGATTCCAGAGACCAGTTCAAAGAGATGGTTCAACTGACGAGCAAAGAAAGGATTGAACCAGGAAAGTGAATGAACCAAAGAAGCGATGGAACCAAGGAGCCGATAAGACCGCCCGAACCATTGAACCATTGAACCAATGAACTTTCAAAGGTTCATGGTTTAAAATGGTTAAAGTGACCAACGACTAATGACGTCCCCGTGAATGTCAAAATTCAGGGTAATGAAGTATCCGTTGGTTTTCAAATGTGGCTTGGAACCTGAAGAACAAACTAAGCGACCAGTTGAAGAGGAAGCCGAAAGAGCCTGCAGAAAAGAAAGGAGATAGCCTGAGAGCTTAGATCACAGGGAAAGAGGGGAAAGCTACAGGAGGTACTGAAATATCTGCGCAGGAGTTATTTCAGTAGGTGAAACAGTCCACCAAGTAGCATCTGAACGCACAAACACTCAAGGACGCGACTTGATTTTCTCCATGGCGTAAAGACAAAGTGGACAGTTGCGCCAATATCAGGAAGACGACTAGGTGGACTATACTTTGGAGGAGACATTTGAGATGAATCGACACGCCACAGTTAATGCAGACACCTTGTTCCAGCATGGCCCTCTTTGACTAAACTAAAAATGCATTCAAGGCATTGAATGCAACATGGGCTATTCCATGAAACAAAGCGCCAAGCCTTTCTTGGCTGCTATATATTGTAATCTCTTATTTTATGCAAAGGAGATCTCTCTGATATAGAAGCAAAACTCTGCCCAAATTGAAAGGCATTTCCTGAGACTTTGAGCTCAAATTGTTAATCATATTTCTTTATTTGAATGAGAAAGCAAGTGACCTTTCAAACTTTGTGCTGGAATAGCTTGTGTTGTTGAAGAAATTGTTCTTATGTCTATTTCTTGAATGCGTTCTTGTTCATTTAATTAAATAAACAGGACTAGTGGAAGTAACCAGGAAGGTGTCCTGAAGCTGACTATGGAGAGACTTTGTGCTGCCACAATTGTCTTTAAGTGTGTTTATTTTCTGTTTCTGTTTAAAGGATCTTGGGACGACTTTGTGCCCCCATTATCCTTCGTATTTCACTCTTTGGTAGTTGAGGGGGAGACTTTGTGCTACACCTCATTCTGCTTGTTACTGCGTCCAGTTATTGTTACCTTCCAAAAAGAATTCATGTTGTTTGTTGCAGACCACTTTCAAAAGAAGAGAAGTGTCTTCTGTCATTTCACCAGGTTTCTCCTTTGTCTGTGAACATCATCTCTGAAAAAAGAAAGATGGATGGTGTTATCCTACCCCTAAGTGTTATTTTCTGCTTATATATATAGTATATAGCTCCTCATATTTATAGGGAACCTCCCCTTGATGAGAGGAGAGATTTGTCCCCTTTTGATGTGGTAAACCTACACATTTGGCCGATCAATCTCCCTATGCTGTGGTTGAAATCACCTATTTTGCTCATCAGTTAGCTGGTGACAAAATATTCACCCAACAGACTTGTCGTTGCTTTCATAGCCTCACAACACTCTGCAGACCCATGAACTTATTAAAACCATTTGATAGTCACACAAATCCGCACTAAGTTGTGGCCTTTGTTTTGGCGGACCTGTGGAGTTTTAAATTCCACTTAAAGAATGGTCACACATCCACACTTAAGTTGTGGCCCCTACTTTTGACCTGCGACCTTTTTGTGAATAGGCCATGATCATGACACTTGTCACCCTCACATATTCATGCAGTATCCCTTGGACAATGTGGCCACCGTGAACTTTGTAACTTTCACGAGACCACGGATCCGTTCGAATATCAATTCCAATTTAGGATCGCACCAAGACCATTGTGAACTTTTCTCCTATTAGACTTAGGGTGAATGAAGATTAAATCCTTCGTGACCTCCATTAACACTACGAACACTTGGCGAATTTGTAAGGATATTTTGAATGTCTTTTTGTGAGGATATTGTTGACCATTTTGGTCCAGCAGACCAAAATCGGTCTCCTTCTGCCTTGTTGTTCTGAGCCAGTTCAATTTTTTGATTTTGTGCACAAGTCTTTCGGTAAAAGGAGGAACTAGTTCACTGGTTTGACGTCGGTGCCCAATGGCTTGAGTTTTCAAAGAGCTTTGAACTTAAACTTTGAACCATTATTGGTTCAATGAGTTGGTTCAGTTCATTCGGTTCAAGCCTTGGTTCAACAGCTTGATTCAGTTCATTCGGTTCAAGCCTTGGTTTAACAGCTTGATTGAGCATTCGGTTCAATGCCTTGGTTCAACAGTCGGTTCAATGAGCTGGTTCAACGTTTGGTTCAAAGGAACGGTTCAATGAGAAGTTTCAAAAGAGTCTCCCAAAGGACAAATGCCCTTGCGGAGGGTAGGGAACACTTGAAAAGACCAAAAAAGTGAACAAGGCCGAAAAAGTAAGTTTTCTTCGGAAGTTTGTTTAAGGCAAAGGACGAGAATTTTTTCAGACAAAATGTCCGAAGGAATTCCTTCGGACATTTTGTCCGAAAAAATTCTCGTCCTTTGCCTTAAACAAACTTCCGAAGAAAACTTACTTTTTCGGCCTTGTTCACTTTTTTGGTCTTTTTTCGGACTTTTTGTCCGAAGAAATTCTTCGAAAGAAAGTCCCGCGAAAAGACAAGGCAAGGAAAAAATTTCTTTCGGACTTTTGTCCGAAGGAATTTCCTTCCGACTTTTTGTCCGAAGAAATTATTCGGAAGAAAGTCCCGCGAAAAGACAAGGCAAGGAAAGTCCGAAAGAAATCTTTTCCTTGCCTTGTCTTTTCGCGGGACTTTCTTCTGAAGAATTTCTTCAGACAAAAAGTCCGAAGAAATTCAGCAAGGCTACAAGCAAAAAAGTCCTAAGGAAAACAAATAAAAAGGACTTCAGACTAAGGCAAAGGCAAGAATGATTTCTTTCAGACTTTTGTCCGAAGGAATTCCTTCACACAAAAAGTCCGATGAAATTTGATAGAAGCCGCGGGAAAAAACTCGAGAAAAAGCTTCGAAGGAAAGGAAGCGAGCGAGACAATTCTTGCAGACATTTTGTCAGCGGGAAAAATGACCGAGACAAAAGCCCGACCAAGGAGAAAAGAACCGAAAGAATTGCCAAGGACGGTGACGTCTCCAAAGCCGTCAATTTCAGGGTGATAAACTAGCCGTTGGCTTTCAAATGGTGACGGGCCTGCGAACGTCAATTTTACGGCAAAAAAATAGCCGTTTGATCTTTAAATACTTGAGCGCCAACCAGAAGGGAGCCCAAAGAGCTAAGAGAGGAAAAGACAAAACCAGGAAAAGACGATGCTAGGAAAAGACAAGTTAAGAATGAACTCAGCGACTTGCTAATGAAAGAGCCCAATGAGCCAGCAAGGCCGAGAAGATAGCCCCCGAGGGCCGAAGGAGCTAGAAAAGACAAAGCAAGGAAGAGACAAAAGAGTCAAGTATGGTAACAGACAAAACAGTCCAAGTGGCAAAGGAAGGCGTTGACTCAAGGAGTTACTCCAGTGGTTGGAACAGTACCTGCCAAGTGGTCATCAAGGGGCGCAAACAGTGAACGACACGACCCATTTTTTCTCCATTTTTTTTGCATTTATGAGCAGACAAACTACGTGAATGCCTTCAAGGAGCGGTCTTGTTTGTAGACAAATGGTGCGGCCTGTGTTTTTAAATGCCTGAAGTCAAAGCAGGAGCCGACACAACATTATCTATCAAGTGGCTTCCTCTTCCCAAGGCTCGGAACGTACAAGGGGCACTTGTAAAAAGGGGCGCCAAAGTCTTTTCCAGAAAGCGCCAAAGTCTTCTTCTCTCTATATATATTGTAAACTTCTCATTTTGAGAAGAGATCTCTTAGCCTGTAAGGCAAAGCTCTACCCAAAAAACCTCTGGGCTTGTAAGGCAGAACTCTGCCGGATTTTACCTTGAATCGAGACATCATTTTTACCTCTATTTGAGCTTGCACTTTCGTCTGTGTCTATGCCTTTGTTCTGTGTTAAGTCATTTTCCTTTATGCTTTCGCAGGATGATTTCAGCATGTCGAGTGCATTGTGAGCTTTTCTTTTGCAGGTCTGCTAGAAGTGTCCCTAGAGGAGTATAGGTGTCTGTGAATAGACTGCCATAGTGTGTCTGAGAACGCCTCTGGTAGTTCTTCCTCCCTGTATATCCACAGACCCCTAGCCCATTGATGCAGAAGAATTTCTCGTGTCAAATGAAGTGTATGGGAGCTTTTTCTTGGTAAAAGTGTATGTTCGGGCTGAGTGGATCAACTTTTTTGGTGTATCACCTTTTAGTTTAGGTTTAGGTGTTGTTTTCAGCATCCTTCTCCCTTTTCATCCCCCCCACTTTTTTCATTTATTTGTTAGCAGTAGGGAATCCAGGACCTAAAAGATACATCAAAGGGAACTAGCCCTTATCTAGAGACTCTCCCCCCAGTTTTGCCAGACCCACAGGCAAGAGGGGAGTTTCCATTGTTGCATGTGGAAGGCAGGAGCTCAGCCCCCTGTCAAGGGTGCAATCCACTGCGTCAACAGATATTTTGAATGTCACAGGGTTAGCCTAGTAGACCTACCATTGGGCACTAAGTCACTCCTCTACTGAAGTCACCTTGATGGACCGGGTTATTCAAGAAGACCTATACTATGCCTTGCACCAATTTGGCCATACAAACTGGTCTCACATTGCCTTCTCACCCATGAAGCTGCAAATAGAAATATGGTCTAAGAAAGTGATCCTTGTGACTTATGTGATCTCTATGGCCGTTGCAAACTCCATGAACTCAAAACTTGGCCTTTGTGACTCCATTAAGCTCAGAATTTGCCCCAAGAACTTCCAACCAAAATTCCTAATATGTTTTAGGTGATACAAGATTGTTATTTTGCCTTGGATGCTCATGTGTCATGATGTAGCACCATTAGAGGTATGTGAAGTTTTCATTTGCAACCATATTTTTTCCATAATTGCAGTCAATGAAGCAAATCCAAGAAATGTTATCATAGATGTCAAAGATGAGAGATACCACATACAAGAAGTAGTTCCTATACTTTCACAAATTGTCACCAAGCAATGCAAGAAGCTAGTCAATTTTAGTTAAAAAAAAATGTGCTCTTGGTGCTAAGACCTGAACGTAAGAATTTCCTACAACTCAAACTCGTGCCGCATTCCTTCAACAAAAATGCAATAGTTGAATAATGTGCTAGAAGAATACAAAAAAATATTCCCATCCCTTAAAGAAGTTCCTATGCATTATGCAGTCGAACACGCTATTGATTTGATTCCAGCAATACCTCTACCTAATGCATCTTTTATCTGCATATTGATGGGGCTTCTAATTGCTTAACTTTTGTATGTAGACACATCATATTTTGCTCCTCCCTATATAGACTTGGCCTTCTATCTATATTTTTTGTAAAAGTTGTTATATGTTATATTTTGATGTTTATAGTGGAAATAAATGGCTTTTTAGTTGCATTAGTTAAGATTCTTGAGTTTTTGCAAATGGTTATTCTGTGGTTAATTGTTGTTGTAGGATTTTGTGTCCTTATCCTAACATTGATGAAAGATGTATACATGTTGCAAAAGACCCTTTAAGTAATGGATATGCTAAAGAACAAGAAGATGTTGCTACAACCTTGTTGTCGCCTTACTCCATCTCTATTTTGGAATGCATGTTCTTGCTGCAGAACGATTGTGTCTGCTACGAAACAAAAGTTCCTGCTGCATGACGTTTCTTAATGAAAAAAATAACTCTGTTGTCAAACATTTGTCTTTGTTGCAGAACGAATGTCCATGTTGCTGAACGTTTCCTATTAGAGCCAAACGTTATGTTGTGGAACGAATCTGTTGAGAGAAAAATTGCTTTTGTTGCAGAATTAATCCTAAATGTTGTGAAACACATCATGCCAAAGTAATTATTGTAGAATACATCTTTCTATGGAAGTTGTTGTGAAAGGGATAGTGATGAGGACCTAGGAGAAGCCTTGGTGGACAACCACACTTGATGGATTAAATGGCTTATTACGAAAGAGTATATTGAATGCCAAAGGATGTAAGGATATATCAAAGTACAATGAGACAGGAAGAGAATGGCCACTCGATTAAAACTGTAACTACAAAGTTATATTATGCAAAGTACTGTATAATGAAACAAGAGATCAGATGTGTGATGCCTGCATACTTCCTAGTCTATCTATTTCACCAACTTATTACAAAGAATTGAATAATGTATTAATATACAAATGAGGAATATGAAGCATTGGTTGGACCCTTACAAGAGTTGGTAACAACCACTTCATAAATAATCATTAGTTTTTCATCTTCTAATAATGTCACTTGAACGCTACATGGAACAAAAATGACATTGTTGGAGTTGTGGCATCATAGAAGAGGAATAAGAGCTTCACAGTATGACCACATGTGCTTGGGATGATGCTAAAGTTGTGTATGAAGACCACATATGCTGCAAAGCAATGTCGTTATGTCGCAGGTCGATCAAAGGCACAAATCCTCCTGGATCAATCGCCCCTCTTGCATGAAATAGCGGAACAAGATGTAGAAAGAGGTTGGCAACTTGCACTTCTGTAAACCATTTCCCCAAGGAAGTACTTGTCTTGCTTTGACAATTTGAAAGAGAGGGATCTCTTGTTCACGTGTTTGATTGACACTAGCATCAACTATTTAATCTAATTTTGCTAGTGCATTGCAATCGATATTCATCTGTAATTGCTGAAGTGTCTCAACCATAGTTGGAAAACTTGCTTAAAACTCGACGAGTTTTGAAAAACTCATGAGTTTTTTTTCGAAGTGAGTTTTTCATGCTAGAACTCGTGCCAAAAATTCGCCGAACACTCGCCAAAAACTTGTTGAGTACTTGCAAAAAACTCGCTCGATCTAGGTATGAAGCCCATGGACAGCAAAAAGGGCATTTTGTTTTGTTTTTTCATCTGTTCTTCACTCTTGCTTAACCAAAAACCCACTCCAAACCATTTTGCACCATTTTTCAGTGATTTTGCATCGAGGAGACGAGATTTGAAGGAGATTTTCATCGGATTTCGAAGGCAAATTGGATTTCCAAGTAGGTTTTCTGATTTTTCTTGTTCTTTCTTTCTTTTTTTTTTCTTCATTTTTTTTGATTTTATGTTTAAAAAAAATCATGAATGTAATGTAAAAAAGATTTAAATACATTTATATTGTTGAAAAGAAGATTTAGATTCATCAAAACAAAAAAATGACACGTTTCTGATTTTTTTACATATTTTGCTGATTTTTTCATTTTTTTGAAATTCTCTTCAAACCCTAGTTTTTTTTTAAATTTTGAATCCTCTTTTTTGTTGAAAACATGTTTACAATCTTACATTAGCTTAATTTTTTACTAATTTAAAGTAATTTTCTGATTTTTACATTTTTTTCACATTTTTTTGAAAACCTAGTTTATTATTTTCTTTTTTTAATCCATTTTTTTTGATGAAAATGTTTAGTCTTAGATTAGTTTAGATTTTTACTAATTTAAAGTAATCTATTTTGATTTAATCTAATTTAGTTTGTTTTTAAATTTTCTATCAAAAAACTAACAAGTTGTGCTTTCACTTTGTCATTGTATGTAGGTTAATTGATAATGGCTTTTGAATCCGCTTCTGCCTCAGGGTTAGCCCCATCCATGCCTAGGGGATTTGTAGGCACTCATCCAGCAAGAGCTAGAGATCCTGCTTGAAAATATGCATATGAAAGACCAAAACATAATTCAGTCTATTGCATTAGATGTCAAAATGTATACCATGGAGGCATCAATCATTTCAAATACCACCTTGTTGGTATCCCTCAACGTGATGCTAAGGGTTGCATAAACACCAACGAGGAAATAAAAAGACAAATGCATGCCATACTTGCAGCTGCAGAAGAAAAAAAGTTGCAAAGAGCGAAGGCAAAAGCGGCAATGCAAGCAGCCATAGCTTCTTCTCACGGTGCTCCAGTCAACCTTGAGTCAGATGATGTAGCAAACATAGTGGGCTCTCTTCATGGTCCACATGTGCGAAGGCAATCGCTGAAACCCACCTGTTATAGACTGAATTTGCACCCTTGTGAGAGAGTTCTTCAAGTTCTTTCGCTTCTAGCTATAAGCATGAGAACAACCTCAGGATGTGGGTGTCCTATGGTGAGGTTGAACCTCTAGACTTTTTTATGAGGCTAGTTCCTCAGATGCTTTACTTCAACTCCTTGATTCCTACAATAAAATATACTAATGGCCAAGGAAAAGGGGTAGGAGGATTACTTGAAAAGAAACCTAAGCTAATGGGATGTGATGCACCAAAAGAGAGTGATCCACTTGGTCTGGAAAAGAGCAAACTACTGATGAAGCTAAACAGGACGCAAGCTTATTCTAGGTCTATCTCAGGGTCGTAGGCAGGGAGCTTTTGCGTGGAGGTCGAAGAAGAGCTTTACGCTCTGAAGAATAACAAAATAGGTCTACGGGAAACACTGAGTTAGTAAACTTCAAAGGGAACTAGACACAGACACTTATGCAACCCTGTATAAAATCGAAAGAGTCAAAAGCAAGGTGCTTAGAAAAAATGCAGGTGATGAACAGCAATCATACAATCTGCAAATAAAACCAAAAATGCACGCTTCTCTTTAACTAGAAATAGAAAAGTTTTTCTTATATTGCTTCAAAAGAGTCTTTTACAAAGCAATTTCTGCAGAGTGATTTTATCACCAGTCCGGGGATACATTTCTAGGCTCCAAGGCCTCTATTTATAAAGAAAAGGGGGACGAGAGAAAGTGAGGAAAGAAGAAGTCGCAGATGGCTAGAACCTCCTATTGTCCTTCCTTGATGTTCATAAATGCGTCGTTCTAGATCATCGCCCAATACTCTCGAGCCCCTCCCATCTTTAAGACATTATTTGGCGCATCTGAAAAGTCTTGTGAGCAGCTAGAATGTTTCTTCTTGGCGTGACGCATTTAAGCGTCGAACGACGATTGCGGGCAATGAACTATGGCAGATGAGATCCTTCATAACTTCCAGCTACCAGCCGCTTGGACTCTCCTGTGTTTATTGAACATCCTTGTGCCACTTGTCCTTTACTGATTGGCACTTCCTGCCCCAGTTATGCCACGTGGCAGCCTTCCATTTGTTGCATCATGATTCAAGCATTGTCGGACCAAGCTTAAGTCAAGCCCTTGAAGAATCTCGATTTACTCTATGTAGAGTAATTTGTGTTCTTTGGCCTCTCCAACTTCGGACTTTCCCAAATCCTCCGCTTATAAAACCTTTTAAGTAGAGTACTTGGAGAAACCCGATTTACTCTATGCAGAGTAATTCGGGTTCTTCAAGTCTACTTACTTCGGGCTTGTCCATCCTGAAGTCTTTTCACTTTGTTGTTTCTCGAGCCTTAAGACTTCGAGCTTTTCAAACCCGATTACTTCTAACAGCTACTCGCTTACCCTGATTTTGACGTTCCTTGGCCCGTCATTTTCTTCGGACACTTGGTCACGCGCTTCCCTCTTGGCTTATTTCTTTTGAGCAAATCTCCCGAAGGAAGGAATTCCTTTGGAATTTTTTTCTGCATCTGTCTTTGAAAACTACCCTTCGGACTTTTCACAATGGACTTTCCCGAAGGGTAAGAGACCCTTCGGGCTTTCTGCATGTCCCTCCGGATTTCTGCAAATGATCCACCCGAAGGGAAACATACCCTTCGAGAATTTTGAAATGGTCCTCCCAAAGGGTAACGTACCCTTCGAGAAAATTGCAACTGTCCACTTGGAGAAGAAAAAGCCCTTCGAAAAAGTTGAAGTGTACCTTCGGGAAAGTTGATTGGTCCCTTTTGCCCTCAAAAAACCTTTTGGCATTTTGATAATGCCCTTCGAATTTTTGAAAAAGACTCGTCTCTTGAAGAACCCGAGAAGTATTACTTTTCAAGACCAAATCGGGTTTGTTGAACACCTTTACTCATTTCGGGCTTCTGACTGCTCACAACTTATGAAGTAATCAAGTAGTGCTCCTTGGAGAACTCAAAATACACTATGTTGGGTGAATATTTTGTCGACCAGCTAACTGGTGAGCAAAATAAGTCTCTTCAACCATAGTATAGGGAGATTGGTCATCCAAAGTTGCAGGTTTACCACATCCAAAGGGGACAAATCTCTCCTCTCATCAAGGGGAGGTTCCCTATACGTATAAAGGGGCTATTATATATATATATATATATGCAGAAAATAACACACAGGGGTAGGATACACCATCCATCTCTCTTCTTTCAGAGATGATGTTCACAAACAAAAGAGAAAATCTTGGTGAAAACACTGAAAGCACTTCTCTTCTTTCAGAAGTGTTCTTGCAAGAAACATCAGTTCTTTCAGGTAGGATAAGTAACTGGTAACAAAGTACAGAATAACTAGCAATCTAAGATGTAGCACAAAGTCTCCACCTTGACTACCCAAGACTGAAACATGAAGAACAATGGGGGCACAAAGTCGTCCCAAGGTCCTTTACACAGAAAGAAGCTAAACACACACACTGAAAACAATTATGTCAGCACAAAGTCTGAAAGTAACTGGTTTCTGGACACCTTCCTTATCACTTCCACTAGCTCTGCTTGTTAAATTGCATAAACAAGAATACATTTAGGAAATAGACATAAAAACAATCTCCTAGAATGATACAAGCTATAACAGCACAAAGTCTGAAAGTAACTTGCTTTCTGATTCAAACAAAGAAATATGATAAACAATCTGAATCAACACGCCACAGTTAAGGCAGCCGCCTTGCTCTAGCATGGCCCTCCCTGACAGAACCAAAAATGCATTCAAGGCATTAATGCACAGCATGGGTCGCTCCATGAGACAAAGTGCCCAGACTCTCTTGTTTCACGGGCTTCCCTCTTGGCTTACTGGACTGGGTAACACATACTTAGAGTTGAGTTTCTTTCAGTACTTGTAGTAGTAGAAGATCCTCTGACCATATGCTCACCATCATCGGCGCCATTCTTGGTTAGAGTTCCTTCTAGCTCTGTTTCTGCATTCAGATCCTCTGACCAATGCTCACACCTTGGCCTCCTTGGAATCCTGGTGTACATTCTGGTTAGAGTTGCTTCAGTTATCATTTTGGTTTAAGGCTAATCCTAACGACTGTATATTGCTCTGCTGATTGTAATTGAAAGTTTGAAAAAATTGGCTCGGAATATTTCAGTGGTATCAGAGCTAAGTATCCTGCCACCCTATGAACAAACCGTCTATGAGTGACAGAGAAAAGAGATACATAGCAAGGGAAGATAAGAAAGTTGCAAAACAGTTCCAGTGGTATCAGGCTCCAGAAGGTCAGACAGCTTCAGAGGTCTTGAGGGTTCATTGGGAGTCTTCTCAGAAAATAGATATGGCAGAAGGTAAGAGTCAGTCGGGGGTAATGAGAGGTTTACCAACAACAGAGATGATAGTGGGAAGGGAAGAGAGAGATCGATAAGTCCCGGAATGAGATTTGAAAGAAAGATGGATGCCTTGATGAATATGGTATCTCTCATGTTGGGGAAAGTGGGCCAGAACACAACTCCACAGAACAACCCAGGATATAGAGGGGAGCACAGTGCCTCTAATCAGCTTGATGGAAGTGTTGCTCAGCCTGTTTCAAACAACACATACATTTCGTCAAGGCCCTTCAAACCCACCTTAGCACCAGTAAACACCCAACCTGATCCTGAAGAGAATGCTTCATTCGTGGACCAATTGAGACGTGGCCATGCGGAGTATGATTCTCTCCCTGATGACATCAAGATGGACATGTCCTATAATGAATTTATAAATCATAAGAGAGAATAAGGGACAAGGGAGACATTATGAGCAAAGAAGAACAACAGTTCAAGGGGATTTGTATCAAGCTGTCAACAAGGTTATACTTCCACACTATGACGGGAGTGATAACAGTTCAGCTCGAGCTTGGATACAGAAGCTGGACAACTATCTAGCTCTTAGACCCATGCCAGAAGAGGAGGCGATTAAGTTCGCTATGCTACACCTTGATGGGGTGGCGCACGAGTGGTGGCACCATGGCTTAGTCACCTTAGGTCATCGGTCTATCACTACCTATGATGAGTTCACCAATAGGCTCATCGAGCGATTTGAGAAAAAAAATCTTGAAATACATTTCAAAGAATTGGCACAGTTGAAGCAGTATGGCACAGTTGATGCCTACATAGCTGAGATCCAGAGACTTTCAGTGATGGTCACTGGCATCACGGAGAGGCGGTTGGTGATCCTTTTTAGTGAAGGATTGATGGAACCACTCAAGGGTTGGATTAAAGCCTTTGATCCACCATCCCTACAGGAGGCAATGAAGAAAGCAAGAAACATGGAGTGGGCTGCTCCTAAGGCGAAGTTTCAATCCAAGCCGCCCTTTCACAAAGGGGATAAAGGAAAAAGACCTCATCATAGAACTCCTTTAAGACCTCAGCATAAGGAGTTCAATCAGCGTAATCCTCATGTCAAAAGATTGGATCCTGAGACATTGAACGAACTCAGAAGAAAGGGGCTATGTTTCCGGTGTAGAGAAAAATGGTCTCAAGAGCATGTTTGCCCAAAGGGAGTCAAATTTCACCAGATTGAGTACTATTCAACTGGTGAAAGTAATTCTGATTTTTCAGACCAGCAGTCTGATTTTGAAGACAGTGAAGTGGAAAGAGCTCCAGAAGAGTCCGAAGATGAAAAGGAAAATGGAGGCATTTTGGCTCAACTTTCGAGCTTCCAAAAGAACGAATCCTTCAAAGTTTGAGGGATGATTAAGGGGCAGCGAATAGTTGTTTTGATCGACACTGGAGCAACACATAACTTCATTGATGAAGTTGTGGTGGCAAAGAAGGGGCTGCAAACAGAAGAGTTTGAAGGCTTCAAGGTCATGGTTGCTGATGGGTTCCACATCTCATGCACCAAGAAGATCTCAAACATGACTATGCAATTGGGAAACTATGAAGTCAAGGATGACTTCTATGTGGTCAACATTGGAGATACGAATGTCGTTCTAGGCATTCAATGGTTGCGTTCACTTGGAGAGATCTCCTTAAATCTGCAAACTATGGAGCTCAAGTTTCAATCTGATGGGAAAGGATGGTACTAAGAGGAATGTCCAATGGGGGACCTTGGGTTGTGTCATTCAAGAGAATGGCAAGGCTGATTCGTCATGATCAAGCTGAGTGGGTTGCAGAATGTATGATTCTTCCTGCTAGTCCGATTGAAACTAAGAGAGACTATCCTCCTGATGTTCAGTCTCTACTCACAAAGAAGAGCAATACCACCTGAACGGAGTTCAGAACATATCATAGAGCTCAAAGAAGGAGCTAAACCGGTTATTACAACTCCATATCGGTACCCCAAGAAGCAGAAGGATGAGATTGAGAAAAACATTCAGGAACTCTTGGAGATGGGTTTCATTCGCCCAAGCAAGAGCCCCTTCGCTTTAGCAGTGGTTCTTGTGAAGAAGAAGGATGGTACCATGCGCATATGTGTGGACTATCGTGCTTTGAATCAAAGCACCATCAAAAACCGATACCCCATTCCAAGGATAGATGAGCTCATTGATGAGCTACATGGAGCCAAGTTCTTTTCAAAGATCGATTTGAGATTGGGCTACCACCAGATTAGGATGAGGGGGTCAGATGTTGAGAAGACAACTTTTAGATGTCACTATGGCCACTTCGAGTTTCTAGTCATGCCATTTGGGTTGACTAATGCTCCTGCTATTTTCCAGTCTTGCATGAACTGAGTTTTTAGAAACAGCTGAGGAAGTTTGTATTGATATTTTTTGATGATACCCTGATTTTTAGCAAGACATGGGATGAACATCTCAAGCACTTAGAAGAAGTGCTTAGCATCCTAGAATTTGAGAGCTTGTTCGCCAAAGCATCCAAATGTGAATTTGGAATGGAGGAGTTATTGTACCTGGGTCACATAATCAGCGCTGAGGGAGTGAAGGTTGATCCAAAAAAGATCAAGGCCGTTGTTGATTGGCCACCTCCTGAGAACTTGACTCAATTGAAAGGGTTCTTGGGTCTTTGTGGATTTTACAAAAGATTTGTGAAAGGGTACTCACAGAATGCTGCTCCTCTTACTGATCTCACGAAAAAAGGGGCCTTTTGTTGGTCAGAAAAGGCTCAATCCACTTTTGATAAGTTTAAGAGGATCATGAGCTCTTGTCCAGTTTTGGCTATTCCGGATTTCTCCAAGCCTTTCGAGCTACAATGTGATGCATCCGGTGAAGGAGTTGGGGCTGTTTTGATGCAAAACAAACATCCCATAGTGTTTGAGAGTAGAAAGCTAAGAGGTGTTGAAAGAACCTACTCCATTTATGACAAGGAAATGCTTGCCATTATGCATGCATTAGCTAAGTTCAGATAGTATTTGGTGTGAAACAAGTTTGTGGTCAAGACTGATCATAACAGTCTCAAGCACTTTATGCATCAGAAGGATTTGAACGAAAAACAACAAAAGTGGGTGAGTAAGATCCAAGCTTACGATTTTGACATCAAGTATGTCAAAGGGAAAAACAACATTGTGGCTGATGCTCTATCTAGGAGACCCCGTTTAAGCTCACTGTGCGAGCTTACTGGTGATTGGAAGGACATGTTGCTTGCTGATTATGCCAAAAATCAGTTTGCAACCAGCATTATTGAGGGTACTTTTCATGATGAAAGGTACAAGGTGATTGAAGCGCTGATTCACTACAAGGGTAGGATCTTTTTGGTCGCTGATTCTAAGCTCAAAAAGAAGATTTTGTCGACATTTCATGACATTCCTCTTGCTGGTCATCAAGGCTTCTTTAAGACATATAGGTAGATCCAGGAAATATTCTCTTGGAAAGGGTTGAAAGGGGAAGTTCAACGCTACATTCAAGAGTGTCCCACTTGTCAAATGAACAAAAATGAGCATACTCTACCAGCCGGTTTGCTGCAACCTCTCCCTATTCCCAATCAAAAATGGGAAGGCATATCGATGGACTTCATCATGGGTTTGCCCAAAGTCCAAGGGAAGGATTGTATCTATGTTGTAGTGGATGGATTAACCAAATTTGCTCACTTCTTCGCCATTACCAGCTCTTTTTTAGCAGCCCAAGTTGCAGATCTGTTTTTTCATGAGGTGTTTAGGTTACATGGACTGCAAAAAAACATTGAGTGATAAGGACAGTAAGTTCCTCAGTACTTTTTGGCGAGAGGTCTTCAGAATGTGTGGTACTGTGCTTACTCCAAGCAATAGTTATCACCCCCAAACAGATGGACAAACGGAAATAGTGAACAAGTGGTTGGAAGGCTATTTGAGAAACTATGTTTCCAAGCAGCAAAGAGCATAGGTGAAGTGGCTTCACATAGGCGAGTACTGCTATAATTCTTCTTTCCACATGTCAATAAAGATGTCACCTTTCTTGGCTCTTTATGGTAATGAAGCTCCTAGCTTTGCTGATTTGGTGTTTGGTGACAACAAAGCTCCTCAAGCCAAAGACTTATTGCAGCAGAGTCAAGATATCATGAAATCATTGAAGAACAATCTTCAGATGGCACAGAATCAGCAGAAGATGTATGCTGATCAACGGCGTGTTGAGCGCTCTTTCGAGGTTAGGGATATGGTTTATCTTCGATTACAGCCTTACAGACAGTCTACTCTCAAGAAGAGTGGAACTGAGAAGCTCAAACCTCGTTTTTATAGGCCATTCAAGGTTATCAGAAGGGTTGGAGCAGTAGCTTATGAGTTGGAGCTACCTTCTGATAGCAAAGTACACAATGTCTTCCACGTCTCGCCTCAAGAAGGCACTTGGACACAATGATGTTGCTTCATCACAGTTGCCACCTTTGGATGAAGGACAGTTGGTTTTAATTCCAAAGGAGATACTTGATTATAGAGAATGTTCTTTGAGGAAAAGAACCATCAGAGAATACTTGGTGAAGTGAAAAATTTTGCCTATGGAGGATGCAACTTGGGAGAATGATGAGATTCTGCAACATCCAGGGTTGCGATTGCTTGAGGACAAGCAATCTTGGGGAGGGCGGACTGTAATGTCCCCTTCTCGAGCATGATCTTTCCAATGACCGTTGGCCTAGACCTGAGACCCGTAGGCTACTCGAAAGGTAAAATTAGGGTTTCTTGTTTTGAAGGATGCTCTTGCTTGAGGTCGGTTGATTCAATGGCAGATTCTTTCTGAGTTTTCAGAGAGCTTCGCAGTGATACGTTCTTTTTGGCATTCTGAGCATCTTTAGGAATTTACTATTTTTAGTAAATTCTATTTCTAGCAGTGGTCCGGTTGGTTTCGACACGGTTGGCTTTCCATATCAGTTTGATCTGTGGGCTTACTCAATTTGGGGCTTTGGGGGTACAAATGGAGAGATAAGTCGAATTAATTTTATTAAGTCATGTTTTAATGTTATATTTTGACATTGACTTTCCCCTTGGCCTAGCTACTTCACTTTAAGTTGTTTTAAAAAGATGTTTTTTATGGGGTGGGCGCCTCATTGAAAGAATTAATTATAATTCTTATTGAATATTTAATCCAAGCTTAAGTTGGACGCCACCTATTGGAGGATAGGGTATCTAGAAGGGTCAAATGGAAATTATAAAAGAAAGCCATTGGTCCTCACTTGGGCATCTTGAACTATAGGAATGTTATGCTGCCGGATTGGCTTGGGATTGGTTCGAGGAATGAAAGCCTCCTAGCTTGGCATTGCTTCTCGCTTGAAAGATAGCGACTAGTGGTGAGATAGTGTAATTTGATTGTTTTGTATGTAAGATTTGTGCATTGTATTCAGTGTGTGTTTTATAGATCAGTTTATGAGAAATTCAGCGCTGTCATATTCATTACAGCACGTTGTCTTTTGTTCATAAGTAAAAAAAGACAAAACATTTCATTGTGGGTATTGGCTATATCTCTCTGTTGGTAATGGGTGCCCCTCTTCTGTAAATTGTAGATTTTTTAATGACTGCTGTGATTTTTAAAGGCAAATCACCCCTCTTGCTAGATTGTACTTCCTGTGTGTGCATTGGGATGCATGCAATAATTATATAGAAACTTTTGGGTCTGTTTGGTGTTCCAATCTTGGGCGCCTTCATCATTAGGGCCTTTTTCTTTTCGTTTCACGTCAATAGGATGAATTGGGTGAGAGATTTGTTCATTTTAGTGTGATTTCAGGTTGCTGGTTTTACATTTAAAGGTGCAGATCAGAACATACCAGAATCGTGAATCTGTGTTTTTTGAGGAAAGAAAGCAGTCTCGGTGTGTTCCATTAAGCAAGGAGGATTCTCTATTTAAATGCTTGTTGAATGGTTGTAATTCTATGATCTTGGCAGGCGAATTCTTGATCATATTGTAAGCTGGCAGTAGTACTGACAGCAGTTCTTTAATCTTGCTTAATCATGATTTGTAATGCTGATCTTATATTCTGAAACTGCATTGTAATACTTTACATCTCCGTCATATGGTAGCTTCCACTCCCTTTCGGGTTGGAAAGCACATTCTTGACGTTGAGTATTTCAGCATTCTTGTTTATTTCACTTCAGAGCATTGTAATTCGTAGCGCTCCGCCATAAGGTCGTCTCACTCCATACTGGATTGGGTAGCACATACTTGGTGTTGAGTTTCTTGTAAGCATTGTAATTCTTAGTACTCCACCATATGGTCGCCTCACTCCATACTGGACTGGGTAGCACATACTTGGTGTTGAGTTTCTTTCAGTACTTGTAGTAGTAGAAGATCCTCTGACCATATGCTCGCCATCATCGGCGCCATTCTTGGTTAGAGTTCCTTCCAGCTTTGTTTCTGCATTCAGAGCCTTTGACCAATGCTCACACCTTGGCCTCCTCGAAATCCTGGTGTACATTCTAGTTAGAGTTGCTTCAGTTATCGTTTTGGTTTAAGGCTAATCCTAACGACTATGTATTGCTCTACTGATTGTAATTGAAAGTTTGAAAAAATTGGCTCGAAATATTTCAATTCGGGTCTGCGTTTTAAGTCTGCAAAGATCAACAGACACTTTATTGCAGCAAATTTGACGTCCGCGGGTCTTTCATCTTTTGAAGGTCAACGGCTAGTTAGTCGTCTTAATCTTGATGTTTGCAGGCGTGTCATTCTTCTTAACAATTTCTTTGTGTCTTTTCCGCTTGCTATGGCCGCTTTTAGCTGTGACACAGACGAGAACACGTGGCAGCATCCGCAGCTTTGACATAAGCTTATTGAAATAAGCTTTGAAACTTGCTAGAAACCTAAAGCGCGGATGCAGACACTTGTCACGGTCCGCCGAGTTGGAACGGGGAACGTGGTGAGTTCCGATGCTTTGAAACTTGTTAGAGACTGTGTCTCGGCATACGACACTTGGCAGCTTCCACTGCTCTTTGAGGCTTGATCTTTCTTGAAGGGAACTTGCCCTTCGGGGTCTCCCGAGTGGACTTCGGGCTTTAATTTCTTCGGTTAGGCTCGACCCTGTATTTCCTTCAGACAATATGTCCAAAGGAAATCTTTCCTTAACTCTGCGTCTCTGCATCGGGAGTGTTCGGTTTTTGACACTTGGCATATTCCACTACTACAGGCGAGGACACTTGGTAGAATCTGCCGCTTTTTAGAAACTTTCGAGAGTCCTACAGGGGATGACACGTGGCGGCTTGCATTGAGCTCTAGAAATAATACAAAAACATTCGACACTCATTTCAAGTTCACGCGGAAGATGACACGTGGCGGTCTCTGTTTACTTTAACAACAAAACCTGGGGCTCACCAGTCCTTACTCAAGTCGCAAATGTCGACACTTGGTGGCTTCCGACAAGTTTTTCCAAGGACATGTGGCAACTTCCGTAGCTCTTTAGAAGCGAATTACAAACTTTCCGCTATTGCCACTTGGCACTTTCCGCAAGACTCTGAGAGAAGCTTAGGAGAAACTTGAATTTGACATCCGCATGGATGTCACTGGTGCTTGGCGCTTCTTTCCTGCAGAGTCCGTAGTTTTAAGCGTGCGGAGTCCGTAGAAATTGAGAAGCTTGAAAAACAAGGAATTTGAATGTTCAGGACAAATTTCGAAAAGGGAAGAGACAATTTTGGGTCTGTGCAGGGTCAAAATAGTCCATAGGTTGTCCCAAAAATGAGTAACATTTTTCAGGGACAATAGCTGTCTCTAGTTGGGAAACTTCCTTCAGTTGGAAACTTGAAATATAGCTGAGGGGAGTAGAAACCAGAATCTCCAGTGCCTTGAAGTATGCCATTGGGCTATGGAGTCATGCTACCCAAAAAGAAAGGCTCCAAAAAAAATGAAAACGGAAAGCACAAAACAGAAACAAAAGACTATACAAATATACATATGTACAAGTGAACTTATCTGATACTTCAAGAATTGAAGTGATTCAGACGTTGCCCATTGTGAGATAATGAAGATGGCGTTTCGTCCTAATAAACCAGCAGAAAACCATTTTGTCCCCAGAATCGGTGACGGGCGAATGGAACTCTCCACCAGGAATCACATTTTCTGTGCACTCCTTTTGGCTCTCTCTTCTTGCTCCATGGCAAGACGTGATCTTCAATCTGAAAACCGTAACTCCTTGCTCTCTCTGCGAAGAGTTCCTTTTGCTGACTTTGGAGTACAGCAGTATGGTCCACTACCATAGCTTGTTGTTCTGTTGGTTTAGTCCAGCCCATGTTTTGATTGTCAGCATCAAACTCCTGACAAACTATCAGCTCGGCATCTCCTTTGGTGTGAAGGAGTTTGACATCTTCATCCTGAGCAGCGTTCAATCCGAGTAATACAGATTTGTACTCGGCATTGTTGTTGGTGTTGCTGAACTGCAACCGTGTGAAGGAGGAAGAATATCTCCTTGAGGAGATATCAACACCATCCCGACTCTAGCACCGTTAGAGGAATTGTTGCCATCGAATTCCCGAATCCAAACATCATCAGAAACTGATCTTCTATCAGATTTCTCTTCATTAGAGATGGAAGATCCTTTTTCATTTATACTGCGCCCTACCAATTCTTCTGATGTCTTATTTGAATCGATTTTAGGATTGCCACCTACAGGACTTTCATCCATAGAAACATGAACACCCTTTGTGGTCAAGAAGTAATTACCCCTGCTTGAAGACTCAAACAGAATTTGAGCTGCAGGGGCCGACGTTTGGGTGACCACGTATTTTGCCTCCTTTTCATGTAGCAGCGTCTTCATAACACCTTTGACTGGAATCCTCGCCTCTGATAAATCCATGCTCAATTCACCACCAACATCCCTGCAAAAATTCTGCCCAAGAAGGATGCCATATGATGGTGGGAATCGGCTACCAAGATAGTCATCTCGATTCTTTTATCTGGGAACGCTGCAAACGCAAATTGGGCGTCCTTAATTTGTCCCAGTAGAGGTACTTGCTTGTTCTCCATGGAGAAGCATCTACCAAACGTCTTGGTTAGTGTGAGGCCAAGGGATTCAGCCACTTTGGCAGGCATGACATTGTTTGAAGCTCCAGAATCAATGATGCAGTTATTCAGCTGATGACCGTTTATCAGCAATGAGACATAGAAAGGCTCAGTCCTACCGAGAGCAGCAAGAGAGGTAATGACAAGATTGTTCTTGGTGGGTGCATTCTTGGGGGGATCATGTGTCACTTTGGGAATCGCTTGTCCTACAGGGATGGCCTACGTTTTAACACATTGAACCAGTTTGTCTAATTGCTCGGGATGGGACTGCAAAAATTCAAATTCAGACATTTGAATTTTGGTTTTCTTTACATGGTCAATGATATCAAATGCCTGGAACGAGCCAGGAGCAGAGGATGGGAATTCATCCTTTCGCTTTTTGGGAGGGGGAGAATTGGACTGGGAATTTGAAGTTGAAGGTGTAAAAACGTTTGGGGTACTTACCTTTCTAGCAGTCACCGGGTCCTTTGGCTGGAAGCGCAGAGTGGTCCCACGCTTAGCAATTGAAACTGCTGGTTGAGGTTGCCCCTCTGTCTTCTTGTTGACTATTTTGGTCTTGCAGGCCAAAATCGGTCCCCCCTTTTTTCCCCTGCCGTTCTGAGCCAGTACTTTTTGATTTTGCACAAGTCTAGAAATTCTACGGACTCTGCAGGTTTTCTACGGACTCTGTAGGTCCATTTCTACGGACTCTGCAAAGAAGTTTTCTACGGACTCTGCAGGTAGAGACGAGTTCCCGACACTTAGGCGCAAAATGGACCATTCCAAGTGCCCTTGTGTAGGGCAGTTCGGGATTCAAGAGCCCTTGCGGAGGCCAGGGAACACTTTCAAAAGAGGCCACAGAGAAAGGCCGAAGAGGTAAGTTTCTTTCGAAAATTTGTCTAAGGCAAAGGAAATACCCTTCGGAAGGGTCGTTTCCAATTTTCCCGAAGGGCACTTTTCAAAGGCAGTCAAAGAAGCAAAGGGAGAATCTTTCGGACTTTTTCTCTGAAGGAATTCCTTCAGACAAAAAGTCCGAAGGAATTCGAAAGGCACGGAAAAGACTAAGGCAAGAAGTGATTTCTTTCGGACATTTTGTCCGAAGGAATTCCTTCGGCCAAAAAGTCCGAAGAAATTCGGGGAAGCTGCGAAAGAAAAGCCCGAAATAGAAATTTTCGAAGGTTAAGCAAAAGTGGTCGAAGACAATTCTTGCAGACTTTTTGTCCGCGGGAAAAGTGGCTGGGAAAATTGTCCGCGGGAAAATTGGCCGCGGGAAAAAACCCGAAGGAAGTCTCCGAAGAAAAGGAACGAGCAAGATAATTCTTGCGGACTTTTGTCCGTGGAAAAATAGCCAAGGAGAAAAAGCCGCCGAAGGACCCCAAAGGGCAAGTGCCCTTGCGGGGGACTCTCGGCCAAAATGAAGGACACTTCTCCAAAAGCCGAAGGGACACCTTCCCTTCGGGAGGGTCCAAAACAAGAAGCCCGAAGGAAAGGGAAGCAACAAGAATCCGAAGGAATTGAGAAAGGCCGAAGAAAATCTAAGGGGTGACGGGCCCGAAGACGTCAAACTCAAGCACGGCAAACTAGCCGTTGGTTTTCAAATAGTGACGGGCCCGCGAACTTCAATTTTAAGACGGTGAAATAGCTGTTGATTTTTAAAAAGAACAAGAAGAGCCCAAGGAACGCAACGACCCGCCAAAAGATAGCCCCGAGGGCAACAACCCGCCAGGAAGAAGACAAAGTGCCGAAACGGACAAACAGTGCGGGTGGCAAAAGGGAGGCAAGTTATTGCCAGGTGGTCATCAAACGGCGCAAACAATAAGCGGCGCGGCCTGCTTTCTCCACTTTGCATTTATGAGCAGACAAACCACGTGATATCTGGAAAGCAGTCTTGTTTGCAAAAAAGAGGCGCAGCCTGTGCTTTCACATTAATGTTTGAATGCCAAAGTCAAGACCGGTGATTACACAACATGGTTCCAGCAGGCCTCTTCTAGAAGAATGACATCAGCAACAGTGACTTCCTCTTCCCGATGCTCACAAACGCACATGAGCCAGCTTGTCAAGAGCGCCAAAGTCTTTTCCAAAGCGGCGCCTTTACTTCTCCTCTTTCTATATATAAAAAAACTTCTCATTTTGAGAGGATCCATTCTCTTAGCCCGTAAGGCAAAGCTCTGCCCCAAAATCTCTCGGGCTTATGAGGCAGAACTCTGTCAGATTTTACCTTGAATCAAGACTTAGCATTTTTACCTCCATTTGAACTTGCACTCACGCATGTCTATGCTTTCTTTTTGTGTTAAGTCATTTTCTTTTATGCTTTCACAAAACGATTCCAGCATGTCTAGTGCATTGTGAAGTCTCTTCTTCTGCAGGTCTGTCAGAAGTGTCTACAGCAGGAATATTGGCACATGTGAATACGCTGCCAAAGTGACTCAGAACACCTTTGACAGTTCTTCCTCCCTGTATCTCTACGGACCCCTGACTCACTGATATAGAAGAGTCTCCCACATCAGATGAAGTGTATGGGAGCTTCTTCTTGGTGAAAAGTGTATGTTCGGGCTGAGTGGATCAACTATTTTGGTGTATCACCTTTTAGTTTAGGTTTAGGTTATGTTTTCAGCATCCTTCTCCATTTTCATCCCCCCCCTTTTTTTTATTTGTTAGCAGTAGGGAATCCAAGACCTAAAAGATACATCAGAGGGAGCTAGCCCTTATCTAGAGACTCTCCCCCCAGCTTCGTCGGTCCCACAGGCGAGAGGGGAGTTTCCATTGTTGCGTATGGAAGGCAGGAGCTCGGCCTCCTATCAGGGTGCAATCCACTGCGTCAACAGTTTTTGGCACGCCCAGAGGGACCAACTAGGACAAGTTTGGTCCAAAGAGTTGAAGAATTTTTGGTGTGTTCTTCAACCAACCAGCCTTTGGAGGCTTTTCATCAACACCAATGGCGACTCCGAGTTGAATCAGTTGGTTAAGCAGTCCAGGTGCCATCAAGAAATCTCATTTTTTGTATCTATAATCCCTTTACCCAGAATCATGGGCCTTGTTTTCCTTCATATAACTTTGATCAAACTCAAGTTTTTTATGGAATCACCCCAAGCAGCTCTCCTAGTTGCCCTTCAATGATAAGGGAAGTGGCGCTGGAGTTTGAGAAGCAGGTAATGGAGATCAACAGACTGGATGAGCAGTATGGATATCAGCAGGAGCTGATGTATAAAGAGGAGTGTTTGTTCAAGCAAGCTCAGGGCTTGCAATCCATGGAGGAGGAGGTAGCAAAATGGAGGAATCCATTCATTCAAGGTAGTCAGCCTTGTGTGCCCCCTCCTATTCTAAAGAAAGCCCCCTCTTGTGCACCAAATCCTTTCTATCAGATGGCACTTGCTCATTCTAGCTCATCCGATGCATCAATCGATCCTGCTCTTAATCCTGTGCGCCTAGCTTTCCAGCACACCTCTCTTCAAACAGCTCTTCCTGTACATGAGCAGACCCTCCCAAATCTTCCCCAACCTCCTCAAGCCTTTCAACATGATCTCCAAATTCCAAGTTGGAAGAAGGAAAGTCGTGAACCAGCCCAGGACCTCAGAGAGGATAAAGTTACTCCCTATTCACAAGGGGAAAGTTCCAATCCCAAGATCATGAGTTGAAAGCAAACAGTAGAATCACGGGGCAGGAAGGAAGACGAGGAGAAAGGTTTTGCTCAAAACCTTGAAGAAGATGAGGCTGTTATTGACCATTTTTTGCCCAACAGGCCAAAAATCGGTCCCCTTCTTTCCCTGTTGTTTTGGGCCAATTCATTTTTTGATTTTGCACAAGTCTAGGATTTTCTACGGACTCCACAGGATTTTCTACGGACTCCACAGGATTTCTACGAACTCTGCAGGTCCTTTTCTACGGACTCTGCAGGTCATTTTCTACGAACTCTGCAGGGATGGATTTTTCTACGGACTCTGCAAAGAAGATTTCTACGGACTCTGCAGGCGAGTCTTTCGGCACATAAAGAACCAGTTCAAAAAGTGCAAGATTTTACAAAGCTTCTTCGGACTCTTGTCCGAAGAAATTTATAAGAGAGCTAAAATGGTTCAAAGACACTTATCCTTAAAGTTGGAAGAGTGGTTCAACGACATAATCTTTCCAAGAGTGAGCATCTTTGAACCGTTGAACCATTGAACCGATTCAATGCTTCGGTTCAATACCGGTTCAATGCTTTGGTTCAATGCCTTGGTTCAACGCTTTGGTTCAATGCTTTGGTTCATTGCTTTGGTTCATCGCAAAGTTCAATCGGCAAAGTTCATCGCTTTGGTTCAATCAAATGGTTCATCAGCTTGGTTCAATTCAGTTGGTTCAATGCTTCAATTCAATCAGATTATTCAATCACTCGGTTCACTCAGTCGGTTCAACGAGCTCGGTTCAAAGCTTGGTTCAATGCTCAGTTCAAAGCTCGGTTCGAAGCTTGGTTCAACTACAAAGTTCATCGGCAAAGTTCAACGGCGAGGTTCAATCAAATGGTTCAACGGTTGGTTCAAAGGAGCGGTTCAATCAAAGAGTTCAAAAGAGCCTCCCGAAGGACAAGTGCCCTTGCGGAGGGCACTTGGTCGGCAACAGCACCCTTCGGAAGGGTCAATTTCAAGAATCCCGAAGGGCACTTTTCAAAGGGCAGTTGAAAAAAAACAAAATAAAGACTAAGGCATAGAACGAATTCTTTTGGACTTTTTGTCCAAAAAGTCCAAAGAAAATATTCCATTGCTTTTGCCTCGCGTCTTTCGAATTCTTTCGGACTTTTTGTTCGAAGGAATTCCTTCGGACAAAAAGTCCGAAGAAATTCGGAAGGAAGATAGCCGTGGGAAAAGTGGTCGGGAAGAAAACCCGAAAGAAATCAAAGCGGCCGAAACAATTCTTGCGGACTTTTTGTCTGCGGGAAAATTGTCCATGGGAAAAAGTCCGCGGAAAAATTGTCCATAGAAAATTGTCTGTAGAAAATGTCCACGGAAAATACCAAAGAGACAAAGGCCGCCGAAGGACCTCGAAGGGCAAGTGCCCTTGCAGGGGACTCTCGGCTGCCGAACGAAGGGCATTTCTCCAAAGCCGAAGGAATACTCCCCTTTGGGAGGGTCCGAAACAAAAGGCCGAATTAGAAAGAAAGCCGAAGGAATTTGCCAAGGACGGCTACATCTCCGAAGCCGTCAAAGTCAAGCACGGCGAGCTAGCCGTTGGTTTTCAAGCAGTGACGGGCCCACGAACGTCAAGTTTAAGGAGGTGAAATAGCTGTTTGACTTTTCAAATGCTTGAGCGCCAACCAGAAAAGAGCCCAAGGAACTCAGCGACCCGCCAAGGAGATAGCCCCCGAGGGCCGAAGGAACCAGAAAGAGACAAAACCAAGATGAGACAAGGCAAGGAAAAGACAAGACAGTCCAAGTGGCAAGAAGAGGTGTCAACTCAGGGATTTATTCCTGCAGTTGGAACAGTGCTTGCTAGATGGTCACCAAACGGCGCAAACTGTAAGCGGCGCAGCTTGTTTTCTTCCAGTTTGCATTTATAAGCAGACAAGCCGTGCAAATGCCTTGAAGGGAGCAGTCTGTTCGCAGAAAAGAGGCGCGGTCCATGCTTCCTCATTATGTTAGAACACCAAAGTCAAAGCAAGAACCGACAATCAAACGGCTTCCTCTTCCCAAGGCTCGGAACGCACATAGGCCAGTTTGTCAAGAGCACCAAAGTCTTTTCCAGAAAGCGCCAAGTTCTCCTCTTTCTATATATTGTAAAAATTCTCATTTGAGGATCGATCTCTCAGCTTTAAGGCAAAACTCTACCCAAAAATCTCTCGGGCTTGTAAGGCAGAACTCTGCCATATTTTACCTTGAATCAAGACTTAGCATTTTTACCTCTATTTGAGCTTGCACTTTTGGATGTGTCTATGCCTTTGTTCTGTGTTAAGTCATTTTCCTTATGCTTTCACAGGGTGATTTCAGCATGTCTAGTGCATTGTGAGTTTCTCTTTTGCAGGTTTGCCAAAAGTGTCTCTAGAGGAGTGTAGGTGCCTGTGAATAGGCCGCCATAAGTGTGTCTGAAGACACCTCTGGTAGTTTCTTCCTCCCTGTATCTCTACGGACCCCTGACTCACTGATACAAAAGGATTTCTCATATCAAATGAAGTGTATAGGTGCTTCTTCTTGGTGAAAAGTGTATATTCAGGCTGGGTGGGTCATCTTTTTTGGTGTATCACCTTTTTCTTAGTTTAGGTTTAGGTTCTGTTTCAGCATCTTTCTCCCTTTTCATTCCCCCCCTTTTTTCATTTTATTTGTTAGCAGTAGGAAGTCCAGGGCCTAAAAGATACATACATCAAAGGGAGCTAGCCCTTATCTAGAGACTCTCCCCTCCAGCTTCGCCGATCCCACAGGCGAGAGTGGAGTTTCCATTTTGACGTGTGGAAGACAAAAGCTCGGCCTCCTGCCCAAGGTGCAATCCACTGCGTCAACAACTGCTCCTGCCCATGACGATGCAGGTGACCTCCAAGAAAGGCTCTTCTAGGAAAACATAGCCAAGAAAATTGCAGAGTTGGAGTCCAAAGCAAGATTCCTCAGCCAACGTGTGATGGACCTATCTGAACACACTCCATCTACACACCTCCAAGAGAGCTATCAGGGCACCCCTGATATAGATGAAGTGCTGGCCAAATGGAAAGAAGAGAATCATTCGATTCTAGCTCAAGGACTGCCTCCTCTTCCACATGGTTTTTCCACTTCACCCCTTCTCAAGGAGGAACCTATTTTGCAAGAGACGAGTGAGGAGCAGAAGACAATGAAATGATTTGTTTCGGGAGAAAAGCCGACAAAAGCCCGAAACAAATCATTTCTTGACTTTATCTTTTATTTCCTCTTTTCGTCGGCTTTTCTCCCGTGGCCAAAATGTCCGCAAGAATTATCTTGATCACCTTTGGCCTTCGGAATCTTTTCTCGGGTTTTTTCCTACGGCTCTTCCCGAATTCCTTCGGACAAAAGTCCGAAAGAAATCATCTTATGCCTTTTGCCTTTGTCTTTTACTTCAGCGGGATTTTCTTCAGAAGAATTTCTTCGGACAAAATCTCTGAAGGAATTCCTTCGGACATTTTGTCTGAAAAAATTCTTGTCCTTTGCCTTAAACAAAACTACGAAGAAAACTTACTTTTTCGGCCTTGTTCACCTTTTTGGTCCTTTTTCCAAGTGTTCCCTGCCCTCCGCAAGGGCACTTGGGTCCAGAACTGCCCCCCGCAAGGGCACTTGTCCTTCAGGAGACTCTCTTGAACCTTCTGATTGAACCGTTCCTTTGAACCAACCCGTTGAACTGAATGTTGAACCAACACTTTGAACCATTTCTTTGAACCAAGCCGACTGAACCAAGTCGTTGAACCGACTGAGTGAACCAAGTGATCGAACCAAGCCGATGAACCATTTGATTGAACCTCTCCGTTGAACTTTGCCGATGAACCAAAATGACGAACTTAACCTTTGAACCAAAGCGTTGAACCAATCGATTGAATCAGTTCAATGGTTCAACGGTTCAAAATTGCTAACTCTTGGAAAGATTATGTCATCGAACCCCGACGTTGAACCACTTTTCCAACCTCAAGGAAAAGTGTCTTTGAACCATTTTAGCTCTCTTTCCTTGTGAATTTCTTTGGACAAGAGTCCGAAGAAGCTTTGTAAAACCTTGCACTCTTTGAACTGGTTCTTCATCTGGTGAAAAACTTGCTTGCAGAGTCCGTAGTTCTTTTCTGCAGAGTCTGTAGAAACGCCTGCAGAGTCCGTAGAAATGCCTGCAGAGTACGAAAAAATGAGACTTGTGCAAAATCAAAAAAAAGCACTGACTCAGAACAGCAAGAAAAAAAAGGGGGGATCAATTTTGGCCTGCAAGACCAAAATGGTCAACAGATATCAAGGTAGAATTTAAAGAACCTATTTCGATCTTTTGTGATAACTCAAGTGCCATAAACATTTCTAAGAATCCAGTGATGCACTCCAAAACTAAGCATATATCCATCAAATATCACTTTCTGAAAGAAAAGGTTGCAGATCAAGAGGTCAAAATTGAGTATGTTCCAACAAAGGACTAAATTGCAGACATATTTACCAAGGAACAATTTGAGTATCTGAGAGAGAAATTGGGAGTAGTGGTTCCCACACCACATCACTAACTTTTAGTGATAGGGCATGAATCTAGGGGGAGTATTTAAGAAACATTATTAACTCCTGGATTAAGAGAAAAGGCAATTTGGTGAGAAAATTGCAGTTCCTTTGCAATTTGATGACAAAAGTCTGCTGGCTCTAGATTATTATGCTTGTCTATACAGAGATATGTCGATTCTTGATTGGTCTTTTAGACCAATGCTATATACATGCTCATCTGGAGAATCATGGAGTCAAAAGAGCTACATTTGAAGTCCCTACGTAGAAACTTAGGCAAATATGCCATTGCCTAAGGGGGAGTCCCTCACAAAGTGTTCTAACCAGCCAGGTCCAAGGATCAGAATAGCTAGCCAATAAAGAAGCAGCCCATCTCCATGATATGGCAAGGACTATTTGTCATTAATGTCAAAGAGGGAAAAAGCAGAATAGTGAAGGAATGAAGAAGGGTAGTCATTCTGAGTATGTTTTTCCATCAATGACAAAGGGGAGATTGTTCGCAATTTGAGTATCATGGTGTATAAGGAGATTGTCTGTAAGATTGCCATTAATGTCAAATAGGCAAACATTAATGACAAAGGCATAGTGATTCGGGTTTGTCAAGTCCATATACTTCATTCGCTTTTGCCTATAAAGTTTCATAAGTAAAGTTGTGTCGAAAACCCCACTGGGTCAGGGGAATGTTGATTGGGTTTGTGTACTTCAATTGCTTTGACTCATAAAGTTTCACAAGTAAAGCAATCTTGAGAACCCTAATGGGTCTGGGTGAGTAAATCGGGTTTCCAAAACAACTTTACTTCGTTCAAATTCATAAGCTAAGCAGTCTCAAGAACCCGAATGGGTCTAACGGAGTTGATCGGGTTTCCGGAATGACTTAACTGCTCTCATCCTTATAAGTCAAGCAATGTGAAGAACCCGAACAGGTCTAGGTGAGTCAATCGGGTTTCTAGAATGACTTTACTTCATGTTTATAAGTTGAGCAACGTCAAGAACCCGAATGGGTCTAATGAAGTTAATCGGGGTTATGGAATGACTTAACTTCTTTCGAACTTATAAGTCAAGCAATATGGAGAACCCGAAATGGTCTTGAAAGAATTCTTTCGAAAAAATGGTTGTTGATTTTCAAAAAATGGACCCGAACAAAGTTTTCGAAGGGTAAGTGGACCATTTCAAAAATGCCGAAGGGATCTTTTCAAGAAGTCTGAAGGGTAAGTGGATCAAACAAAGTTTTCGAAATGACACTCTAAAAAATTCTCAAGGGTAAGTGGACCGTTGCAAAAGTTCTGAAGGGCAAGTGGACCATTGCAGAAAGTCCAAAAGGATCTTTTCAAAAGGCCGAAGGGTATGTGGACCTTTACAAAAAAGCTGAAGGGTACATTTGCAAAGCCTCGAAGGATATGTGTCTTAAACAAAAGTGCCAAAAGGGGACTCGGACAAAAAGTCCACGGAAATTGTCCCGAAGGGGACATGTTAAAAGTTCGAACAAGTCTAAAGAGATCGACAAAGAGGAAGCATCTCAAAGACGTCGAAAGAAGCGAGATGAAGTCAACACGTCGAAGGTTAATGATCTAGTCAACATAAAGAGCAAGCATCTTTGATGATCCAACGACACACGCAAGTTAGGATTAAGAAGATCCAATGGAGCGAGTGAATCCAAAGCCTTAAAAGTGATCGAAGGTTACTACATAGTGGCGAAGTTAAAGATCAAGCAAGTCCGGTAAGATCTATCGAAGTGAAAGCTTTCATGAATCTGTAAAAGCGAGATATAGTCAAATCTGTCAGAGATTAAAGTTTGACTAAAGTTATGGATCGAGCATATTTGATAAATCGAAAGAAGCGAAAGCGATCCTGATATATAGGAAATAGCGAGATGCAAAAAGGAGCTCGATGGTTAGACTTGGCACGAAGAAAGAAATCAAAGGCCCGCATTTAATATGTTCTCAACGAACAAATAAAGGAACAGACAAAACCTGTAAATGATTGCAGAGAGTTCAAAATTGATCGATCCAACCGATCAATCATCGATTAAGGAGGTGCATTTATGAGATAAATCCAGCAGTTGCCAAACATATTAAAGAGACCAGAACATTACAACGTGATGCATGAACCAAGACATGAAAAAGAAACGGTGCAGTTATGACCTAAATCCAGTAGTCGTCAAAGATAGAAAAGAGATCTGAGCATTGAAATGTAATGTATGAATTGGGACACGGGAATTCGCATATGTCAAAGTCGCATTGAATGTGAACAGACAATAGAAGTCAGTCAAGAGGAGCTAAAGTGTGAAATCGTTACATAGATGAAACCCTATACCTCCATGTATATACACAACATCTTATTCATTGTGAAGTTGTTGTTGTTGTTGCAATAAAGAGAGTGTTGTAGAGCAACTCGAAGAGTGTCACTTTGAAATGTATGCAGACACAGAGTGAAAGATAGAGCAATAGAGAGTGAGGCAGATAGGAAGGAAGAGCACACAGAGAATGTGCAGAGATTGAGTAGAGGGTGAGTAGTTACAGACTAGAATTGTAACAAAGAAATTGATCTGGATTCATTTGTGAATCCATCTTATATTCTGAAGTTGTAGCTTCATAGTTCTGATTGGTTGGTACCGTCAGAAAACTGAGTTGGTGCTCAATTAGGGGATTGGTGTCTCTTTAGGGAGTGGGTGCTTCCATAGAGAGGGTGTTCTTGAATGTAACCAGTGAAGTTAGCCAGTGAGGCTGGATTAGAACAGTAAATTCTAACAACCATTTTCACCGTGGTTTTTCCCTTTGGGTTTTCCACGTAAAAATCTTGAGTAATGTGTTTTTTTTGTGTGTAATCGCTGCATTTTTCTTTGACTTGCATATGAATTTGTATTTCCTCTAAAAAGTTTAAAATAACTAGTTGTCGTTGATCTACTGATTTACCCCCCTCTGAGTAGATAGTTGTGTTCAACAATCCAAATAAACACAATCCTCGAATGAACAACTCATTTTTCTTTTATATCCATGCCCCAAGTGTGGTGCCCAAAATAAGAGGGAAACTCTCATTTTTAAAATATTAAAAGAACCTCCTTATAATTTCACTTAAGGCCTTAAGTGCCCATGACCCTTAAAAAGGCCCCAACTTAAGTGAAAATTAGATTATAAAGAGTTTTCCTATTAAATGCTTTTAAAGTCCTCAAATGTCATTTTTTCCTCTTCTTCCCTTAGCCTTTTTAAAAACAATTCAAGGCTAAAGACTCATGCAAGTTTATACCAAAAAAGGGGACATTACAGTCTTCCCTACTCAAAATTGTTTGTCTTCAAACAATTGCAAAAGCCACAAGGCTGTCCCAACACTCTTCACTATGAAAGCTCTCCTTGTCAATGCCTCCTGTGAAATGGAAGCTCCAAACCAAAGCCTTACGTTGTTGTACCTATGTTTTGGAAGATGCTCCATGGTGTCAAAGTCCACATAAAAGCCATCCAGTGGCTCTCTATGCTCCCATGCTTCCAACTCACTCAATACTGAGTTGAGAATGATGAAATCTACCATCATGTCAATCCAATCATGGCCTTTGAAAGATGTCAAACCGTTGTCTTGTTTGTAGAGGTCCACTTGAACCAACCTCAATGAATGCATACTAGTAAAGTTGTAGTCACAACTCACCTTACTCATTCCTCTATGCTTTGAGGAAGAATCCCAAATGTGCAAAGAAGTAGCCAAAAGAATTTCTAGGTGCAACATACCTCTAAAGCAACTCATCACCATATGCAATCCACTATGAATGGTCCCCATCATATGCAAAGCATGTTTTATCCCAAGCTACCCCTTCTCATGACTACTATGTATGTGACCATGTAAACATCAAAGGAATGTTCAAAAAGAAGTAAGGTACACTGTTGTTCCATACAAATTTTACCCATTTCATGTGCAAATCGTGATATCCAAAGATGTCATTTCTCGAACTCAAGAACAGCTGGAAGTAAGCAATTAAATCAGTCATGTTGCTCCCACTAGGGGGCTATAGTAGAAGCAAAAAATCTGATTTTTCTGATTGCACAAAATCAAAAAACACGTAACAATTGTAGATGTGCCTAAAAATTGGTAATTTCTTTCCAAAAAAGAGGCTGTAGTAGAGGCCAAAAACCCAATTTTTCATATTGCACAAAATCGGAAACACAAGTAATAATATCTCTCCTTGTCATGAGTAACAAAGTACCTCCAACCAATTTTTTTATGTACACTGGGTGGCTGTAATGAATAACACACCTCAAAAATTTTAGAAACAAAATTTTCAGAGTTCTTATCAACAATTTCAAGCTTCTTTGTTGGCTGTTGTAGTGGCATAGAAACTGACTTTTTTGATTGCACAAAATCAGAATTACACCAAGCAACATTTTCCTTTGGTGTAAGTGTCAGAATGTTTCCAAAATCAAATTTCTTATGCATGATAGGTGGCTGTAATAAATTGCTTAACTTGGAATTTTCAGAAGCAAAATTTTCATACCTTCCAACAACAATTTCAGGCCTCTTAGTTGGCTGCCATGTATAAACAATGTGCCCTTTTTGGGCGGTCAATGGCCAAGATTGTTGCCAACAATTTTCTAAATTTTCCAAAAAGGAAAAAGATAAATTTTTCTTCACCAATTTATCTTGCCAACTTCTACTCATGATTTGAGCCTTTGCCCAATCTAAGATGGACCTTAAATCTTCTTCCAAATAATCCATATCATCCCTTACAATTGGTTGCCCATGTATGGAAGCCAACTTATTCCTTGCAGTGCCCTTTGCAAGAGATCTCCAAAATAAACCTACACATGAAACAAGCAAGTTAGGACAAACGTTGGTGTTTAATAACACCCTTTTGATCCAATTGTCAATCTCTAGGATCATAAAGTACATCCTTCCTTGTTGCCTTGGTCCTCCCTTGCAATTCTTTCTTACTTGAAAATCAAACTTCCTCTTTCATTTTTGATTTCCCCAATGGTGACTTGGAATTCATTTATGTATCTTTGAACCACCCTCTTCATGTTGAAGGGTGTGATGCTCACCTCCTTGAGACCCATGCATAACATGTACACCAAAAATCGTGAATGAGATAAACTGGAAATGCAAAAAACAACCATCAAATGATTATCAACAGCTCTTGCAATGACCCATGGGTCATAGCACTTGTCACTTCTTACCGTTCTCATGTCTAGCCAAGTTTTTTGCCTTGGCACGTCCACTTAAAACACCATAGACAAGGGTTGTTTAAGGACTGCAACAGCCCTTAATTGCTTGCTTTTTCCCTCCAAAAGACATTGCACACTTTGTATAACTTGAAACTTGTGATCCCACATAGCAAGCTTTTAACACACTATCATATGACAATGCATTATTTCTTATGTAGTGCATCCTTTCATCTAAAAATTGAATTGTAATTATTGTAGTTGATTTACCAACAACAATACATACCTCAAGCCTTGCCATTGGTTGGATAGCCTCTTGCATTTTCCTTCTAAACACAATGATTATATGTAGCATATGAAATGAATCAAACGAATGGTGATGCTTACCAATTTCGTGATGTCTTTGCATGCCTTTGGTCATGCCCTTCACCTTGTCCTCACCCTTGGCATGATCCTCATATCCTCCAAAGTGATGTAGGAGCATAGTAGGAAGGTTGTGCACTGATGACTTGCCATAAAAATAATTAAATAGCTTACCTTTATTTGTTATTCTAGAAATTACATAGTGATCATTAGCCTTTGTGGTGTGGACCTTGTTCACCGATTTCCCTTCATCAATGTGCAATATTGATTTCCTTTTATCTTTGGCATGATTGTGTAGGTGTTTAAGGGACTCACCTTCCTCTTTGAACTTCCTTAAGTGTTGCCTAGCTAGGAAGGCTATTCTCTTTGCTTGCTTTGCCCTCCTCATCCACTCATCACACCTTGCTTATGTCCTTGACATAAGGGCACAATTTCCTTCTCTTTGGTTGAGCATATTTTCCTCTCCTTTACTTGGCATAGAGGGTGCCGTCATAGAGTGTTCACTTCCCTTGAATTTTTATGGCTTCCTTCATGTGAGTCCTCATCAAGTTTTGTTCTACTTGTTGACCATTTTTGGTCCTGCAGGCCAAAAAATCGGTCTCCCTTTTCTTTTCTTGTTGTCCCAGTCTTTGATGCTTCCACCTTGCTGCAATCGTGGTTTTTTCCCTTTGTCATAGGCCTGTTCCACGAAAGAGCCGAGTGATTTGACTCTTGTAGGTTTTCGGTTTGATATAAGGCTTATTTCGCTTTGGGCAGTTGATTTGCACAAGCCTTTTGGCAAAGGAATGGGCCAATTTCAAAGGATACGAGTCTTTTAGCAGGCTTCGAAGAACAAGTGCCCTTGTGGAGGGCAGGCAGGTGACCAATCGGACCTTTTAGCAAGGTCCGAAGGGCAACTTTGGGCCCAAGGTGCCCTTGCGGAGGGCAGGGAACACTTGCGGAGGGCAGGGAACACATAGAGAGAGAGAGATTAAAGAGAAAGCCGAAAGGAAAGTTTTCCTTCGAGAAAATGACAAGCAAAAAGGACAAGGGATTCCTTCGGACTTTTGTCTAAAGGAAATCCAAGAAAAGGAACCAAAGGGTGAATTTCTTCGAACAAAATGCCTGAAGGAATTCCTTCGGACATTTTGTCCGAAGAAATTCACAAGGAAAAAAACCCGAGCACGTCAAATTTCAGCATGGCGAACTAGCCATTGGTTTTCAAACGATGACAGGCCTGCGAACATCAAATTCAAGGCAGCAAAATAGCCGTTGGTTTTCGAATAGTGACAGGCTCGCAGATTTCAATTTTGATGGGATGCGTCGACCGAGAAAGGAGCCCGAAGAGCCAAGAAATGACAGAAGATAGCCCGAGAGCTCAAACTGCCAGAAAGTGACAAGAAATAACAAGGAAAGAGGGAACAAAATAGAGAATCCAGAACACGGCTACACACACATACGACAACATTTGGAATGTTCCAAAGGACGCACCCAGCCAAGCATAAACATGAATTAGAACAGTCAGGTGGCAAAGAAAGCATCGGCACAAGAAGTTATTGTTGCAGATGGGACAAAGCGACCCATGCTTTTGCAGTGACATTTAATACGATTTAAGCACCAAAGTCAAGACTTGTGACTGCCACAGCATGGTTCCTTCAGCGGACTTCCTCCTTCCTAGGCATTCAACACAGCATGGGCTGCTTATTCTAGAAAGAGCCAAAGTCTTTTTCTTCATGCTATATATTGTAACCTTTCAGTTGAGAAGGATATCTCTCATTTTGTAGGGCGAAGCCTTGCCAAATTTCACCTTTGATCAATAAGAATGCGTTTTACCTCTATCTGACTGGTTATGCTTTTGAGTGTCTGTGTGTCAATTCTGTGTTCAGTCATTTTAGCTTGATGCTTTCACAAGATTGACATCAACGTACCTAGTGCATCCAAAGCCATTTTTGCAGGTTAACTGGGAGTGCTTCATCTGGAGCGCAGAGACAGAAGAGTAGTTATCAGTGTGTTTTTTACAGCGCCTGTGGTAAGTCCCTTTTCCTTGTATCTCCATTAAACCCCCATGTTAAAATACTCCTATAGTCTAATCTTTTTGCCAGATAAAGTGTAGGCTCGCCCCCTTCTGGTTTGAAGTGTGAATAACTGAGTGGATCAAACTTGCTTGGTGCATCACCGTTTAGATAGTTTTCTGTTCTGGTTATTCCTTCTCCCTTTTCACCCCCCCCCCCAATATTAGTAGTAGCAGTAAAAGACTTCAGAGATGCATCAAAGGGAGCTAGCCCTTATCTAGAGATTCTTCCCTCAGTTTTGTTAGATCCACAGCAAGAAGGGAGTCTCCATTGTGCCACGTGGAAGAGAGAAGCTCAGCCTTCTTTCAAGGGTGCAATCCACTGCGTCAACAATTTTTTGCACACCTGGTGGGACTCGTTTGTTCGAAGAGTTGAATTATTTTTGGTGTGTTCTTCAACCAATCAGCCTCTATAGGCATTTCAACCAACACCAATGGCGACTCCGAGTTCAATCAGTTGGTTAAGCAGTCCTAGTGCTATCAAGAAATCACATTTTGGTATGTATAATTCCATTGCTCAGCAACATAGACCTTGTGTTCCTTCATATAACTTTGATCAAGCTTAGGTTGTTCATGGAATCACCTCAAGCACCTCTCCTGGTTGCCTTTCACCTAGTGTAAAGGAAGTAATGCTGGAGTTTGAGAAGCAAGTGATGGAGATAAACAGATTGGAGGAGTAGAATAGATATCAACAAGAGCTTATGTACAAAGAGGAGTGCTTGTTTAGGCAAGCTCAGGCCTTGCAATGCATGAAAGAGGAGGTAGCAAAATGTAAGAGTCCATTCATTCAAGGCAATCAGCCTTGTGTGCCTTCTCTCATTCCAACGCAGCCCCCTTCTATTCTAAATAAAGCCTCCTCTTGTGCACCAAATCCTTTCTACCAAATAGCACTTGCTCACTCTAGCTCATCTGATGCATTAACCACTCCTGCTCTTAATCCCTTGCACCTAGCTTTTCAGCATCAAAGGGCATTAGAGAAACCTCCCATGGAAATGAACCTTCTCAATTCCTTAGATTGTGAATCCTCCTTTGAAGGGAATCATCCTATGCCTTTCGAAAAACAACACGTCTCTCTTCAAAAAATTCTTCCTGTGTATCAACAGTCTCTTCCTAGTCTTCCTCAACCTCCTCAAGTCTTTCAACATGATGTCCAGATTCCAAGTTGGAGGAGGGAATACCATGAACCAGCTCAGGGCCTTGGAAATGATGAAGCTGCTCCTGCTCATGGTGATCCTCATGATCTCTAAGAAAGGCTCTCCCAAGAGAATATAGCCAGGCAAATTACAATGTTGGAGTCCAGAATGAGATTCCTCAGCCAGGGTGTGATGGACGGTTTAGACCAAACAACAAATTTCATGTCTGAACACACCCCATCTACACTCCTTCAAGAGAGCTATCAAGCCACATCTAATGTAGATGAAGTGCTAGCCAAATGGAAGGAAGAGAATCATTCGATTCTAGCTCAAAGATTGCCTCCTCTTCCACATGAGTCTGTCCATCAACCCTCCACTCCATTCTTTCTCAAGGAGGAACCTGTTTTGAAAGAGGCAAGTGAAGAAGAGAGGATCCAATTTGCCGTTGCCCAAGAGGCTATCATGAGTGATAATGAGGATGAGATCATCATGGATGCTCCCTTTGAAGACATCATCAACAATGGAGAAGACACAGGTCAGGAATACATAAAGATGTTCCAGCAATATGAAGAAGAGGTTGACAAACTTTATTTGTCAACAATAGATGATGAGGAAAGTAAGCATGGTGAGCTCTCTCCTCCCTTGTTTGATGAACTTCCTTGTTGCTTTGATGAAGATAATGACCATGCCATGGGACTCGAGTTGGAGGAAGATCAGGAGCAGATCTTTGAAGAACTAGAGCCTCTTTTTTTTGAGCAAGAAAGGAAGAGGCCTATCCATCTAGATAAAATCTTTGAAGAAGAGAGCCTTGAACAAGAAGGTGACGTTCTGTGGGATAAGCAAGCGGTTTGTGATCTCATTTTAGATATCACAACAAACACCCTACTTCAAGAAAGCCATGATGAGGTAGAAGATCGGTTTGACAGGCTCTTCAATGAGGCAGAAGGGAACAAGTCAATCCATGACACATGTCAAGGGGGCTATGAGCTAAATGAGGCTTATGGTGATAAGCTAGCAGCCATCGATTTCTTGATAAAATGCACCAGCATGAGAGGCCAACATGAATCAGGTTTCAAAAGGCAAAGTGAATACATAGATGTTTGAGACATGTTTGACCCTGAATCACTCAGATACAGGCCCATCAAGGTGGCAGGCAAGAAGGGTAAGTCACCAAGTTTCCATTCCATTCAGTCACTTGTCTGGCACCATAAGTTGTCTTGCCATGGAGACTTGAGAAGTTTTCCCTTTGATCCAAGAGGGAGGCAAATATACCTAGTTAGTCGTACATAGTAGTTTGCTTTCAATTGTCTTTGTTTTCCCTAAGTGTTGTTTGCACAGATGTAGTGCTTTTAGTCTTGTGTGTTGTTTTTTTTTCCTGTTGCTTGAGGTAAAGCTTTGTTGGTTCATAGGTCCTTAGAAGGTTGTTGCTAACTTTTTCAAGCTGCATCCTAACTCCATGCCCAATGGACTTTGAGGCTAGCAGTCTTCTTTAGCATAGCAGGCATGCTTACCCTAGGAATCGCCAAATTGTTGACCATTTTTGGTCCTGCAAGCCAAAAAATCGGTCTCCCTTTTCTTTCCTTACTGTTCCAGTCTTTGATGCTTCCACCTTGCTGCAATCATGGTTTTTACCCTTTGTCCTAGGCCTGTTCCACGAAAGAGCCGAGTGATTTGAGTCATGTAGGTTTTCGGTTTGATATAAGGCTTATTTCGCTTTGGGCAGTTGATTTGCACAAGCCTTTCGGCAAAGGAACGGGCCAATTTCAACGGATACGAGTCTTTCGGCAAGCTTTGAAGGACAAGTGCCCTTGCGGAGGGCAGGCAAGTGACCAATCGGACCTTTCAACAGGTTCTGAAGGGCAACTTTTGGCCCAAGGTGCCCTTGCGGAGGGCAGGGAACACAGAGAGAGATTAAAGAGAAGGCCGAAAAGAAAGTTTTCCTCCGCGAAAATGACAAGCAAAAAGGACAAGGGATTCCTTTGGACTTTTGTCCGAAGGAAATCCAAGAAAAGGAACCAAAGGGTGAATTCCTTCAGACAAAATCCCTAAAGGAATTCCGTCGGACATTTTGTTCGAAGAAATTCACAAGGAAAAAAACCCAAGGCAAAATTCTTTCGAACAAAAAGCCCGAAGGAATTCCTTCGGACTTTTGTCCAAAGGGATTTACAAAGAAAAGACCAAGACTTTGAAGGAAAGTTTTCCGTCGGACATTTTGTTCGAAGGAATTAAGGAGCCCAAAAGACAAGTGCCCTTGCGGAGGGCAGGCAACGACCAAAAAGAGGCATTTTCCAATTTTCTGAAGGGATACCTTCCCTTCGGGAAGGTTCAGTTGCAGAAAGCCGAAGGAATTACCAAAGTAATGACGGGCTCGAGCATGGCGAACTAGCCGTTGGTTTTCAAACGATGACAGGCCTGCGAACATCAAATTCAAGACAGCAAAATAGCCGTTGGTTTTTGAATAGTGACAGGCCTGCAGACATCAATTTTGATGGGATGCATCAGCCGAGAAAGGAGCTCGAAGAGCCAAGAAATGACAGAAGATAGCCCGAGAGCTCAAATTGCCAGAAAGTGACAAGAAATAACAAGGAAAGAGGGAACAAAACAGAGAATCCAGAACACGACTACGCACACATATGACAACATTTGGAATGTTCCAAAGGACGCACCCAACCAAGCACAAACACGAATTAGAATAGTCCAGGTGGCACAAAAAGCATCGGCACATGAAGTTATTGCTGCGGATGGGACAAAGCGACCCATGCTTTTGCAGTGACATTTAAGACGATTTAAGCACCAAAGTCAAGACTTGCGACTGCCACAGCATGGTTCCTTCAGCGGACTTCCTCCTTCCTAGGCATTCAACGCAGCATGGACTGCTTATTCTAGAAAGCGCCAAAGTCTTCTTCATGCTATATATTATAACCTCTCAGTTGAGAAGGATATCTCTCATTTTGTAAGGTGAAGCCCTGCCAAATTTCACTTTTGATCAATAAGAATGCGTTTTACCTCTATCTGATAGGTTATGCTTTTGAGTGTGTGTGTGTGTCAATTCTGTGTTCAGTTATTTTAGCTTGATGCTTTCACAAGATTGACATCAACGTACCTAGTGCAACCAAAGCCATTTTTGCAAGTTAACTGGGAGTGCTTCATCAAGAGCACAGAAACAGAAGAATAGTTATCAGACAGTGTGTTTTTTACAACGCTTGTGGTAAGTCCCTTTTCCTTGTATCTCCATTAAGCTCGCTGTTAAAATACCCCTATAGTCTGGTCTTTTTGTCAAATAAAGTGTAGGCTCATCCCTTTCTGGTTTGAAGTGTGAATAACTGAGTAGATCAAACTTGTTTGGTGCATCACCGTTTAGATAGTTTTCTGTTCTGGTTATTCCTTTTCCCTTTTCACCCACCCCCCAATATTAGCAGTAGCAGTAAAAGACTTCAGAGATGCATCAAAGGGAGCTAGCCCTTATCTAGAGATTCTACCCTCAGTTTTGCCAGACCCACAGCAAAAGGGGAATCTCCATTGTGCCGCGTGGAAGAGAGAAGCCCAGCCTTCTTTCAAGGGTGCAATCCACTGCGTCAACACTACTCTTTTTTCCTTCCTCTTGCATGACTTGCTTCTTATCACAAGTGGCTGCCCCACTTGATCCTTCTTCCATGGTATGTCTAGAGTTCATCTCTATTGGTTCATCCATCCTTTTGGTTTGCTCTTCAACTTCAATTTTAGATGCCTTCAATTCTTTTGAATTTTCTAATTTTAATTCCAGCTGATTGTCCATCATAATAGACTCACAATTGACTGAATTTTGGCGTTCAAACTTCAAATGTCTTTCTCTTGGTGTCTGCCCTTCAACTTCAATTTTACATGACTTCAATTTTTCTGAATTTTTTGATTTAAATTCCAGCTGATCGCACATCACAAGAGGCCCATAATTGACTGAATTTTGGTGTCCAACAAGTTTATGGAGTGGCTGCCCCTTGTATAGTTGGAAACTAGGCTTGATTAATTGTTTTAAGGGCATCCTTTTATCCAATTGGAAGTCCTTTCTTAGTGCCCTTAGTGATCTTGGTTTTGATGGCTCCACCTTCTTACCAAACTTATCAACAATTCTCTCAAAAAACTCATGTGTCCCAATGATGTTATGCCCTTGTGTTTCCCATCTGTGACGCCGCCATTCATGGGCAGCCGCATCCAAATATTGAATGACAAATTAGGGCTTTCTTTCTACCCCTAGGCCTCAAATCAAGGTACTCACTCACCTTGTCCACACAAGCTCTCATCGGAATACCTAGATCACCATCAAAAGTTGAAAGAACTATGTTCCCCAAGTCGTCATGCATAGCTTTGTGCCCATGGTGCCCTTTGCCATGTCTCAAACCTAGCCAATCCTTGAAGTTCCTTTCCTTTCTATATTGTGGTGCAAGTGTCAAGTAATCATCATAATCTTCCATTAAATTCCAATGAACCAAAGGCTGGTCCTTCACCTTGAGGGGCTGATTCCCACAATCCTAGGCCTGAGTAAGACTTTCAATCATACCCTTGTCCATGCCATTGTTTGATATAAACCTTGAATCCCATATATAGCCAAGATGTGGCTCTGATACCACTATAATGTCCCCAAATGGGACAATAAAGACAAGTTGGGGTTTCCCAACAAACTCTTAGGTGAAACTGAAAATAATTTGAATTATGCCTTAAAAATTAGCAAACCCTAACAACAATAGATGTCCAAATTTCAAGCAGTAACACTCCACAATAACCCTAATAATTAATGAATATGAAACTACAATAAGGTACCTCTTTTTGTAGCAAGATGGAATGGCAATGTGGCTGGAATTTCTTTGTGATAATTTTGATTTTTAAGATGCCGGTACCGCTATGTTTTTCCCTTTCAATCAGCGTTGAAACCCTTGCACAAACTCCAATAAATATGCCAAAAATCCCTGCAATTTATTATGGCTTCCAAAGAACAAATCAGGGCTGCCAATAGTCAATTTAACCGCTCCAAACAAGTTGCCACGCTTAAAAAAATAGAAGAAACAAACCTGAAAATCAAACCCTTCTTCCATCCCTTCAACAAAGTCTCCAAGCTCTCCAAATCAATTCGCCCCACTTGGAAAACTATTAAAACAATTTCTAAAATGTAAAATAAATTATTCCCTTCAATATTAGAGCCCAAAAACACTCTAACAACCTACCCAAGTGAATCACTCCACTAGGAAAAATTATACAAATAATTTTCTGAATTAATTACCTTATTTTCAACCCACAATAATTTATTATTTGTCTCAAGCAGTTGAAAATTGAGCAGTTCGTATCTTGCAGAATATTTATAATTTCAATGCAAAAATTATCACAAAAATAGTAGCTATCAAACAAAATTAGAATTAGAATTTTTCCTCTATGAGAAGTCCCCCAAAAGTTGTCCCAAAGTTCCAAAAACCCTAGTTACAGCCCTAGATTCTTTTAAACCTAAAAATGGAGCTTAATTGCACAACCAAACAATGAGAAATCAATGCAACAGCTCTCCAAGGTGTTCACTTTGTCTTTGAACAAGGTGGTGTTGTAAAATACGTTTGTAGATTCAATTGCATGCAATCATAAGCTTTGCACCATATATTACAGCTTTGGATTTCAATTACCAGTAAAGAAATTTGACTTGGCAAGGTGACCATCATGAAAGGGTAGGTGAATGTCGAGGGGATTTTGCCCAAATCTACCACGTGGATAACCAAATAAGATAACCAAATAAGATAATCAAATATTCAAACTTAATTGTTGAAATATGTTTTTAAACTTGACTACACACTTTCCATACGCATTGCATAGCGGCAGAACTAGGTTGGTGAAGGCGACATTGTTCTGAATCTAAAATAACATTCCACAAACAATACCAAAGTTCATACCTTGCATTATAAAAAAGATCAAATTGTTCTAAAAGCACATCATGTCACAAGAGTACTTGGTTTGAACTTCTTATGCATATCTGCAATTATTTCCTTTCACCATGCATATTTACAATAAAGCAACTGGAATTATCTTAAAAAAAACATTAGAATACATGTATGACAGAATTGACGATTCAAGTGACAAAAAAAACATATATGCAAAACTATGAAGTAGATAACCAGAAATTGCTGATATTCTTCTCACCAGTCATCCAATAGACTACCACATCAAATGGATCTGTAAATAATCTTTAATGTTAAGACTTAAATTAAAACAACTGACATACAAAATGAAATTCAAGAGTACTACAAAGTAGTTTTCCCTTATTCTCATTGGATCTATAGAGAGACTTGTAACTCTACAATTATACTCCTCGAGGAGCAAAGCTTCTTGTAGTTCATTTGGTATATTTTGTTACCCAACAAGAGTTGTCTCTAGACCCTGTTGGATCCAAAAGCCCCACCATGGTAATACAATTACCATAGGCACTTTTGTAGTTCTTTAAGCCACTTTAATTTTAATCGAATAAATGTCCACATCATTAAAGCCTTAATTGTAGGATGACATTCCCATGTATATATGAAAGCTAATTTAAATGTACTTTGTGGCTATATATTTCTTATCTTAGGACCTACATATATGTTTTAAAAATGTATTTTGTGGCTATGGTGCTGACTAATCACAAAAATAAGAACTGCTCCTAGAATTTGATTTTGGTACAAGTTGCATGTATTTCTATTGATTGAATCCTAAATGAGAACATGCATAACTCAAATTTTTGCCTTTGTTTCACTTCTAACCTAGTTGTCCATAGGACTCACATGGATAAATTTATCTTGACCGTGTCATTTTATTTTGGTAACAATCCTCATTTAAAAAGGTTTCAATGGGTGTTCATTCCAAAGTTTGTTAGAATAATAATAGAGACATGGATGTTCCTTCCAAAGTTTGTTGGAATAATAGTAGAGATAATAAAGCAAAAAAGAAATTATATATCTTTGTTCTCTTTCCGAACGTATTATCATGACCAGAATGTTTTTAACAATAATATATACATGATATATAGTATTATGGTCCTGCTGTCTTATTTTCTTTTTGCAATGTTGCAGTCTGTTAAAATTTCCAGTGGGTTGCTTGGTAAAAATTGGAGAACAGAGATGCTACCCTGTTTGGATATTCAGTGCAATATAGGTAGATAAATTTTAAGAAGAAATATTTTACAGAATTACAGCTGATTTTTCAGAAAAAAAATCACAAAATGATTCGATGATAGTAGATGCATTAAATAAATGCATTTCAAGTAAAACTGTAAGTCTCTAAAATTATTTTGCAACTTTGGGTGGAACTTATGAAATTGGTCATTTATTATATGAAAATTGGGGTAGTTACTTCCAGATATTTAGTTAACAGGTAAATTTAGCTTACATAAATGAGCAACCTACATTACTTATTGTCTTCTGAATTCTTCCACAAACAATGGTATCTAATGTTTCCTTCAAATGGTTTAACACATCCAGTTGATCTTTTCAACATAACTGTAACTTTATCAGCCTATTTTAAATGTTACACACCGCCTACTTGTCACTCAGGTTTGGTAAATCAAACAGGATTTCTGCATAATATTGTATACCATTTGATGATCCTTAATCAAACCTAAGCAGCAATCATTTGAGTACATATACTGTAAATCATTTTCCTTCTTTACAGGTGATATAATTTGTTATATATGTATGTATAAATATAGATATATAAATAATTGACCAATGCATTTAATTATGTAATCTAGGTGCAACAATTATTTTTGATGAAGCATTGGTGGTGACTATGGTTAGAGAATTATGAAAATCCCAAAATATTATTGTTAGATGGAAACTTAGTTACTTACAAGATGACGGAGATGATCCTTGGCCAAGTCATTATCCGTGAGGTCAATCGTTTTTAAACCAGAAGATTTCATGCAATCCTTCATGGCATTGAGTTCAACACCCATATGAATACCAACACTGCAAGAAATAATCATTTGAATGTATGTAACTTCCTAGGATACTCGTGCAATATGCACTGTACTGACAAATTAATAATCCAACAGGTCTTGATAAAAGTGTGCCATTGTTAGCATTGCTTATTTAATCATCAATCTTGAAAAATCATCACCACGAAAAACTAAAACAAACCAGACTCGTTCTCTATTGTCACAATTTTTCCAGAAGATTTATTCTTTAACATTAAAGATTGCGGAAGCTTGAAGTCTCTACTCAAACCAGACTCATAAACAGTAAAATCTATGTATATCCATGTAAATGATGTTTCTCTAGACATAGAAATGTTTTTGTCCCTGTAGGAGGACAGCTGCATAGGAATGCATAGAAATGAAAGGAAACTAAGTACCACATGGGTAACCGTAAAGGCAATAAGGATAATAGAATGCAGAAAAGGGAGAATGGCTTACCTATACAAAACAAGCATTTCATCTTTGCTTGGATCATATCGATACTTGAATTCGGTGATATTTAGTGGCCCAACCTAACAGAAATAAACCAATCCCAGTAAACCAAATGAATATATCTTCTGAAACTTGAGACTGGCATTCTGTAACATGCTGTTTTATTGTAAATGCTCAATTCCATACCAGATGACAAAACTTCTTAAAACTACCAAGCTCCTCTGGAAGAAATGTTGCAAGAACAGCCTCCCTTTTGGCACCGACATTGGCAAGTTCAGTAACAAGCCCCAGACGTCCAAAATTCATATTTGCTCCACTGGTTATCGCTACTACTGTTTCATCCTTCAATCTATAGTATTTGCAATATGCTTGTGCTCCAGCTAAGGCCAAAGCCCCAGCTGGCTCTAGAATACTTCTTTTCTCTTCAAACATGTCCTGAAGCAGACCAAAACTTTTAATGATAAATTGTAAGATGAGGAAATTCATAGTAATAATGTTCTCCTTAAAGAAATTGATCTTAGACTACTATTCATGAGAAGCAATGAAAAATCAAGAAACACAAGTCTTTAAAAGAGTAGTTGATGAAATTATGTAAGAACATAAATAGTAACTTTAATATTACATTTTTTACATTAGACAACATAAAGCTCTTCATATATGAAGAAAACAATCTAAAGGATTAAAAGGAAGAAATCCAATGTTCCTTGACAAAAGTAATGAAACAGACAAATGAAAAGATCTAAATTGCAATCCTCATGTTTATTTGTTAAAATGCTTCACCTTTATTGATGCACAGATAGCATCACGACTGACAAGAACCACTCCGTCTACCAACTCCCTACACAAGCAGAATGTTTCTTCTCCTACAACCTTTACTGCTACCCCATCTGCAAAGCCTCCTACGTAATCCAGCATCACTCTCTTTCCATGATGCAAAGAAAGTGCCATGGCATTTGCATCCACTGGTTCCACACCAATTATCCGCACCTGTGAGAGAGTCATGGCTTTTACTCTGATAATCTCTAAAATATATTGCCACGGTAGAACACAATTATGAAACCTACTAAAACATGCATAGCATCATTAAGCCTATGTGAAATGGTATAGCAAAATCAATGTAAGTTAGTAAAATGGAAGTATCAAATATATAAGCAGGCAAGAACAGATGCTACCATCAAAGTCTCAGACACATTACCATTCACACTCTTCTCACTTTGATCACAATCCAAAAGAGAGTATCACCAAAAATTGACATTCAGAGACCATGTATGGTCCCTCCTACAAGATGTCATGCAAAACCTTGGCAGACTTAAGGCGGCCGAGGAGAGCACTCGATCGCTACTCTCCCAAACAGAATAAATATATATATATATATATATATAGCTTGCAAAAACATCACTTGTCCATTCTAAGTGTAGGAAAAATAACCAAGGAGAATGATCAACAAGATATTGCCCCCAGGCAAAAATAAAGAATGAAATACTATAAGCAGAGCCAAGAAACCCATTAGGACAGAATTTTGAGAAACTAATGAGCGAATCTATGCCCTGAAAAGCCTGCAGCTCTAGAGTGATGTACAAAATACTTAAAATATATCATTGAAGGGAAAAAAAAAGGATCGATAAAATCTAGACCAATCTCAAGGAACTATGTCTACTTCCTTACAGATGATTAAATCATCTCCACTCCTTGTTTAAGTCGAAACAGAATTAATGATTGTCCGCAGTGTATAAGATTTGAAGAGGAAAAAAACGATCAATTAAGTCTAACCCTATCTCAGTGAACTATGTCTACAAGGATTTTTCATCCTATTTTTATAGTGTTTGAATCATCTCTTGTTAAGGTCAAAACAGATTAAACAAGTGTAAGCGGTGTAGGAGATGCCCTTGGGCCTTAACAAAGCATCTAATCCGTAGATATAAGCAAATTGTTTTGGTACGATATACAAGCACTCGCCATTGAGAAAATCATTACAAGCAAAAAAATCCATTGCCATCTGGAACCCAACCATCATCTATAATTTCTGTCCAACTTGGATGGTTGAGATTTTCATGACGTCGATCAGTAGAGGAGTTGAGACTTGACAAGTTTAAATACTCCTTGCCTCCCAAAATTAGGAAATTAGTATAGTGTTCGGCCAGAAATCATTCTCAAATTGGAAATCATTACAAATCGGAACTCCACTTTGACAAAAAGGGATTAATTCAACTATTACTTTAGAGAAGGCACAAGAATATTAGAATATCTTACCTGAACCAATTTTATATATATAATGTAAACAAGTCTTGAGCGTGAACATATCAAGCAAATTATAAATTTCTTACCTAAAAGAATTGTTTGTGATGTAAAATAACTCAAGTACAAATACAAAATCTTTCTTAAAGAAGGAAAAAAAGGCGTGCCAGGAAAAGGATTGGTGGAATGATACCAAGGAAAGATTTCTAGAACAATAGTTAAGCATTACAGATGCAAACAAACAAAATCAATTCTTAGCTACAAAATAGATTACCAGGGTAAAAGAATAAAATATCTGTCTTGGCGGGGAGGAAGAAAGAACACAGAAAATTTGAGTACAGAGTACTGCCAAAACACCCAAACAAGAAACCACAAAAAGCAGCAGAAATAAGAATATTGCACATTTCCTATATATGGAAATGTCAGAAGCTGCACAAAGTTAACCCTTGTAAATGATCTATCATTTTGCGCCTCCATCATCTTTTGTGAATTACCTTGACCACTAAATTTTAAGGAACAAAATTCAGAAACCTCCAAACAAGAAAGTTCTCTAGCATGTTTTATTCTGCATATAGATGTTTATAGAAGCCACAATAAATAGAGTTTGAAGGTACGACTGACCTCAGGGCAGACTTGCTTTATATAAGCTGCAATGCCAGCAATTAAGCCACCTCCCCCAACTGGCACAAATACAGCGTGTAATGGGCCAGGAAGTTGGCGTATAATTTCCATTCCAACAGTTCCCTGGCCTGCAATGACATCTGGATGATCAAAAGGCGGTATAAAGGTGCGGCCCTCTTTCTCACCCCGTTGCTTAGCATAATGCTGAGCATCGTCATATGAATCTCCAACAAGAACAACTGTTGCACCAAGATGCTCAACTGATTTCCACTGTGTATTACATTAATTAGTCAGTTTTAATGTCAGAGAGAGAAACATTACACACATACAACACTCATTGATTTAAAAAGCTTATATTGTTAACTTTTCTGAACTTCCAGCTTTTGAACAACTCAACTTGGACATAATATTAGATTACATAAATTTGAAAAACTAAATTTCCATTGCTAAGGTTCATGTAAAAACTTGACCAAAATTTTAGGGCATAGATAAATCTAAAACACATAGAAACCTGGCAAATACCCAAAATTCAACTTGCTATTCCATCTCTGGCCATTTTCAAACAAATAAATATATTGCATTTTGTGCCATATATATCACAGAACCGCTTATAAGCCCTACAGCATGAATTAATGACCAAACCTTGATTTCGGGGGTAGTCAAAGGCATTACAATCACTGCATCACAGTTGAGTCTTTGTGCTGCCAATGCAACTCCCTGAGCATGGTTACCAGCAGACGAGCAAATAACTCCTCTCTGTAGCTGCTCCTGAGGTAGCTTGGCCATCATGTTTTATGCTCCACGCAACTTAAATGAAAAAACCTATCAATCAAATCCCAACATAATTTATGCATCTGCACACTATTTATTCCCCAAGTCTTTATACTGTTATGATCCCAGAACCACATTACATTTTTACAATTAATTCCAAAATGACATTAGTAATGTAAAATATCCACAAATAAGTTAATATTTAATTCCAACTAAGAAAACAGAAATTAATAGGGAATGAATGGAAGCAGCATCCTGTAACTATACCAATTACATTTAGATGCAAAATGAATGCATATTCAAGCATAGCTGCAAATTTGCAACTTCTTGTCTCCTACTAGACATTTGACTGCTATCGGGCCGATTGTTTTTCCCAGAACATAGATAGGGTAAGATGGCCTATTAACTTGAGGCTCTGAACTAAAATCAGTTCTATTTGTTCCACAATGGCTCAAAATCTTATATTTCAATGGACTTTCATTGGCAGAAATTTGTAATGTAATTTGCTCAAACCAAAAATGTGCATTTTTTAATAATCTACGGTTTACTCTTTCATAAATTGAGAAGCAGGCCCTCAATACATCAGATAGCTATATTTATGGCAATGTCTATATGCTGGTTTAAGCGCTATGCCACTTATTTCATACCGTAATTTAAGAAGATCTTAGTGCTAAAATAGCAGGCCTGCTTGGTAGAACAAGTTAATTGGATTTCTGGGACCCACTAAAGAAAGTTTTGCTCGTATATGACAAGGTTAAATGACTAAAGCTCAAACATTCTTAATAGCATAATTTGTCTTTGTATTTTTATTTTTATTCTTTTTCAGTTAAGAAAAGAAGAAATGCATCTTATATGTGGTCAACAGACAGAAAGGTTACATCAGCTGAACAACATCATTATAAGGAAAATATATCCCTATAAAAGCAAGGAATGCAAGCATCTGAGTCTGAGCCCCAGTGGGAAAGGATTCGACATCAGTACAGAATGACTCAAACTTAGCCTTTACAAGAAAAGCCAGATCTTTCCTTTTAATAGACATGATATAGCAAGAGGATTATATGCATTACATAATTCCCCAAAGGAGCAATCACATTGGACACTTAAATCTCAATATTTAAGTGACTAAATTAACAACACTAAAAACTGAAAATATTCACATGTAATATTCATCAAATCTCCTTGTTTCAAAATATCAGAAAGGGATGAAGGAAAACTGTAATTGGAGCAAAAATCAGCAAAATGATGAAAGCAGGCATCAAGTAGGGATGCCAAACAGAGAAACAACAAATACATGCGCATCATACTTCATCTGTACTTGAACTAGTAACATCATTAAGGATAGGAAGCAAAAAACATTGTAGTGGTGGCAGGAATCACAGAGCTTCTAAGTCATCTACCACCATCCAGTTCGTAAGGACTCTAGAAAAAAATCACAGTACCATAGAAAGTAAATCTACACTTGCTAATTCATATCAATTTCTATCAATACATATATTGTTGCCTGTCAAAGGAAGAAAGAATCCTTAAAAACACAAACTCTTAGGACCCCTGCATGCAACATTGACTAGTAGCCTAGATGTTTAATCAAAGCAACCTATAATAGCTGTATAGGATGGATGATTAATTGAATCCCCTTTCATATTCTGTTTCACTGAGCTTATGTTAACTTTGAACTTTCGTAGATACTAGACAGTACATGAAAAAAAACTTAACGATGAAGGACAACATAAATTAGTTTACTTAATTGTAAACGGAAAATTCTAAGCAGTTCTAACCATATTACTTGCCATAAGAAATTTAGCCTTGGGAACAAAGTCCTTTTCCAGAAACATTACTATATAAACACGGTTTGTATTCACCTAAAAGCAGTGCTTTATCAGTAAGGAACTTATCAATGATTTAGCCTCTGTAAAAGATAATAAAACTGAGGAGATCAAACATAAAAGAACAACTAACCTGCAGAAAAATTGGAAACCTTTGAAATAAGTGTTGAAAATTTGAAATTAATCAATGAAAGCATTCCAAAAACATGTGTGATGGATCAAGCCTATAATCTACGTCAAGGGCTTACAATTTCAACTCATCACAGTTTCAGGGATCTAAATGCTTAGAATCTCACAAACCATGTGTTGACCATTGTTGGTCCAACAAGCCAACAATCGGTCCCCTTCTTTCCCTGCTGTTCTGGGCCAATTCATTTTTCGATTTTGCACAAGTCTGGGAATTTCTACGGACTCTGCAGGTTTTCTACGGACTCTACAGGTCCACTTCTATGGACTCTGCAGGTTTTCTACGGACTTTGCAGGTGAAGTTTCTATAGACTCTGCAAAGAGGATTTCTACGGACTCCATTTCTAAGAACTCTGCAGGTCCATCTCTACGGGACTCTGCAGGCAAGTCTTTCGGCGCATGAAGAACCAGTCAAAGAGTGCATAGTTTTACAAAGCTTCTTCCGACTCTTGTCTAAAGAAATTCACAAGAAAAGTTAGCATCTTTGAACCGTTGAAGCATTGAACTGATTCAATGCTTCGGTTCAATGCCTTGGTTCAACGCTTCGGTTCAACGATTTAGTTCAATCAACAAAATTCATCGCTTTGGTTCAATCAAATGGTTCGTCGGCTTGGTTCAATTAGTTGGTTCAATGCTTTGGTTCAATCAAATGGTTCAATCACCGGTTCACTCAGTCGGTTCAACGACTTGGTTCGGTCGGTTTGGTTCAAAGCTTGGTTCAACGCTTGGTTCAAAGCTTGGTTCAACATTTGGTTCAAAGCTTGGTTCATCGGCTTGGTTCAAAGGAGCGGTTCAATGCAAAAGTTCAAGAGAGCCTCCCAAAGGACAAGTGCCCTTGCGGAGGGCACTTGGTCGGCAACAGCACCCTTCGAAAGGGTCAATTTCAAGAATCCCAAAGGGCACTTCTAAGGCCAGTCGAAGAAGCCAAGGAAGAAATCCTTCGGACAAAAAGTCTAAAGGATTTCGTAAGGGCCACAAACCAAGATCCCGAAAAAAGGACTAAGGAAAGAAACGAATTCTTTCGGACTTTTTGTCCGAAGGAATTCATTCGGACAAAAAGTCTGAAGAAATTCGGGAAGCCGCGAGCTCAAAAAGGCCTGGGGAAAACTCCGAAAAAGTGACAAGACAATTCTTGCGGACTTTTGTCCGTGGGGAAAAAGTACACAAAAAAAGCCCACGGGGAAAAAGTCCACAAAAATGTCCGCGGAAAATACCAAAGAGGAAAGGCCGCCGAAGGACCCTGAAGGGCAAGTGCCCTTGCGAGGGACTCTCGGCTGCCAAAACAAAGGGACTTTTCCAAAAGCCGAAGAGTCACCTTCCCTTCGGGAAGGTGCAAAGAAGGGAGTCCGCAGAAAAGGCCAAAGAAAGAGGAAAGCCGAAAAAAGTCCAAGGGGTGACGGGCCTAAAGACGTCAAAATCAAGCATGACAAACTAGCCGTTGGGTATTCAAACACAGTGACGGGTACACAAACGTCAATTTCAAGGCTCGTGAAATAGCCATTGATTTTGAGAAGTCTTAAAGAGGAGCCCAAGGAACGCAACGACCTGCCAAAAGATAGCCTTGGGGGCTGAAGGAGCCAGGAAGAAGACAAAGTGCAAAAAAAGATAAAGCAGTCCAAGTGGCAAAGGGGAGGCGAGTTATTGCCAGATGGTCACCAAACGACGCAAACAGTAAATGGCGCAGCCTGTCTTCTCCATTTTGCATTTATAAGGGGACAAACCGCGTGAATATCTGGAAAGAGTAGTCTGTTTGCAGGAAAAGAGGCGTGGCCCGTGCTTTCTCATTAATGTTTGAACGCCAAAGTCAAGACCGGCGATTAATTTTCTAGAAGAATGACATCAGCAACAGTGACTTCCTCTTCCCAATGCTCTCAGCGCACATGGGCCAACTTGTCAAAGAGTGCCAAAGTATTTTCAAAAGAGGCACCAAGTTCTCTTCTCCTCTTTCTATATATTGTAAACTTCTCATTTGAGAAAGATATATCTCTCAGCCTTAAGGCAAAACTCTGCCCAAAAATCTCTCAGGCTTGTAAGGCAGAACTCTGCCAGATTTTACCTTGAATCAGGACTTAGCATTTTTACCTCTATTTGAGCTTGCACTTTTGGATGTGTCTATGCCTTTGTTCTATGTTTAGTCATTTTCCTTATGCTTTCGCAGGGTGATTTCAGCATGTCTAGTGCATTGTGAGTTTCTCTTTTGCAGGTTTGCCAGAAGTGTTCTTAGAGGAGTGTAGGTCCCTGTGATTAGGCTGCCATAAGTGTGTCTGAGGATGCCTCTGGTAGTTTTCTTCTTTCCCTGTGTCTCTACGTACCCCTGACTCACTGATACAGAAGAGTTTCCCACATCAGATGAAGTGTATGGGCGCTTCTTCTTGGTGAAAAATGTATATTCGGGCTGGGTGGGTCGACTTTTTTTGGTGTATCACCTTTTAGTTTAGGTTTAGGTTATGTTTTCAGCATCTTTCTCCCTTTTCATCCCCCCCTTTTTCATTTTATTTGTTAGCAGTAGGAGTCCAAGACCTAAAAGATACATCAGAGGGAGCTAGCCCTTATCTAGAGACTCTCCCCTCCAGCGTCGCCGGTCCCACAGGCGAGAGGGGAGTTTCCATTTTGATGTGTGGAAGGCAGGAGCTCAGCCTCCTGCCCAGGGTGCAATCCACTGCGTCAACAGTTTTTGGCACGCCCGGTGGGACTCAGTTTTTACACTTAGTAAAGTCTTGGGATTGACGCTGGTCCTTTTACAGCAAAATCAACTTTTTTCAGCATCTGGCGACTCCGAGTTAAATCAACTGGTTAAGCAGTTCTGGTGCCATCAAGAAATAGTATTTTGGTATGTATAATTCCATCATTCAGAACCATGGACCCTGTTTTCCTTGGCCAGCCTGGCTATGATCCTTACCAGCCTTGTGTTGATCCTTATCAAGTCCAATATGACCAGTCTCAGCCCTGTCATGAGCTATATCAGCCTTATGCCCAGTCTTCTCAATGTGTCACTTCTACTCAACCTAATCTCTTTGCCAATCAACCCATTTCCACCTTCAAACGAGCACTGCTGGGATAAAAAAGTATGTAGTAGAGCTTGACACCAGAAGGGGATGTGGCCAAGAAATCCCTGATCATGTCGTCCATCAAGTGAGAAATGCACTGGATCTGGGTAAAAGTGAATGGACTCCCATTGAAAGAGTCAATTGGCAAAGGCTTACAAGTGAGATGCTGGATTTGAGTGGTTTGATTGCATCTTTGGAAGAGACACTGAGTATTCATGAGAGGCAGCCTTACCAAGTCTATCAACCTGCATACCCGCTGCCCCAAGTATCATATCAGTCATAACAACCCCTGCTTATGAGCCAAGTCAAGCCTATCAAAGTCCTTTCCCCAATCATGTTGAGGAGAGTTCCGAAGCAGTAAATCTCATGTTTAAGGATAATCTTGATAAACAGATTGAATTGGCAAATCTTCAAATGCAGCAGTCTATTTTGGCAGCAAGGGAAGTCTATTGTAGCCCCATCGCCCCAAAAGGAGATGCCCAGTCCTGATATCTTGAGCTGGAATAAAGTGAATGAGTCATGAAACAGCAAGGAGGAGAAAGACATTGTCCAAGAGTGTGAGGTACAAAATGAGGTTAGTCCTTTTCAAGTCCCTCCCACCCTTCCTCAGGAAGCTTCTTGTATTTCATGGCAACCTTCATGCACTCCCCATCTCTATGATGATTCCTATGAGCTCCAAGAAAGACTCTTTCAGGATTATCTAGCTAAGCAAATTGAGGAATTAGAGGCTAAGGTGAAACTGCTTAGTGAAAGAGAAAAGGAACTTTCAGACCTTGTAGAGGAGCCTACGCCAAAAGATACCCCTTCTACCAATTCTCAAACTAATTTCAATATTGACGAAGTGTTGGTAAAGTGGAGAGACGAAAATCAAGTGATTTTGGCCCAAGGTCTGCCCCCTCCTATTCTAAAGAAAGCCCCCTCTTGTGCACCAAATTGTTTCTATCAGATAGCACTTGCTCATTCTGGCGCATCTGATACATCAATCGATCCTGCTCTTAATCCCGTGCACCTAGCTTTCCAGCACGCCTCTCTTCAGACAGCTCTTCCTGTACATGAGCAAACCCTCCCAAATCTTCCCCAACCTCAAGTCTTTCGACATGATCCCCAAATTCCAAGTTGGAAGAAGGAAAGTCATGAACTAGCCCAAGACTTTGGAGATTCCAATCCCAACATCGTGAGCTGGAAGCAAACAGTAGAATCATGGGGCAAAAAGGAAGAGGAGGAGAAAGGTTTTGCTCAAAACCTTGAAGAAGATGAGGCTGCTCTTGCTCCCGATGATGATTATGATCTCCAAGAAAGGCTCTTCCAAGAAGATATGGACACGCAAATTGCAGAGTTGGAGTCCAGAGTGAGTTTCCTCAACCAACGTGTGATGGACGTTTCAGACCAAATAGCAAATTCCATGTTTGAACACACCCCATCTCCACACCTCCAAGAGAGCTATCAGGCCACACCTGATATAGATGAAGTGTTGGCCAAATGGAAAGAGGAGAATCATTCGATTCTAGCTCAAGGACTGCCTCCTCTTCCACATGAGTTCGTCCGTCAGCATTCCACTTCACCCCTTCTCAAGGAGGAACCTGTTTTGAAAGGGGCAGGTAAAGAGGAGTATACTCAGTTCATGACTGATCAGGGAGACCCCATGAGTACAGATGAGAAGGAGATCACCATAGATGTCATGGAAGAGCATGGACAATCTCTTGTTCATGTTTTGAATGATTCGTTTGAAGTCATTGGGGCAGACTGCACTCCTCTTCAAGGAGGCTATGCGCTGACTAAGGGTGGAGAAGGCAGCATTGGGACTCAAATAAGTATGCAAAAGGGCTGCAAGCTTTCAGATTTACCCTTTCAAGAGGATGGTGAATCTGAAGATGATATTTTTGAAGTCAGCAAGGGGGATGATCACGCCATGGAACCCGAGCATGAGGCAGAAGGAGACAAGCCAATCAATGATGCATATCAAGGGGCTTATGGTGATGAGCCAGCAGCGATTGATTTCTTGGTGAAATGCACCAGCATGAAGGACCAGCATTCAACAAGCTTCCAAGAACACGAAGAGTACGTATATGTTGGAAGCATGTTTGAATATGATCCACTCGGATGCAGGCCAATCAAGGTGACAGGCAAGAGGAGCGGGTCACCAACTCTCCATTTCATTTAGCCACTTGTCTGGCACCATAAGTTTCCTTGCCAGGAAAGGGACTTAAGAAGTTTTCCCTTTGATCCAGGAGGGAGGCAAATATTCCTGGTTAGCTGTATATAGTAGTTTGTTTTCAGTTTTTTTTCCTGCTTTCCCTAAGTGCAGTTTGCACAAGTAGTGTTTTTAGTCTTGTGTGTGCTTTCCCTTGTGTCTAGGGTAAAAAGCTTCATGTTTGATTCTTGGATCTTTTGGGGTTGTTGCTAACCTTTCTTCAAAGCTGCTTTCTGACTCCGTGCCCAATGGACTTCAAGGCAACTGGTCTCTAAGCATAGCAGGCATGCTTCCCCTGGGAGTCACCAATTTGTTGACAATTTTTGGTCCAACAGGCCAACAATCGGTCCCCTTCTTTCCCTGTTGTTCTGGGCCAATTCATTTTTTGATTTTGCACAAGTCTGAAAATTTCTACGGACTCTGCAGGTTTTCTACGGACTCTACAGGTCCACTTCTACGGACTCTGCAAGTTTTCTACGGACTCTGTAGGTGAAGTTTCTACGAACTCTGCAAAGAGGATTTCTACAGACTCCATTTCTACGGACTCTGCAAGTCCATTTCTACGGACTCTGCAGGCGAGTCTTTCGGTGCATGAAGAACCAGTCAAAGAGTGCATAGTTTTACAAAGCTTCTTCCGACTCTTGTCTGAAGAAATTCACAAGGAAAGTTAGCATCTTTGAACCGTTGAACCATTGAACCGGTTCAATGCTTCGGTTCAATACCTTGGTTCAACGATTCGGTTCAACGCTTTAGTTCAATCGGCAAAATTCATCGCTTTGGTTCAATCAAATGGTTCGTCGGCTTGGTTCAATTAGTTGGTTCAATGCTTTGGTTCAATCAGATGGTTCAATCACTCGGTTCACTCAGTCGATTCAACGACTTGGTTTGGCCGGTTTGGTTCAAAGCTTGGTTCAACGTTTGGTTCAAAGCTTGGTTCATCGGCTTGGTTCAAAGGAGCGGTTCAATGCAAAAGTTCAAGAGAGCCTCCCGAAGGACAAGTGCCCTTGCGGAGGGCACTTGGTCGGCAACAGCACCCTTCAGAAGGGTCGATTTCAAGAATCTTGAAGGGCACTTTTAAGGCCAGTCAAAGAAGCCAAGGAAGAAATCCTTCGGACTTTTGTCCGAAGGAATTAGCACCCTTCGAAAGGGTCGATTTCAAGAATCCCGAAGGGCACTTTTAAGCCCAGTCGAAGAAGCCAAGGAAGACATCCTTCGGACTTTTTGTCCGAAGGAATTCCTTCAGACAAAAAGTCCGAAGGATTTCGGAAGGGCCACAATCCAAGATCCCGAAAAAAGGACTAAGGAAAGAAACGAATTCTTTCGGACTTTTTGTCCGAAGAAATTCAGGAAGCCGCGAGCTCAAAAAGGCCCGGGGAAAACTCCGAAAAAGTGACAAGACAATTCTTGCGGACTTTTGTCCGTGGGGAAAAAGTCCGCGAAAAAAGCCCACGAGGAAAAAGTCCGCAAAAATGTCCACGAAAAATACCAAAGAGGAAAGGCCGCCGAAGGACCCCGAAGGGCAAGTGCCCTTGCGGGGGACTCTCGGCTGCCAAAACAAAGGGACTTTTCCAAAAGCCAAAGGGTCACCTTCCCTTCGAGAAGGTGCAAAGAAGGAAGTCCGCAGAAAAGGCCAAAGAAAGAGGAAAGCCGAATAAAGTCCAAGGGGTGACGGGCCCGAAGACGTCAAAATCAAGCACAACAAACTAGCCGTTGGGTATTCAAACGCAGTGACGGGTGCGCGAACGTCAATTTCAAGGCTCGTGAAATAGCCGTTGATTTTGAAAAGTCTTAAAGAGGAGCCCAAGGAACGTAGGGACCTGCCAAAAGATAGCCCCAGGGGCTGAAGGAGCCAGGAAGAAGACAAAGTGCAAGAAAAGACAAAGCAGTCCAAGTGGCAAAGGGGAGGCGAGTTATTGCCAGATGGTCACCAAACGGCGCAAACAGTAAACGGCGCGGCCTGTCTTCTCCATTTTGCATTTATAAGGGGACAAACTGCATGAATATTTGGAAAGAGCAGTCTGTTTGCAGGAAAAGAGGCGTGGCCCATGCTTTCTCATTAATGTTTGAACGCCAAAGTCAAGACCGGTGATTACACAGCGTGGTTCCAGCAGGCCTTTTCTAGAAGAATGACATCAGCAACAGTGACTTCCTCTTCCCAATGCTCTCAGCGCACATGGGCCAACTTGTCAAAGAGTGCCAAAGTGTTTTCAAAAGAGGCGCCAAGTTCTCTTCTCCTCTTTCTATATATTGTAAACTTCTCATTTTGAGAAAGATATATCTCTCAGCGTTCAGGCAAAACTCTGCCCAAAAATCTCTCGGGCTTGTAAGGCAGAACTCTGCCAGATTTTACCTTGAATCAGGACTTAGCATTTTTACCTCTATTTGAGCTTGCACTTTTGGATGTGTCTATGCCTTTGTTCTCTGTTTAGTCATTTTCCTTATGCTTTCGCAGGGTGATTTCAGCATGTCTAGTGCATTGTGAGTTTCTCTTTTGCAGGTTTGCCAGAAGTGTCTCTAGAGGAGTGTAGGTGCCTGTGAATAGGCTGCCATAAGTGTGTCTAAGGACGCCTCTGGTAGTTTTCTTCCTCCCTATATCTCTACGTACCCCTGACTCACTGATACAGAAGAGTTTCCCACATTAAATGAAGTGTATGGGCGCTTCTTCTTGGTGAAAAGTGTATATTCGGGCTAGGTGGGTCGACTTTTTTGGTGTATCACCTTTTAGTTTAGGTTTAGGTTATGTTTTCAGCATCTTTCTCCCTTTTCATCCCCCCCTTTTTCATTTTATTTGTTAGCAGTAGGAGTCCAGGACCTAAAAGATACATCAGAGGGAGCTAGCCCTTATCTAGAGACTCTCCCCTCCAGCTTCACCGGTCCCACAGGCAAGAGGGGAGTTTCCATTTTGACGTGTGGAAGGCAGGAGCTCGGCCTCCTGCCTAGGGTGCAATTCACTGCGTCAACACCATGTCCAGTGAAAAAACTTGTTACAATTGCCATCAAACTTGTGAAAAATCTGAAGATAATTTTTAGGCAATATATTCACAAAAAAGTAAAGTCAATTATGATCTCAATCTTCCTATAACAGCAGAATTTGACCTCTCTGAGAATTTTCCTAGCAGTAAAAGTTCAAAATCAGAAAACTTTAGCAAGCCACTAGTACTCTTAAGACTACAAAAGTAGCTAAGGACCACATGCATGAGAATTACATGCCAAGTTTCACACCCAAGAAGGTTTTCAAGGGCTCTTATGCTATTGTACAAATCATCAAGGTACAAATATCTGATCATTTATAATCCCTATCTCTCTTCAAAAATAAAAAACAAATACGAAGAAATGGTATCTTGCGCTTTTTTTACAGTTGGCTTCCTTGTTTCTTGCAGCCAATGACCATCTATTACTGGTTTTTAGGCCTCTATCAATGAGCACATCATGTCTGTTCAAACTTCATAGTAATTCTGGCAGTACAATCACACAACATAATTTATGTCCATCACAATAATGGGGATACCAGTCAATAATTGAACATCAAACTGCTTTTGAACTGAGCATGCATTTACATCTCAATTAGTCTAACCCATGTGCAGTTAGTAAACTGTACATGTGCAAGGACACCTCATTAAGTGTAACTGAGATGTGGTCAGTGAACTGTATATGTGCATGGACACCTCATTCAGTCCAACTGAGATGCAATTAGCGAATTGTATATGTGCAAGGACACTTCATTCAATCTAAACTGAGATACCGTTAGTAAACTCAAACTGTACATATAATCTAAGATTCTCTAGACTGTAGAGTACTGGGCAAGCATAAAAGGTAGAATTTACAATGTGTAGATATTTACAAGAATTACTTATAACATATTTTCATCATTTCCTCCATGCTTAGTAGAAGTTGTCCGCAACTCTACACTAGATGAGAAAACTTCTCTGCAAAAGCTGACTCAGAGAGTTATTTCACTTGCATGTGGTTTTGCTTATTGGTCGAGTCTGACCATCAAGGAAATTATCATTAAATAATGGTTGATGAAAATATCGAATTGGATCTTCAAGATGAGCAGCAGAAACCTCCTCCAAATGAGATGACTCGTACAACTTGAGCTAGCTCATATTGAAAACATCATGGATGTGAAGTTCCGCTGGGAGATCCAAGTGAAAAGATTTGGGACCCACAACTTGGCGAATTGTGTAAGGCCTGTAATGGATGGGCTTCAAATTGAAATGTTGATTGAGAAACATTTGCTTATCAATGTGAAGCCAAACACAATCACCAGCTTAAAAAGAATGAGGTACTAGATGGCAGTCATTGAGTGCCTTGAACTTGGCCCAAGTATGTCAAAGGATATCTAGAAATTTGATCTGAAGTTATGCCGAAGTTTGCACAAAGAAAGAAGCTTTGTCTTGCTTCTATTAGTGGGACGAAGCTGGATCCAGAAGAGTAACTAGAATCTCATAAGGTGCCAATGGCTGGAAGCCATAACAAGCTTCAAAAGGAGAATGACTTGTGGAGACGTGAGTAGTCCGGTTGTAACTATAATGAAACTTGAACATATGCAAATAGCTGTCCCACTAATTGGTCTAGCGATGATAGATATGGAGAACAAGGACTAAGGTGAGAAATGCCAGGAAGCTTCCATAATGATTTCAAAAAGTGATTCAACAAACAAGCGTCAAAATCAGAAATAAAAGGTGAGTGGTAAATTAAAGTTGTTTCAAGCATTTTTTAAGAACAAGTCAACAACTAGTGCAGCATCAACTGTCTCAGCGCAAGGCATACAAAATTTCTGTTTTAGAAAACTGACCAACCACAACAAAGATGCAGTTATGCTGATGCTGAATTGTGGGGCCACTATTGAAATGTGTGAAAAAGGATTTCCATGTCCACAAAGGTATCAACTCTAAGCTTCCAACTGGAAGGTCTAGACTGCCCTCAAAGAAAGCATCGACGGATGAAATCCTCAGATTGCTTCCACATAGAAAGCCAGTAAAAGTAGTGTTGCAGGTTTTGCAAGGTTTCTGCACACTAAAATATCCAACATAGGGAGATGGATGAGCCTCCTTGAACAAGAGCTAGCAAAGTTGAGTAAGTTTGTACAACCACCCAGCTCTCAAATTGTAGTCAGGGAGAGGCATTTGATTGATCATTGTAGGTTGCTAAAAAGCATCAATGATCAAACTGAAGTGGGGTTCTCAGAAGTAGAAAGCTTTCCACTCATCATAAGCTACACATCGAATGTCCAAGATGTTGAGTACTCGAGAAGGATGACGACTAAGAAGCTCCACCACTTTGTTGTTGACACCTCCTTGTAATGGATCACCAAATGAAACTCTAGAATATAAGATGCCCACTATAAATGCCAGTGTTCTTGAATCTCAGAAACTGAAGGGGCTAGTGATCCATGTGCAGAATGACCTCCTTGCCAAGAATATAATGGTTCTATTGCTTGAGTGCTTGGACTTATGCATACAAATTCCTGTTATACGTTATATGATTGACCTTGGTCAGTGACAAGGCCCCAAAATAATACACAATTGGATATCCATCCTTGCTTAAGAACCGCACCTATTGCATATCAAGAAGCATCAATCTCAAGCTCAAATAATTGTTGTGAGTAAGAGAGAGCAAGCATGGGAGCATTGCAGGGAGAATCTTTCAAATAGCTAAAAGCTCGGGCAACTTGAGGACTCCAAGTAAGATGTTATGATAGGTGCATTGATGAAGCACAAGGCAAACATGAGTAGTCACAAAGGAAATTCCTATAGATAGAAGTTCATACCTACTAGAAAACTCCTCAAATCTGAAATATTGGATGGAATGGGCCACTCGCGAAGGACCTTGACTTTATCCAAATCTGCATACACGCCAACTTCATCAATGAAAAAGCAAGTACTTGATTGAAGTTTTCCCAGAGGACTTCTTCATCTAGGCTTGGAGCTAGCGTTGACGAAGAAGATCCAACATTGTTTGCACATGAACAAGGTGATCATCCCAATTCTTGACATAGACCAACACTTTGTCTAGATAGATGACCACAAATTGGCCAAGATGGGCCTTGAAAGAATCACTAATGATATGCATAAGTGTGGAAAGTGCATTGATGAGGCCTTAAGGCATGACCATAGAGCCCAAACTTTCTCTTGAAGGCTGATTTTTGGAAATGAAAAGGCTCCATGTGAACTTTGTGAAATACAATAGTCAAGTCAAGCTTAAAGAAGTATATAACCCCTTGAAGGTGATCTAGAAGATCGTCAATCCTAGGAAGTGGGTAGTGGTTCTTCATAGTAATTTTTGTCAAGAAACCAATAATATGTAACTAACAACCAATCATTGTGCTCTTTAATTGGCACTAAAAAATCAAGAGATCCAAAAGAAGTGTCAAGAAAAATCTTGCCTTCCTCTAACAATTGCTTTATTTGCACTTGTTTTACTAATTTGGTGCACAATGGTAATTACACTATAAACAACATATTAAAACTATCGCACAAGGTAAATCACGACTAAAACAATAAATAACAGTAACTCAGATCTACCAAGTGCTGAAATAAAGAAATTGAAAAGACGAGTAATCAATGATTGATAGTAATGAAAGCAAAGGGAAAGGGAAAGAGAGATATAAAACTGAAACAAACAAACTTGAGTTTGACAGTTCCTAGAAATGCACAGAAGAGGCCTTTGGATTGATGCAGACTGAGATCCAAGAGTTTAGTGAAGTTTTGATAAGAGGGACTAAATCAACGGACCACCAATTGTGACCTTTTCATGATTCAAGTTGGAATGAGAGCAAACATTACAATATAAAATTCCAAAAGGTTGTTCATTTTACGTTCCCAATGTGACTCTTCCTATTCCTACAGGAATGGAGAACTTATTTAATAAGACAAAAAACAACACACCTATGCTAGACACCTAGGATTAATAACAATTATATACAATATTGTTACATCCCCCCCTTAATCTGTAGGGGTCTTTGTCAAACCAAGCGTTCCTCTGAACTTTTCAAAATTTTCTTGTCCAAGCGCTTTTGTCAGAATGTCTGTTGGTTGCTCTATTGACAGGGGATGTTGCAACTTGACACTTCCATCTTTCACATCATGCCGAATCAAATGAATTTTGGTATTGATATGCTTGGTTAGGTTGTGAAAGACTGGATTCTTTGCTGTCTAGATTCCAAAAGTGTTGTCAACCATGAGAGGTGTTGATGAAACTTGTTGCTCCTCCAAATCTAAAAGAACCATTTTGAGCCACAAGATCTCTCTAGTTGCCTCTGAAGCGGCCATATATTCTGCTTTAGCTGAAGAAATTGTTGACACTTATTGCTTCTTGGATTTCGAACTAACAACTATTGTTCACAAATTCATCAGAAAACCCGAAGTGGACTTTCCATCTTCATGGTCACCAGCATAGTCAGAATCTGAGCACCCAACCAGTTTGAAGTCTCCTGCCCTGGAGTATTTGAGCACAAAATTATGTCTTCTTTTGAGATATTTGAGGACTCTTTGTTGCTACCCAATGAATGTCCTTGGGTTGTTGCATGAATCTTGAGAGGACATCAACTGCAAATGATAAATCTGGTCGAGTTGTGATCACATATATCAAAATTCCAATGAGTTGTTTGTATTTAGTGGCATCAACCAAATCTGTTAAATCTTCAAATGTCAATTTGAGATTCTATTCCATAGGTGTGTTGAGAGGCTTACAATCTTCCATTCCAAACTTGTTCAAAATGTCACCAATGTACTTCTGTTGAGTGATGAAGATATGCTTTGGTTTTTGAATTACTTCAATATCCAAGTAGTAATGAAAATAACCCAAATCAGTCATTTCAAAGATTTTTATCAACTCTGAATTAAACTTTGCAGTGTACCATTCATTGTTCCTTGTGATGAGCAAACCATCAACATACACCACCACAAATACAACTGTTTTGACAAAAAGAGTTGCATCTTCAAAATCAAAATGTTTGAATTTCATGTTCATGAGGTGCTCAACTAGTTTGTCGTACCATGCTCAAGGGGCTAGTTTCAAACCATACAACGATTTTCTTACTTTGCACACCTTGTGCTCTTGTATTTTCACTACAAAACCTTCGGGTTGTGTCATGTACACAAATTCCTTGAGGTCACCATTCAAGAATGTAGTTTTGACGTCCATTTGGTGAGCTTTCCATCCGTTATGTGCTACCAAAGCCAACATGGTTCGAATGGTAGTCCATTTTGTTGTAGGTGCAAAGGTTTCATTGTAGTCAATTCTTTTTTTTAGCATACCCCTTTGTGACAAGCCTTGCTTTGTTCTTGTCAAGTGAGCCATCAGCCTTGTATTTGTTGCGGTAGACCCACTTGCAGCCATATGGAGGATCAACCAATTTCCAAATCCCATTTTTGACCAATGCATTGTACTCATCTTTCATTACTTTCTCCAAGATTCAAGTTTCTCAGCCTGTTTGAAAGATGTTGGTTCTGAATCAAATGCAACATTGAGTTCTTCTGAAAAATCATTAAAGGTGAGCTTTTCAATTCTATCTTGAATTTCTTCAAGGGACTTGTTTGATTGTGATGCGACTGCATGTGCACTTCTTGTGCCTGTTTTCCCAACTTCATCAGGTTTCACATCTTTCAATGTTTGAGTAGTACACTTAGGCATTTGTTTCTGTGAATTAGGTGCTTCAAGTTCATCCTCTGAAGTTCCATCACTTTTTGTCCTCTATTTTGGTGGCCCCTGTTCATTGTCTAATGAAGTTTCACTCTCTCCTTAAGGAGGAGTTTCAAGTTCATGTATAGGAGACAATAGAAAATCAATAGATTCCCAACTGTGTGTCCCCGACTCATTGTCTGGAACATCCAAATCACTCTCTGTAGACATCAAACTTTTCATACTTGTCAAGTCAACTCAATTGTCGATCAATGTGCTCTGTCCTTTGCAGACTCACAAAAGACAACTTCTCTTGTGACAAGAAACTTCCTCTCTTTCTTATCATATAGCCTATATGCCTTGTAAGATTCAGAATATGGATGCATTTTGACTCCTGTGGTCCAATTTTTTTCTCCTCCTTTGGAATCAATGCGTAACAAGTGGATCCGAAAATCCAAAAATGTTGCACTAAAGGGAGATGACCACACCACATCTCATATGAATTCTTGGATTAGAGCTATTGATTGTGATATGTTGCGGAGTTATACTGTTGTTTTAGCTGCTTCGGCCCAAAAGTGCAGATTTACCCCTTTGTAGTACAACATAGCACGAACCATATTTATCACAGTTTTGTTCATCCCTTCTAAAACTCCATTTTGTTGCAATGTAGGGAACTGTGAGATGGTGTTTGATCTCGTTTAGCTCAAGATAGGATTCAAACTTATTTGAAGTGAATTCACCACCAATGTCTGCCTGAGTGTATCGATGCGGGTTTGAGCTTCATTTTCAATCATGTTTCGAAACTTTTAGAAAGTATCGAAGGCTTGTAATTTTTTCTTCAAAAAGTATATCCATGTCATCTGACTATAGTGATCAATGAACAATATGAAATACTTATGACCACCAGTAGAGAAGATTGGAAGAGAACACAAGTCTGAGTGAACCAGATGCAATTTTCTATCAACTTTCCACTGTGACTTCGGAAATAGTTCTCTTGCATTTTAAGCCAAGATGCAAGCTTCACACTTTTCATCTGATTTTGTGGGCAATGTAGGCATACCAACAACACCATTCTTTTGCAATAAACGAATGTTGTTATAGTGAGTGTGCCTGAATCTTGCATGCCAGAACATGTTTGGAGACATTCTGTCTTCCATGAGATGGGCATAATTCCTTGAATTTGATGGCTCACCCCTGAGTTTGAGTAGTTTTCCTTCCTCATATCCAGTCAAGACAATTGCATTGTCACTTTTTCTACTAATAGTGACATCACCATTATCCAACAATATGGAATGGCCTTGTTGCCTTATGAGCACTAAGGACAACAAGTTTCGTTTCAATTGAGGAAGGTAGAGGAGATTTTGGAGTTTGAAATCTAGAAGCCCTGGACACTTGAGTTTTATTGTATCTCTTCCTTGTGGTTGCAGACTTGAACTATTTGCGAGGTATACCGCACCACAACTTTCTTCACTGAACTCCTCAAAGCAGTCTCTTCGGAAAGTCATATGTAGAGTGGCACCAATATTAAGAACCCAAGCATCAAACTATTAAGAACTAACTGAGACACTATTTGGTTCATCATCTGTATTGGAAAACACACATTCACTAGTGAATTAGGCAAAGTTTGACTTTTTGTTTTCTTTGATTTTTCTTCTTTCTTCTTACGGTATGCTTCAATTTTCTCCCATGGAGTTCTACATTCATGAGTCTCCTGATTTCCTTTTCTGTCACACCAATCACAATAGAAGTTTCGTTTATCATTCAGTTTTTGCCCGCCTTGGTTTTCATTTTTGCCACCTCTTTGTTATTGCCTTCATTTTTGGAAGATGTGGCCTTGTTGGATGTTTTGGAAGAATTTGAATTGACATAACACACACTTCCTCCTGTTCTAGATTCAATTTTTCTTCCAAAGGTCTTTTCTCGTTCTGCCATCTTTTCAACTAATTGATCAAATGTGAGTCTTCAACTAATTGTTTGCTTGTAGAGACTCCAAGTAGGTTGAATAGTTGGGAAGAAGGGCTTTTATGAATGCAGTTATATAGATGTCAATTTTGACACTTGTTGCTTCTACATCATACTTAATGGCATGTATCTTTGAAGCCAATCTCATCACATCACCATCTTTCAACTCAAGGTTGAACAACTTCAACTGCAACTGAATGAATTCCAACTCTGAGTGGGAATCATATAGCTCCTTCAGTTTGTGAAATGCTTCTCATGGAGCATTGCACCCCTGAATATGATGAAACACATCTCTGTCGATTGAGGCCCTCATCAAGGCCAATGCTTTCTAGTTTTTCTATCTCCATGCCGGAATATCATTTGCATTCCCTGTTAGCTCAACTAGTTGTGTATCCCCGTTGCAAATATCAAACTATAGATCATTGAAGATGAGTGTGTTCTCCACTTGTCGAGACCATTCTAACCAATTGTCTTTGCTAGTCAACGTTGTGCCAACAATAGATTTGATTGAATGCATGGTTTTGAATTTTAGTTTTGAATTTGGAGTTTTGAGTTTTTGTTAACCTCAATTGGTTCCTTATCACTCCAAAATGGTCCCCTTTTCTATATACCACCAAACCGATATACCAAACCTCTTGATATACCTACCCTTCCTATAGACCCGTCGATACATGGAAGAAGCTAGCCCTTTCTATATACTCGACAATACATGAAAGAGACCTTAAGGTACATGAGAGCATAGTAGTACATGGTATTGTTATAGCTTGGAATTGCACCCTTGTGGGAGAGTTTTTCAGGTTCTCCCACTTCTAGCTACAAGTATGGGAACAACCTGAAGCTGTGGGTATCATGTGGTGAAGTTGAACCTCCGGAGTAGGCTGATTCCTCTTTGATGCTCACCTAAACTAATGCTAAACTAATGATTCATAGGGAAAAGGGGTAAAAAGGGGATAAGGGCTCCTAAAAAAGCTAACCAAGCGATGCACCAAAGCTAAATGGGAAAATCTCATCAGCTTGAACCCACACTGATTCTACAAAGGACAATACCGAATTGCACAATCTCAAGATCGCGCTGATTGCATTAGTATTTCATGGAGAAGGTTCTGAAAGCAATGAATGCGAACAAAGAGGAGTTCTACCACTCACTGAAAACTCACATCAATGGCAGAAAGAACACTAAACCAGACCTGCGAACAACCTTGAAAACACCCTAAACAAGGCCAAAAAAGAGGACCATGGACGAGTAAGATTCTCCTTCACACATTACCATAGTGCACAACTCACCAGACATGAATCCAAGGCAAGAGATAGGCAAAGAAAGTCCTTTTATTGCATCAAGAGGTAGTTCTTACAAGTGCTTGATAGGGTCGAGTTTAATCAAGCTGAGCATATTTTTCAATATCTCAAAGAATGTCCCATCTCCCAGAAAGATAAAACAAAAATCTCCAAAACTAGGAACCCTTTACAATGGTTTGGAAGCCCGTATATATAGAAGGGGACAATAGAGAAGAGGAACTTGCGTGAGAAAAGGAAAGAGGGGAGCCATAAATTCCTGCAACCACCACCGTTGTCCTTTGACTAGGGAGTGAGTCGTTCAAGGTCATCGCCAATCTCTTCCAGCCCATCCTGCATTCAAGTCGTCCTTGGGTGGAGCTGAGAGAGCCATGTCGTGGGTAGATGCATGGCATTGCCAAGTGTGAGCAATTCGACCTTTGCATTTAAGGCTCAGTGTGTTCTTTATTGCAACTTGGACTATCCCAGTTGGCCTTTGCATGTTCACTGCTCCACCTGGACGTGTCTAATCCTTGTTTGACCACTTTGCATGTTCTGGAAGTGAGTTGTATGTACTTGGTGCCACTTGTCCTTGGTTGATTAGCCCTTCAAATTTGCTGATCATTTGACTTTAACGTTCCTCGACTGTTTGCTTTCTGCGAACTATCCTCCCTCAACAATTTCCTCGGGCCTTTTCTCCGCCACTTTCCCGAAGTTATTTCTTCAGACTTTTTGCCTTGGCTTGTCTTTTTAAGAACCCGAGAAGTACTTCTAAGACCAAATCGAGCTTTTGATGTCTCATTACTTATTTCGGGTTTCCAACTGCTCAAAACTTATGAAGTAATTAAGTAGTGCTCCTTGGAGAACCCGAAATACACTACCCAAACCAAATCGGGCTTTCCAAGCCCCACTACTTACTTCGGAGTTATCATTACTGATTACTCATGAAGTGAAATAAGTTGTGATACCTAGGAAACCCGAAGTTGTCTCCTTTGGAAAACCCGAAGACTTCCCAATGAGATAACCCGAAGCTTTTTATTCAAGACCATTTCGGGTCTTTAACACCTTGTTACTTACTACTTCGGAGCTTTGTAACTCTGCAACTTATAAAACCATTTAAGTCATGGGTTGTCGAAAGTTCCACGTCTTCTAAAGACTTGCCATTTCCTGCTTGAAAGTCTAACTTCTCACACAGGCAAAAATTGGTATGTGGGCCAAAAAAAGGCCAGCAGGTACCTAGGCGGCATGTGAAAAGGATTCGCCCTGTCATTAACACTGACTTAATAAGAAAATCTCATACATCACTATACTCATTTTTATTTTTTTTTTGAATTTATGTTTTTCGACAGTGACAAATGGATAAAAGAGTAGCACTCTTTATTTCTCCTTGTATTTGTATAATTTGGTTGTTGTTTGTCAAATTTGTTGAGTAGCTTGCTCAAGGCAATTTCAATAAAAAAAACTACTTCAAATTTAAATTATTTCAAATTTATATGTTTTTCAAAATTTGAAAAATGAGCACTTACAAAAAATTAGAAATTTTACTTTTAATGAAAAAGCTTGAAATTTGTACCTTTCCTCCAATTTTGTCATATATGATAACAATATTGGAATAAAAAAAGATATATGTATGGACTCTTTTTGTTTGAAAGCTCACAAATGAATTTTATAAGTTGCTACGTGCCTATGGGAAGCTCCACGTAGACAAAGAAGGTCCAAGCTCCATACAACAGGTGATATGGCACCTCTTTAGACTTCCAACACAACCAGAAGAACTTCCATGGATTCCAATTAGGTGAAACGCAGCAGAGAGAACTTCCACGCAGATCTATATGGCCTTAACAACTTTTGTCCACCTTCCAATCAAAAGTAACATAGAAACTTGCAGCTGAAACGTGTCAAAAATAAAATAAAACTACACCAAAATGGAAGTACGCAGTCAAGAGTTCACAAAACGCCTCTTTTCTAGTGCTAGTTCGCAGGTATAAGTGCAGGTCTTTCAACACGTCAAGGGAAACGCCACAGGTCTATCAATACATTAGGGGAAACATTGCAAGTATAGATGCAGGTCTATCAACAAGATAATGTGAAACACAACCACCAAAAACCACTCCCACACTACTAATCAAAACGCCTCCTTACAAGATGATGTGTTGCCAAAGTCAAATTCAAATTTATTGAAGCAAATTGTAGCATGTAGGCCACACGACAATGGAGAAGAGAGGATAGACTGAAAAATAACTTATTAAAATTACCAACTCTGACAGGCCAAAAATATTATTGACAAATTGACAATGAAATTCTATTTCACGATTCAAGTTGGAATGAGAGTAAACATTAAAATATAAAAGCCCAAAATGCTGTTCATTTCACATCATAGTTCCATGGCGTTTCGGGGACGGGAGGACGCGTTTCCAGGACGGGGAGACGGGGGGCCTAAGTTTGGGGACGGCGGGGGGCCAGCGGGGGAGCAGTGCTAAAATACATATAGTACTTGAAAAATTAGTTATAAAAAGATGTATAAGGATTAAGTATCTGTATATTGCATTGAACATCAACAATTTAACATTGTGATTTAATCATTTAAGTTTCAAGTTTGATCTATTGAACAATGAACATTAAACAATAAACATTGATAATTGAACATTGAATTTTCAAAATTTCATAATGATGATCCCTGATTACAATCAAGTATCAACAATGTTCAAAAACAAAATACAATAGTGAAATACTAAAAGTAAATAGTAAATAGAAATGACTCAATGAGTCAATGGCTAATCATCCCCAATGTGGAACTCCTCATCACTAGAACTGTTGGACTCCACACGCTCAAGCTCCTCCAAGCTAATACCAACCAACCTTGTCCATGTAGCATCATCATCAATCTGTGTTGGCTCCTCTAGCTCTACATCCCATCTGGTTGCTGGACTCTCCTTGTACACAAGTGTGTTGCAGTCAATGAGACGCAAGGCACTATGTACAGCCACAAGCTTCTCTACCCTCTTAGAAATAAGCATGTTCCTCTTCATGGAGTGAATCCAACTATAAGTAGACCAGTTCCTCTCAGTAGCAGAAGAACTAGAAACCTAGGACAACAAATGAAAGGCTTTTGGGAGGCCTTGGGGGGTGGGGGTGGGTCCCACTAGCAATTAGAGTTAGGGTAGAAAGCATAAAAATCCAATTTTTTTAAATTTAAAAAAAAAACACTTGACTTTGTCTTGCGTGGGGGACGCCTGGATGTCCCCAAGACTTCTAGATGTCCAGGGGACTTCGGGGCATCCCTTGGACGTCCAGGGGACTTCTTGACGTCTCCTAGATGTCCAGAAGTCTCGGGGATGTCCAGAAGTCTCAGGGATGCCCAGAAGTCCCCTAGACGTCCAAGGGACTTCTCAGCGTCCCCTAGACGTCTAGAAGTCTCAGAGACGTCCCTCCAAAAAGGGGACGTCTAAGCATCCCCTGGACGTTCAGGGGACTTCTCAGTGTCCCCTGGACGTCTAGAAGTCTCGAGGACATCCCTCCAAAAAGGGGACGTCCTGGGGATGTCCCCTCTCAGAGGGAGACGTCCCCGAGACGGCGGCGGAACTTGGCGGAGGTGGTGGGACAGTTGGGGGACGTCCCCCTAACGTCCTCGTCCCCGAAATGTAAGGTTTTTTTGGGGGGGACGCGCCCCCGTAGAACTATGTTTCACATTCTCAATGTGACTCTTCCTATTCCTACAGGAATGGAGAACTTATTGAATAAGATAAAAAACAAGACACCTATACTAGACACCTAGGATTAATAACAATTATATACAATATTATTACATTCCTAACGGTTGTGACCTTAGGCTACAATTATATCCTCTGCAATTTTTCACCACCTATAAGTTTTTGAGATCCTTCATCATCAACAAATAAGCAAAGTGCATGTCTCATATTCATAAATTGATGCGAGAAGATAATGTCTCTTTTGAAGTAACCCTAATTTGGTGTAGCAACACATCAAAGACCAAATAAATGTATAGTCAAGTGTCCCAAGCCCCTTTGAGGGTTGCAGTTACTTATCACAGTGTTGTGAATCAAGGCTCAATGTAGTTCTAATGCTTGTGAGTGTCCCAATCAAGTGATAGATAGGGCTTCACCTCCTCTCCCTAGATAATCAAATGCAGCTACATAAACTTCGCTTAGGCCTTCTTTTGGTACAAACAAGTAGAAATAGAAATCCTTGGAATCAATTAAAGTCTTGAAAATCAGAATTATAATCTTGATAGTGCACCTATGACTTGTAGAATGCCTTGATATTGCTCTTGATATGTCCTACACCTTGATACTTGTTCTTGAAATGCCCTAGCATGCTTAGTATATATAGACTTTTTGAATTCAAATTAAGGAACTACTGGCATACAAGTTGACAAATGGAAAGAAAGGAAACTAAAAATCACCAATTCACACATGTAGAAAGAGGAAGATGAACCAAAAGGGCCCACGAAAGCAAAAGGGACACAATCGACGGGTCATCAATTGTGACCAGGATAGAATCAGCAAACCGCTGATTGTGTCCCACACACAAAAACAACAAAGGAAAGACATGAGGAGGCCCCTAGATGCAAACAAGGCACAAACAAGAGAGATAGAAGAAATGGAGTATAGGACCGCACAGAGAATAAAGAAGTGAAAACACAATAAAGAGTGCCAATACGTACCTAATTTGAACTAATGTCCTATAAACACAAAACCATGTTAAAAACATTACAATTATAAGCCTTGTACCAAAATTAGGTGTTTACATAATGTCCCACTTTGATATGCATGAATATCAAAGTAAAAACAAAATGAAAAATATCTAAATATTACTCGTGGGAGGGAAGATAAGCTCTAAATCGATAGCCAATGTAATTGAAAATAGACAAACTAAAAAAAAAAGTAAATACACCTAGTGGTACATGAACCATGTTGTCACTCTCAAAACATTGGATTTTGAGAATTGCAACTGTAACTAGAAACCAAACTTGAGTGCTTAGAGTGAAATTCTACTTGATTAGGGAAGTAGACACAATTTGATCTCACTACATAGGGGTAAAACATAGTTAGTCTCACTGTACATGAAGGGAACACTCTACTTATATGCCAAAGAAGCAGACATATCTAGTCTTACTACACAGCAGCAGGGACATAGTTGGTCTCACAGTACAACGACATGAACACAGTGGGTCTCCATATATGATGACAAGAACATAACCATAATTTATAACCGGTAATAAAATGGTTTGTATAGATGCCCCCCCTTTTGAGGTGAGGGGAGTACAAGTACCTGTGTATCACTCATCTCAAAAGAAAGAGCCATTGCGCACCATGTGTAATCATAGATAAAAGCTTACAGTTGAAACATTTTGAAAGTTCATTTACAACAGAGGCGAGTATAGTAACTTAGAAAGATGTAGTCATGTAAGCTCAATATATAATTTGTAACCCAATACTAAGATGCTAATGTGTAAGCATGGCATGTAAGGGTGTCAACGAAGGAGAGGCAAAATGAGATGCCCTGAAAGTATCTCAAAAAGAGGGACAAGTGATATGCCCCAATGTAATTGTATGTCCCAATGTAATTGTATGCCCCAATATTGTCCAAATATGGAAATAGATGTATCAAGTATAGGGATCACAATATGACTATATGTATGAAGGATGCAGAGTGTGAGAGCACCTCTTAATAATAGCAATATAAGAAAGATATAAACATGGGTATAAGAATCTCTGTATAGGTAAGATAGTATCGATGAACTTGTAATGTCCCCAAATGAGACAATTTAACCAAAAAGGAGTTTTCCCCAAAATCCACAAATTCTAGAATTATAAAGTTAACAATCAGCAAATCCTAGCTGTTGCAATTGCACCTCCAAACTCAAAATTAAGTCCAATTCACCTTGAAATAAATACCTTGTGAATTTGGTCACTAATGGCTCTTGCCACAATAAAAAGAGAGCCTGAAATATATGTTTCAACCTTCCAAACCCTAGCACCACACTAGCTGAATTGAAGTCCTTTCCCACTCTAATCCCTGCTTAAAATTAGTTCAATCCAATCGTTAAAACTCAAAAAATTACTGCAATAATTAATTCAGAACGAAACCCTTGCAAATTTGCCCTCAACAATAGTATCTCCTACAAATAGCTGAAAACTTCATAAATTCATAACCCCCTCAATATTTGGAATTATGATGCAAACAAGAGCTCAAACAGATCATAAAAATAATGACTATCAAATAAAAATAATTTTGAAAATTTCCTTACATGGGAAGCTGACCAAAAATTACTCTAAAATTCTAAAAACCCTAGTTCCCTGTCAAAAATAATTAAATAATAATCTGAAAATTATTATTTAATTTTCTATCAATTTAGGGCTTCAAATATTCTAAAAAACCCCACACTAATGTGCAAAAAATTAACAAATAATTTCAAAATATTAATTTGCACAAGTAGACCCTAAAAGGGGCCTCCAAACCCTCAATCAAGCTTCCAAAATAGTTTGCTTCACTTGTAAAATTAGTGCAAATAATAATATGAAATAATAAGTATAAAAAGAACCTCAATTAGTTCACCAAAACCTCACAATAGCTCCTCAATGCAAATCGCCCCACTCCAGGGCAAGTAACAAGATCTCTTTTAGCAAAGGTGGTGTCAAAAGACATCTTTTGTAGAATGATCAACACCAAAACAACGAACACCTATTGGGCATGCATCCCAATAACTTCTTCAAGCATGAAGAAACAATAATCAAATTCAACATGTCTTCAATTGTGATCTTCACCCTGTATTTGTACCTTCCAAAGGGGGGCGAACCACCTTGGGGAGGTAAAATACCTCATAAGCCTCACTTGCCTTTTTTAGAATATATTTTCCTTTCTTTGCTTTAGCTTCCAAGCCGACATTCCTTTTAATTTCACTTTAAGCCTTTTTGAATTAATTAAAAAACTTGCCGTAATAAATTAGTAATTAAAATTACTTTTTGGCAAATTAAATAATTAAGTCCTTAAATAATTAATTAAATTGCTCTAATAATTAAAATGATAAAAAATACTTTTCAAGCAATTTATTAATTATAAAGCCCCTTAAAATAATCATTAAAATTACCTTAATTTTCCAAATGGTTAAAACCACTTTTCCGATAATTCGAATAATTATCCAAAATAGTTCTATTTTAATAATTAATTAATTGTTTTATATTTTTTAATGATTAAAATCACTATTCCGGCAATTTTATTAATTATTAAAATTATATGAAAAGGGGAAATCATAGAACTCATGGAGAACATATAGGTACAATGGCCCCAACGATTTTAAGCAATATAGACATAGGATAAGAACATTCCCCCATGATGGATAATGAGGTATGCAAGACATGGAGGTTATAGAACCGATGCAATAGTTTTTCCTCCTCAATAGCATAAGATATAATCGATGAGATACATGAGGAAAAGGTGGGTATGATGCCCCCAATGGTGATATATCGACAGGAAAGCCTAGGAATGTATGGGTATGATGCCCCCAACGGCAATTTATTAATAGTAAAGAATATGAATGTGGGTTCAATGCCCCCAACAACAATATATGAAGGAATGACTCAAGTGTAGATTTGCACAGGTGCAAGATATTAATTGGATTCTTCAAGGGTTTGTCGTCTAGTGTAGCTAGGCGATAGGCCCCTATACCAAATTTCTCTGTAATAACAAGGGGACATAGCCAATTTTGAAATTACCTTTATGTTCTTTGTCTACATTTGTATTCTTTTGATTTTAATTTAGTAATAAGTCACATATATGGAATTCTCTTTATTTGATTTTCTTGTTATAAGCTTTATTTAGGTGATTTTGATAAACTCTCAAGTGCTCAATAGCATGTATACATGTTTCATCTAACATTTCCAATTGATGTAATCATTTTTCTCTATATTCATTGTAATTGATGATAACTTTAAGGGACACATGCAGAGAAGGAATCTCAAGCTCTAAAGGGAGAACTGCCTCTTCATCATAAACAAGAGAATAGGGGGTTGTCCCTGTAGCTGTCTTGATACTCATACGGTATGCCCATAAAGTGAATATGATCTAGTTATGCCAATCTTCACCATCTTTAGCAATAGTTGTACTCAAGATATTGGCAATTGTCTTATTTGTAGCTTTGGCTTGGCCATTCCCTTGGGGTAATAAGGAGTAGAAAATGTATGTCGAATCTTATATTTAACACAAAACATCTTAATCGTCTTATTTTTAAAAGATGAACCATTATCAATAATAATCGAAGAGAGGAGGCCAAATCGAGATATGATACGCATCATTAGAAATCTACAAATGTGTTCACCAATGGTAGATTCTAAAGGAATAAATTCAACCCATTTCGTAAAATATTCAGAAGCTATAATAATAAACATATGACTTCAGATGATTGTGGATTACTTTTTCCCACTAGATTGAAACCCCAAATGGAAAATGGTCAATGAGAAACAATAGGTTGCAGCTCTTGAGACAGTGTATGTGTTAAATTACCATGTCGTTGACATTTCTCACAAACCTTTGCATTTTCTTGACAATCATTTTCCATGGAAGGCTAGTAGTAACCCATTCTCAATAATTTGTATGGCATTGTTTTTCCACTAAAGTGTCTAACACATTCCTGAATATGAACCTCTTGTAAGGCAATTTTAGCTACTTCTAATCCAAGGCATCTAAACTAGTGACCGTCAGAAAATAGCATAACCAATGATAACGTATCTATTTCTTCAAAAATTTGGAGGTATAGTCTCATTGCATAAGAAGTTGTAAATATCAATATACCACTCTGAATTATCTGTCACTGTGAATGGCAAACACATCTAAACCATCTAGAGATGGTAGTGAAGTGGACAACATTTGCAATCTCTTGATAGCCAATATAGCATGATCATTTGTGATATCGATAGGAACAAGGGATGTAGCACTAGCCATAGCATCGGCATTTCGTTTATTTATTCTAGGAATGTTGTCAATCTCAAAGTCATCGAAGTAGGCAATCACACTATGTTTTAGATATATGCATGTAATTATTTTCTATTCTTTTGTTTGATAGGTTCCTATCACTTTATTGATGATAAGTTGAGAATCACCATAAACCTATATATGTTATCTTTAAAACCTGTGCGACATGCAAACCTAGAATCGAATCCTCATACTCAGCTATATTATTAGTACATTAAAAGCTCAATCAATATGCCAATATCATAGTCTAACCCTGAGGTGTCACTAATACAATGCCGGACCCAACACTCGAAGCATGACCCATCAAAATGCATGGTCCATGTCTTTTTCACATTTGTACACATAATAAACTTGTCTCAAAATGTATCATTCATAAGAGTATAGTCTAATAAGGGAGCCACAACGAGCTACTCAACGATGACTTGCCCTTTTACCAATTTTTGTGGTATAAACTTAATTAAAATCGAACTCCATATATAGCATGACCCACTTGGCTATGTGTCTAAACAAATATGGCTTAGGCATGATCATCTCAAAGGATCAATCTTTGCAATAAGATGTGTCTCAGTATTAAGCATATAATGTCTAGGTTTATGTGTGGCAAACACAATAGCTAAGCATAACTTTTTCATTGAGTTGTATTTATATTCATAATCAACCAATGTGGGACTGATGTAAAAAATAGCTCTTCGCTATGCTCGTCATCATATTGGGCTAATAGGTTACCCAAGGCATGCTCAATGATAGATATGTATAGTAACAAAAGTCTGTCATGAATAAGTGCTATCATAACTAGTGGATTGGCTAGATATTCTTTAATTGCGTTGAAGGCTTTTTGGCATTGGTCGTCCCATTCAAACTTAGCGTCTTTATGTAGTAATCTAGAAAACATTTGAGTTTTATCTACTAAGCTATAAATCATTGAATGGCTTGGATTTTTCCATGTAAACTTCTTATTTGTTTCAGTCCCATTGACAGAGGCATATCAACAATGGCTTGTACTTTCTTAGGATCAACCTCAATACCACATTGGAAGATGATAAAGCCCCATAATTCTCCGAATGTAACAACAAAGACACATTTCTTAGGATTTAACCACACATTGTATTTTCTTAGTCTTTCAAATGGTTTTTGCAAGTCTTTAACATGGTCGTGTTTCTTTGATTTTCCCATATATATCATCAACAATATCTTCTACAATATCATGCATGTAATTATGAAATATGTGTATCCCTTTGATAAGTAGCACCGACATTTTTAAAACCAGAAGGCATAACAATGTAGAAAAATGTACCCCAATGAGTGGTGAAGGCAATTTTATATTGACCTGCAGTATTTATCTTAATTTGATTGTAACCAAAAAATCCATACATAAAAGAGCACATCTCATACCCAATTGTAGAATCAACAATCATATCAATATTGGGTAAAGGATACTCATCTTTGGGTCAAGCTTTGTTCAATTCTCTAAAGTCAAAAATACCCTAATGCATCTATCAGGTTTGGCAATCAGGGCAATGTTAGAAATCCAAGATATTAATCAATAGGTCGTATAAAACCCATATTTAATAATAGTTTGGTTTCGTCTTTAACCAATAAGGCAACATTCGGATGCATCTTTCTACTCTTTTGTTTAACCGGTTTGGCATCAAGATAGACAACTAGATTATGAACTGCAATGGATGGATTAATACCAGGTATATCATAATAAGACCAAGCAAATAACTTGGGAAATTCATGCATATAGCTATCTATGGTCTTTATCTTCTTGAGGTGTCATCAATGCACTTAGTAATATAACTTTGGAATCTTCTTTAGTACCATAATAGAATTTACTTGTTGCTTCATTCAATAGTGTGAAATCAGTCCTCAATATACGGAGCTATAGGTAAGGAATCAGGGCCATCTAATGGAATGTCATCTTTGATGGGGAAGGGCTCATGATCGTCAAAGTATGCATGGTGACTTAGGTTAAAGGGGAATCTAGCCTTGTGATGGAAAGATGGTAAATCAACATAAGATCCCACATATTCTTGAAGAGCTTTATCATTTGCAAAATTGTCGAGAGTAAGAATATCAAGTGAAGCATCTTCGTCAATCAACTTAGGATATACAAGTTGTAAAGATGTAACATTATTAACTTTGTATTGGTGAGATGTACTAGACTTGGAGAAGTGAGTATGTAGAGGTTTGTTCATTGAATCACAATACTAACCATAAGTGTTAAGATTCATGTGATCCACTTGGAATGATACCTCTTTAGCTTAAGTTTCCTTACTATTTCCAAGACCTGATTTGAATGGGTGACGAGTTGGAATAATTGGTCCTTGAATAATGCATTCATGTCATCTTAATACTTGACCTTTATATCCCATTTTCTTTGTACATGCGAATCGAATTCCATATTTTTCAAAACTAGTTTCAGTTAGACCAAGTGGTGGTTGTGGTTTATTAGCATTAAAACAAATGTTCGTCATAGGTAGTTTACCTTTATCATCGAAAGTGTAGTGTATCATTAATCACAGATGATGTAAAAGGTCTTCCATAGTCCTGAGGGGTGCTAAAATATTGGCCAATACCAAAAGTATACATGCAATTTCTATATTCCCCGGGACTGATAGGGGTAAAAGCGGAGCTTTGACAAATGCTCGTCTATACTATTGTTGCAAGTGTCACCATTTTCATTGATCTTATTATTTTCATCCACATCATATGTATTCACTCTTTCCATGGGAATGTATTGTGTAGGTGGCACAATAGAAGGTTGTAGTATATTGAGATGTGGAATGAAACTTTTCATAGGTTCAGCAACTTTGCAAAACCGAAAAGGAACATCATCCCTGAGACAGCTATAAATGTAACCCTCATAAACAAATTGTATGCATCTATGTAACATAGATGGAACTGCATTCATTTCATGGATCCATGGTCTACCAAGTAGAATATTATAGCTCACATCATTAGATATCACTTGGCATTGCATAGGTAAAGTTTAAGGTCCAGTTGTTATGTTCATTGTAATAGTTCCTAGAGCTCTTCTTGGTTGATTGTCTAACCTTTTTTTGACCATATCCGAAGGTGTAAGAGAATGATGACCAAACCCAAGAACATTGAGAAAGGCCTCACTACAAAAATTCAATCCCAAACCATTGTCTATAAGGACCCACTTGATTCTCTTATAGTTGATAATAACTTAAATGTACAAAGCTAAATATTGATCAATGATCTCTTTAGCTGGTAAGTCCCCTGATTCAAAAGCCCTGATGTTCTCACTATCTTGTAAGGTTTTAACAATGGAAGCAAAGAAAGTTGGATATGTATCGTGTGGCAAAGTAGAATCATGCAAGGCCTCATAAAGTATATCCTTATAAACATTTGACATTTTGAGCAACTCTAGGATAAAATTTTTGGCATGGGTATTCTTAAGTTCATCAACAATACCATAGTCCTTAGCCGCTTGTATTCTAATTCTAGTAAGAGCAGGAGGAAGGTTAGTAGCTTGGGGAAGGGTGTGTTAATTAAACCTATCTTAAATTTGAGAAGGAGGAGGGATAGAAGCATTGTGTGCTCTAGCCTGCTAGATGGTTATAGCATCTACCTTATAGCGAATCATAATACAATGGCCAATACAAGAGATATTAGTAAGAGGAGGGAAAGCAAAATTATCAAAATTATATCATCATGTAAAGCATCACTATCACATACAATCCTATCATGATTCAATTCATAAGCTAATATTCTATGATAATTTTTGACGCTGTGGATTGCACCCTTTGAAAGAAGGCTCGGCTTCTCTCTTCCAAGCGGCATAATGGAGACTCCCCTCTTGCTGTGGACTTGGCAAAACTGAGGGGAGAATCTCTAGATAAGGGCTAGCTCCCTTTGATGCATCTCTGAGGTCTTTCACTACTACTGCTAACAATAGGGGGGTGAAAAAGGAGAAGGATATAACCAAAACAGAAATTATCTAAATGGTGATGCACCAAATGCTTTTGATCTACTCAGCTATTTTAAAACTTTAGACCAGAAGGGGGCAAATAGACACTTTATCTGACAAAAAGACCAGACTGTAGGGAGCTTTAACAGGGGCTTAGTGAAGACACAATGAAAAGGAACTTACCACAGACGCTGTAGAAAACACACTGTCAGATAACTACTCTTCTGTCTCTGCGCTCCATATGAAGCACTTCCTGTTAACCTGCAGAAATGATCTTGGCTACACTAGGTATGTTGGTGTCAATCCATGAAAGCATCAAGCTAAAATGACTGAACACAGAGTTGATACGCAGACATACTCAAAAGTATAACTAGTCAAATAGAGGTATTACGTATTCTTATTGATTCAAAGGTAAAATTTGGCAGGGCTTCGCCTTAAAAAAATGAGAGATATCCTTCTCAACTGAGAGGTTACAATATATAGCATGAAGGAAAAGACTTTGGCGCCTTCCAGAACAAGTGGCCCATGTTGCGTTGAACACATTGGAAAGAGGAAACTGCTGAAGGAACCATGTTGTAAATGTCGCCAGTCTTGACTTTGGTGCTTAACCCGCATTAAATGTCACTACAAGAGCATGGGTCGCTTTGTCTGTTTGAATGACAAGGCCGCTTCTCAGTGAAGTTCACGCGACTGTCTGCTCATTATTGTAAAATGAGAAAAAATGGGCCATTCCATTGAATGCCCGTGCTCCCCTTGGTGGCCACTTGGTAGGGACTGTTTCATCCGCTGCAATAACTTCTTGTGTCGACGCTTTCTGTGCCACCTGGGCTGTTCTATTCATCCTGCGCTTGGCCTTTGTATTTTGCTGGCTCTTGCTCCTTTCTCAACTAACTCATCCCATCAAAATTGACGTCTACGGACCTGTCACTATTTGAAAACCAACGACTATTTTGCTGCCTTAAATTTGACGTTCGCGCCCCTGTCACCGAACGCTTGAACTCCAATGGCTAGTTCACTATGTTAAGGTTGACGTGCTCGGGCCCATCATCCCTTCGGTTATTCTTTCGGCCCTTTGCAAATGAACCTTCCCGAAGGGAAGGTGTCCCTTCGAAAAAACAGAAAAGATCCCTTTTTGATCGCTGAGTTCCCCGCAAGGGCACTTTCGGGCTCTCTGTCTTCTCAATTCCTTCGGACAAAATGTCCGAAGGCCGAAAGAAATCTTTCCTTCAAAGTCTCGGCCCTTTCTTTCGGTCTTTCCCTTTGATAAATTCCTTCGGACAAAAGTCCAAAAGAATTCCTTCGGGCTTTTGTCCGAAGGAACTTGCCTTGGTTTCTTCCTTGTGAATTTCTTCGGACAAAATGTCCAAAGGAATTCACCCATTGATTCTTCCTTGGATTTCCTTCGGACAAAAGTTCGAAGGAATCCCTTGTCTTTTCTTTGGATTTCCTTCGGACAGAAAATCTGAAGGAATCCTTTGCCCTTTTTCTCTTTCCCGAATATGCTCACTGCCCTCCGCAAGAGCACTTTGGGTCCTAAGTTGCCCTTCGGACCCTGCTAAACGGCCCAGTTTGCAACATGACTGCCCTCCGCAAGGGCACTTTGTCTTTGGAGCTTTGTAAAAGACTTACATTCTTTGAACTGGCCCATTCCCTTGCTAAAGGCTTGTCCAAGGCAATTGCTCAAAGCGAAATAAGCTCCATATTGAACCGAAAACCCACAAGTCTTAGATCTTGCAACTCTTTATAAGAACAAGACTTATTGTAAAGGGAAATTGATCATTTGAAGTAAGGTGGATACATTCAAGACTGACGGCTCAAAACAACGGGGAAAGGAGACCAGATTTTGGCCTGCAAGACCAAAATGGTTAACAAATATGACGATTCTCAGGGGAAGCATGCCTGCTATACTAGAAAGACTGGTAGCCTACAAGTCCATTGGGCACGAAGTCAGAATACAGCCCGAAAAGTTTGGCAATAACCTTGAGAGACTGAAGAATCAACATGAAGCTTTTACCCCCAAATGGTAAACAAAACACACACACAAGGCTAAAAAAACTATGAACATGCGCTAAAAGCACTTAGGAAAAACAGGGAAAAAACAAGGAAAATATATACATGATGAGAGAAAGCTCAATGACAATGCTTAAGATATATCCCATTAACTGGGATATGCAGTTTCTCACCATCCAACCTAGAGAGTTGGAATGCATTATGTTGCTTGCATTGAGTGATGACATACGGACCACTCCATAGGGCATCGAACTTTGTGTGTTTTCAAGGTTTAACTCGGTCCTCATCCCATTTTAGGACAATGTCGCCTTCTGAGAAACCTTTTGATGAGGATTTCTTATCAAAATGGTTCTTTATTTTCTGTTGACGACTGGTCATAGAAACCATGGCTTGGTCTCTTGTCTCCTGAAGCTCCATCAATTCACAAAGCCTGACTTCCATGATGTCACCCTCTTCCAATTGCAGCTGGTGAGCGAGATCCAAGGCTGGCAATTCAAGCGAAATAGGAAGTCTATCTTCCCTTCCATACGCAAGCGTGTATGGTGAATTGCCAATTGCCCTCTTTGGAGTAACCTTGTCTGTCCACAGGGTTGTTTTCAACTTGGCATGCTAAGTTCTCTGGATCTCCTCCATTGTCCTTCTGATAATTTTGATCAGATTCTTGTTGGTGGACTCAACCAGCCCATTCCCTTGTGGGTAGTAGTTGGAAGAAGTGCTAAGGTAGATGCCGTATCCCAACGCCCACTCACTTATTTTGGTTCCCAAGAAAGCCAATGCACTATCTAAGATAATGGTAGCTGGGACTCCAAACCTTGTCACCAGGTCTTCGTAAAAGTCTAGGACTGCACTTTCGTTTGCCTCCTTCAAAGCAACAGCTTCTACCCATCTCGTGAAGTATTCTGTAGCAATCAAGACCCATTTGTGGTTAGCACTGGAAGGGAGGTTGATCATCCCTATGAAGTCTAGGCCCCATTGCATGAATGGTTGTTCTACCTGAATAGGCTGTAGAGGCATTGCAGCCAGTCGTTGCTTTCCATTAAAGAGGGCACACTTATGGCACTTTCGTACCCAAGCATGGGTGTCTCTGAATAAAGTAGGCCAAAAGTAACCAGCGCTCATAATCCTTGCAGCTGTAGGCTTTGGAGCAAAGTGACCACCAGCTGGCCCGTCATGAAACTCAAATAGTATCCTGTCGACCTGACTTGAGTCTATGCACCTCAAAAGTACTGAAAAATTCCTTCTGAACAGCACCCCATCAATCAGGACATAAGGGAGAGATTGGAGTCTGAAATACCTCCTCTTAGTCCTATCAAGGTCTTATGGGCACTCCCCGGTGAGAAGGAAACGTTTCATGTTTAATGCCCAATCCTTCATGATTGTTGGTTCTTTTGTTGTAGCTTCACCATGGATTAGCAAAATGTCCTCTTTTTGTTGTTTAAGGTCTGTAGCAAGGTGTTCACACAAGCCTTTTCCCCTTATCAACTTGGTGGTTTTGATATCCACGTCATCTACCATTACTTTGGTGATCCATCCCGCTCTCTTTTCATTTAGATCATGGCTGATCAAGAAATCTTTGACATTGGGATGGGGAACCATGAGATGAACCTTGTTGTTGGACAGCATATGTCTAAATTTATTCAAGCTTCGTATGACCGCAAGGACTTGCTTTTCAACATATGTATACCTGATTTCAAAACCTTCTAGACCTTGGCTAAAAAACGCAAGTGGTTGTTCAAGGTTTTCGTCATTTGCTTGGATATGCATAGTGGAGATTTCTTCTTCATTTCCGAAGGTGTAGAGGTTGAAATCCTTGGTGAAGTCAGCACTGATAAAGGTAGGAGCCTGGGCGATAGCTTGCTTGATCCCTTCAAAACTATCCTTCCTTTGCACTGTCCACACAAACTTCTCATCTTTCTTCAACATGGAGGTCAGTGGCTTGACTATTTCGGTAAAATTTGGGATAAATCTCCTAATGAAATTTATTTTGCCGAAGAAGCTTTGCAGACCTTTCTTATGCCTAGGCAAGGACAATGCTAAGATGGCACGGACTCTTTCTAGATCAATGGTCAAACCCCCTTTCGAAACAACATGGCCAAGGAGTTTACCTTCATGGACAGCGAACACGCATTTCTTTGGGTTGCGAGAGATACCAAATTCTCTACACCTCTCAAATATTTGCCTAAAGTGTTTCAGATGTTGGCTTGCCTCCTTAGAAAACACTGTCACATCATCAAGATATACCAGTACAATATTATTTATCAGGGCCTAGAAAGCCATGTCCATGGCTCATTGAAAAGTGGCTCCAGCATTGGACAGTCCAAATGGCATTTTTCAATAAGCAAACGTCCCCCATTTGGTAGTGAAAGTTGTCTTGTATTGATCACAGTCTTGCACTAAAATTTGATTGTACCCTAAATACCCATCTAGGAGAGAGAAAAGTTCGCTACCTGTCACCATTTGGAGGATCTGCTCCATACTTGGGAGAGGATAGTGATCTTTCAACGAGACTCTATTGAGGTCTCTGAAATCCACACAGTTTGATCTCCCCATTCTTTTTCCTAACAGGGACTAGATTGGCCAGCCAAGAAGAATGTTTGATGGAAAATATGATTCTGGACTCAATCAGCTTAGTGAGTTCTTTCCGCATGAGACGCTCAATCTTCGGATTGACAGGGCTTTGTTTTTGTTTGATGGGCTTGGTTCCTCCAGCTCAATGGTGTGTTGGACCAAACTTGGGTCAAAACCCTTCAAGTCGCTATACTCCCAAGCGAAGACATCGGCAAACTCTTGGCACAACAAGATGAAAGCCTACCTGTCATCATCTGTACATACCTTCCCAAGCGCAAGCAGACTGTTCTTGAATATTTTAACTTTTTCGTAGTTTTCTCTCTTGGTTGTGATGCTAGCTTTATCATTTTTCAATTGGTCATCCTCATTGAAAATGCTCTCGAGAGTGACAGCCTTTGGGAAGTTTGTTGTTCTTTAGTTGAACAATCTGGCCACCATACTGTTGTTGTAGCTTGGCTTGATTTTTAGAGGCAAACTCAGCCTCCTCTTGCAAGAAGAGCGCTATCTACCGATCACTGTCAAACACCTGTCAATTGGTGACGTTATCAGGGACGGAGGGTCTGATTACCACTTTTAAATGGCACGGACTGCTGTCTCGACCTATCTCTTTGGGGACATCAAACTGGGCACCAACTGCTGCTAATATGTTCGCTTGTTTATTCTATTCTCTTGGAATGGAATTAACATTGAAAGCAAGGAAACTCTCCACTAAGTCCCACACCATGTGCTTGTAAGACTTAAGCAAGGCATTCTTTGTTAGATTTTAGCCTCTCACCTGATTTACGATCAACTCGTCTCCAAAAACCTGCAATTCCTTAATTCCTCTCCTCCGTGCCCACTCCAAACCATGAATGAAGGACTCATATTCTGCAACATTGCAAGTGCAAGAAAATTGGAATCTAAAAGCTGAAAAATATTTCTGCTTTGAGGGCGAATTAGCACTACTCCACCACCAGCGCCCAATTTGCTTCTTGAGCCATCAAAGAAGAGTTGCCATAAACCCGAGCTCTCTTGGTTTGCCTTCATCAAATTTGGCACAAGAGTACCCTCTTCATGCATGCAATAAATCCCAAAACCTGCCTCTTCTACGAACTTGTATGGGTCATGTTCAAAGTTGTCACTTCCCCATTCGTCTAAGAGCAGGTCAGCAAGTCCTTCAAAGGCAGAGGGCGAAGATTGATCCACTAGGAATTCTTCTTCATCAATGATGGCGTAACTGACATTCACCGCTTTGAGTGAGTACGGCTCCAGATGATCCCTATGGATTGGCTCCGACTCAATCTTGACTTTAGTCCCATATTTGGTTCTAAAAACCATGTAAGACCAGTTTGTTGCTAGGTACCCGCCTATTTTGGATGTAAAATCCCTGGACAAGCAAATAGCAAAGTAGGGAGGGACATCCGCCACTACCACGTCGTGGGGAACTGAGAAAGTTGGACAGGCATGCAGCGTTAGATTCAAGCCTCGTACCACTCCTAGTGTCTTCGTTGGTGATCCATCTAGCTGCAAGACCCCCTTGGTCATCTCCTCGTATTTGAGTCCCAGCTTATCCGCTATGCATTTGGGCATTACTGAGGTGCTTGCCCCACTGTCAATAATGCAGTTGTGTACCAAGAAATCTCCTATAACTAAGGATAGATAGAAAGGGGGAACCTTTTCGTCTTTCTTTGCTTGGCCTACTGTGGAAGGGTGCCCATTCATGATCAAAACGTTATCCGCTTTTGCTGGGACAACTTGTTCATTTAGTCCATGCAATTCTTTTTGGAGTATGTCCTTTTGTCCCGGCATTGCTAATGAATCCCACAAAAAGATATTCATGTTCTTCATCTGGTCTACCACGTTGATCTGAGGGTTGTTGCCTTTTAAATTTTATTTGGGGGTGCTTGCAACCTGAGGCGCAAGCCGAGGATCTGAGGGTGCAACCGGCGGTCTATAATTTGGAAATTTCTGGTTCTTATGTGATGAAGAAGATGCTGCGAATGTTTGGGCAGTTGCTTGAGCTTCCTCCATAGCTCTCATTTTGGACCTAGTGTTGGCTGCAACATAATCACCTTGGTTGTTCATAGTGCCCACATAGTTGACTGCCCAAAATTCACCTTCCATGTGATTCATGAGAGTGGAATCACACTGAGCTTGCTTGTTGTCCATGCCAGGTTGTATTGACGCCTCAAAGCTTGGGAATTGGGTAGCTTGATTGTCTTATGCATTCATATATTGACTCGATGTCTCATTTGTATAAACAGCCTGTTCTTGACCATATCCCAGGGGTGAGCAATTAGGATGTTCCTGTACCAGATTATTTTGAGCGGGCACAAGAGCTTTGGATGATGAAGGAACCCCTGGATTATACCCTTGATATGATCTGACTTGTGCAACTTAACTCTATCCTTGATTATAATTTTGAAAAGGGGGTCTATTGCTTGTCCAAACTGCTAATATCTCTGATTTGGCCGATAGTTTTGAGCTTGTTTCCTTTTGAGAGCCACTAGTTCATTGGTCATGCTTTATAACAAGCTCTTAACTTCATGAAGGTCGTTGGGTGAGATAGCAGTCGACTTTTCTACGCCAAGCAAAAGAGCTAAGGTGGGTGCCGCAGTTTGAACTGGAGGTGGCATATGAGGTCTAGGGGCTATCTTTTCCGCTTACACCAAGAAATTTTCAGCGGCTATGGCTATTTCATAGGCAGCTGACAACACTTGTCCTCCCATGGACTGTATCATGACAGCAATGTCGTTGTTTAAAGCTTTCAAGTAATAGAAGAAAGCCTAGCTTGGGGTCGGCCTTACCAAAATGGGGATTCTATCCCAGGTCTTTTGAAACTTGGTATTGAAATCCTGTATGAATTCATGTGGACCTCTTTTCATGGTAGTTAGCTACTTAGCAAGCGAGAGGTGGTCACTCTTCTCGAATCTATTTGTCAAGAGAGTGCCTAATTCATTCCATGTGCCAACTGAATTCATAGGCAAAGTTCCATACCAGTCCAGATCCTTACCCTTAAAAGACAACGCCAGCAACCTAATGGCTATGTTCTCTTCAGTGACATTATGAATGTTACAGAGGTTGGCGATATTCCTAATGTGCTCAATAACAATAATAGGCCCCTTCCCATTAGGAGGAACACTCTTAAGTGCTTTCCCTGAGATTGGGTCATAATGTAGAAGGTTTAACGGGCTTTGACCATGAAAAGCCACAAAAGGTAAAGCCATGGTGATAACAGGGTTCTGTCGGGGTCTTCTTGCGTAAGTATATTTTATAGCAGGTCTAGGAAAATGACTTGTATAGAGATGAGTTCTTGCAAACCTCAGTCGCCTTGCTGAGTTTAATGGCAGCTCAACGAATTCGAAAGGGACCCCCTTGGTAGAAGATCTTGTGGTGACCTTAGGCATGAAATGTCAGACTGATCTTTGACCAGAGACTGATTTTCTTGAAAATCGAGTTGCCATATGCTGAATTAGTGGTTCATTCTTGCTGTAACAGGACCAACACCAATCCTAGAACTTTTTTGAGTATTAAAATTGGTCCCACCGGGAATGCTAAAAACTGTTGATGTTGTGGATTGCACCCTTTGAAAGAAGACTCGACTTCTCTCTTCCACGCGACACAATGGAGACTCCCCTCTTGCTGTGGGCTTGGCAAAACTGAGGGGAGAATCTCTAAATAAGGGCTAGCTCCCTTTGATGCATATCTGAGGTCTTTCACTACTACTGCTAACAATAGGGGGGGTGAAAAGGGAGAAATATATAAAAAACCAAAAATTATCTAAACGGTGATGCACCAAATGCTATTGATCTACTTAGCTATTTTAACACTTCAGACCAGAAGAGGGTGAATAGACACTTTATCTAACAAAAAGACCAGACTGTAAGGAGCTTTAACAGGGGCTTAGTGAAGACACAATGAAAAGGAACTTACCACAGGCACTGTAGAAAACACATTGTCAGATAACTACTCTTCTGTCTTTGCACTCCAAATGAAGCACTTTCTGTTAACCTGCATAAATGATCTTGGCTACACTAGGTATGTTGGTGTCAATCCATGAAAGCATCAAGCTAAAATGACTGAACACAGAGTTGATACACAAACATACTCAAAAGTATAACCAGTCAAATAGAGGTAAAATACATTCTTATTGATTCAAAGGTAAAATTTGGCAAGGCTTCGCCTTACAAAATGAGAGATATCCTTCTCAACTGAGAGGTTACAATATATAGCATGAAAGAAAAGACTTTGGCGCCTTCCAAAACAAGCGGCCCATGCTGCGTTGAACACATTAGAAAGAGGAAATTGCTGAAGAAACCATGTTGTAGGTGTCGCCAGTCTTGACTTTGGTGCTTAACCCCCGTATTAAATGTCACTGCAAAAGCATGGGTCGCTTTGTCTGTTTGAATGACAAGGCCACTTCTCAGTGAAGTTCACGTGACTATCTGCTCATTAATGTAAAATGAGGAAAGACGGGCCATTCCATTGAATGCACGCGCTCCCCTTGGTGGCCACTTGGTAGGGACTGTTTCATCCGCTGCAATAACTTCTTGTGTCGACGCTTTCTGTGCCTCCTAGGTTGTTCTTCATCCTGCGCTTGGCCTTTGTATTTTGATGGCTCTTTGGCCCTCGGGGCTATCTTTCGTCTCCTCCTAGCTCTTTGGGCTCCTTTCTCGGCCGACGCATCCCATCAAAATTGACGTCTAAGGGCCTGTCACTATTCAAAAACCGACTTTTTTTACCTTAAATTTGACGTTCGCGCGCCCGTCACCGGACGTTTGAACTCCAACAGCTAGTTCACTATGTTAAGGTTGATGTGCTCGGGCCCGTCATCCCTTCGGTTATTCCTTCGGCCCTTTGCAAACGAACCTTCCCGAAGGGAAGGTGTCCCTTCGGAAAAACGGAAAAGATCCCTTTTTGATCGCTGAGAGTCCCCCGCAAGGGCACTTTCGAGCTCCCTGTCTTCTCAATTCCTTTAGACAAAATGTCTGAAGGAATTCCTTCGAACATTTTTTCCTAAAGGAAATCTTTCCTTCAAAGTCTCGGCCCTTTCTTTCGGTCTTTCCCTTTGATAAATTCCTTCGGACAAAAGTCCGAAAGAATTCCTTCGGGCTTTTGTCCAAAGGAACTTGCCTTGGTTTCTTCCTTGTAAATTTCTTCGGACAAAATGTCCAAAGGAATTCACCCTTTGAATCTTCCTTGGATTTCCTTCGGGCAAAAGTCCGAGGGAATCCCTTGTCTTTTTTTTTGGATTTCCTTCGGACAGAAAATCCGAAGGAATCCTTTGCCCTTTTTCTCTTTCCCGAATATGCTCACTGCCCTTCGCAAAGGCACTTTGGGTCCGAAGTTGCCCTTCCGACCTTGCTGAACAGTCCAGTTTGCAACCTGACTGCCCTCCGCAAGGGCGCTTTGTCTTTAGAGCTTTGTAAAAGACTTACATTCTTTGAACTGGCCCATTCCCTTGCCAAAGGCTTGTCCAAGGCAATTGCTCAAAGCGCAATAAGCTCCATATTGAACCGAAAACCTACAAGTCTTAGATCTCGCAACTCTTTATAAGAATAGGACTTATTGCAAAGGGAAATTGAACATTTGCAGTAAGGTGGATACATTCAAGACTGACGGCTCACAACAGCAGGGAAAGGAGACCGGTTTTTGGCCTGCAGGACCAAAATGGTCAACAATAACTACGAGGAAAAGTACATGAAAACATTGCTAAACATTTGCACAACCACCATGCGATCCAACCCAATAACATATAACAACTAGAAATCTTCCATGTACATGCCATTTTGGAAATAAATGTGATATAGATATCTGATCTACCCATGAGAAAAGGGAAGAAATACAAGCATACATATATTCTACTAAGGGGAAGACGACCAAAGCTTAGCAAAGTCGACATGGTACTAGAAAAGGGAAGCCTATTGATAAGGCATAAACAAGGAGAGGGTTTGATAAAACCCTAAAACATTCATAACTTAGAACAATCACGCCCTAGGGGGAGAAGGGTATGAAAGCCTAGGTTGGATGATCACAAGGGTCGGGTTCACCAAAATGTTTTACTGATTTGGTGCACGATGGTAATTACACTATTCTCTAACTATTAAAACTATGGCACAAGGTAAATCAGGTCAAATATAGTAAATAACAATAATTCAGATTTACTAATGCTGAAATAAAGGCACTGAAAGTACAATGAACAATAAATGATCACTAGCAATGAAAGACAAGGGAAAGAGAAATAGATATTGAATTGAAACAAACAACCATGGGTCTAACAGTTCTGGGAAATGTGTAATGTCCCTTTTTGGATAAATTTCTGAATTCTGAAATTTATTGAAATTCTCTTACAAATAGCACATACAATTTTTAATAATGAATACTCAACTGCATTCTTATTTCCATCAACTGATTACACATAATAATATATGAAGACAATATCAATTAATTGAAAACAACAAACTCTTACTTGAAAGATGGATTCCAAATCCTAATTTACAACAGCCATATGCTCATATATAATATTTATTCAAGGCAGCAGTAATCTATTATTCAAAAACAACCACCTTCAATTGTTAATGTTTCAAATCTGCAACAGCAGCAACATCAACAACTACAATAGCTTCTTACAACAATATTTGACACAAATGTGATTCTCGGATGGAATTACCTTACATGGACAAGAGGGTTTTCATCCTCCAATCCAACAATGGAAACCAAGAGGGTTTTCGTCCTCCAAATCTCTCATCACTCCAAGGGTTTTCATCCTAAGATAATAAATTGAACAAGAAATGCTCAAGTTATAGCAAAGGAATTTGATAAAAATATGATAAGGGATTGAATGAGGAATGAGTGTAGGAGAGGAGAATAAATAGAGTGTTGAGGGGAGAGAGACAAAGGAGGGTTGTGCGTACCACATGGAAGCATTCCATTACACAAGGGGTCCACATAGTCAATGGAAAATGTAGTCCAATAAGGATTCAACATGAGGAGCCATAAAGTGGTGCAATAGTGAACTCCACTAGCAAAAAGCTTACAATAGTGAGCTCCACTAAGAATGTGTACACACATGTGTAATAATGAACTCCAATAGAAAAAGCTTGCAATAGTGAGCTCCACTAAGGATGTGCAACACAAAAGGTCTACTTTTCACTTTTACCCTTTCCTTTTATTTTTTTACTTTTGTATTTTAATTATTTTACGCACATCGCCCAAAGTTGTAGATAATACAAAAATAGCCCGAAAGTGAATTTTGATAATGTCAACATACTTTGAAGCTCTCTAGAGATCTAACTTAATGAAAATTGATACTTTCCAAAAATAGAATACTTCTCCAAGAAGTGTGGAAAGCACCCAGAATGTCGAAACTACACCCAAAAAAAACCGGCAGACTCATCTTAATCCTTTGAACACAATGCCATTAACTAAAGTCCATTTTGAAAAGGCAAGGGCTCTCCAATAAAGTTGGAGCTTCCAAAGATGATGGAAAATGCTATAAAAAGGGGATGTTACAAAATGCAAAGAAGAGGCCTCTGGAGTGATGCAGAGTGAGATCCAAAAATTCAATGATGTTTTAATCAACGGGACAAAATGGGTGGACTGCCGATTGTGACCTTTGATAGAATGGGCCGCCAATTGTGACCTTTTCATACCAATTGCGTCCCTAGGCTATGATTGTATCATCTGTTATTTGTCACCCCCTATAATTTTCAAGCATACTTCGTCATCAACTGATGAGCAAAGTGCCTCTCTCGAATTCGCAAATTGGTGTGGACATATATCAGAATCATGTCTCTTTTCAAGTAACCCTAATCCGGCGTAGTAACACATCAAAGACCAACGAAATGTAGAGTCAAGTGGCCCAAGCCCCTTTGAGGGTTGCAACTACATATTGTAGTGTTGTGAATGAGGGATCAATGTAGTTCTAGTGCTTGTGATTGTCCCAACCTAGGTGAGAGAATGGGCTTCACTTCCTCTCCCTAGATAATTAAATGCAACTACATGCACTTTGCTTAGGCCTTCTTTTGGTACAAGTACGATGAAATAGAAATCCTTATAATCAATTGAAGTCTTAAAGAGCAGAATTAGAATCTTGATAGTGTACCTAAGACTTGTGGGATGCTTTGATACTTGTTATTGAAATGCCTTAGCATGCTTTGTATATACAAAATTTTCAAATTCAACTTAAGGACCTATTGGCTCGCAAGCCAACACAAGAAAAGAGAGAAAACCAACAATCACAGGTCCACAAATCTAGAAAAGAGGAAGAGGGGCCAAAAGGGCCCACAAAGGCAAAAGGGATACAATTGGCAGGTCTAGATTGTGATCAGGACAAAATCGGCGAACCGCCTATTGTTTCCCACGCACAAAAATAGTAGAGATAAAAATAGGAGGCAGCCTCCAGACACAAATAAGGCATAGAGAAGAGAGAAATAGAAGAAAGGGTGGAGAACAAGACTGCACAGAAAAGAAAGGAGAGGCAAAAACACAAGAAAGAGCACCAATAAGTACCTAATTTGAACCAATGATCAATATGCACAAAACGACACTAAAAACATTACAATAATAAGCCTTGTACAAAATTAAGTGTCTACAATGCTCTATCTCAACATTCTAAATGGATGTAATGTGATACAATGGCCAATTCGGCAACTGAGATCATGGCACAAGCTTAATTGAATGTTGGATGAACCTCAAAGCAGTAAGACCTTTAGGCTCCTCAAAAACATTACAATATGCTTTAACAAGATGAAATATTTTCCATAGCTTCTTGAATGATACAAAGAGTAAAAACATATGCACATTTCCCTGATTAATTAAAGGCCAACTAGAAATCAAAGGACTAACACAAGAAGTAAACTTATACACTTTACTATCCTTTTGCAACCGATAAGTCTTGTGAAAGCCATACATGAAAATCTTAAGGTCATATTAATATGGCACTCCACGTATCAAACTACAGCAATCCAATGGAGTCACATCGCAACACTCTTAATCGATGTAGTGCAATTGAGCAACTGATGCCATAGCACAAGCTCAATTGAATGTTGGAAGGACCTCAAAAACATCAAAATATGAATCCCCAAGAGATTTGATTGCTGATGGTGGGAGCTTGTGGGCATTATTTGTCTTTGCTTCCAAATGATACAAAGAGTCAAAATTTTATGCACAGTCACCTATTTAATGGTAAGCCTACCAAAAGAAGTGAACTTATACACACTTACCTTCCTTTTGCAGTCGATAAGTCTTTTGAAACCCAACAAATACAACATTGCAGTCATCATGATATGGTCTTTCAAATCAAATTGAAACAATCCAATGAAGTGGCATCACAATCAACTATGTCTTGTTGTGACTCAATGGTGAAAGTCACAAAGCACTTTTGAGCGACAAGTGTCAGTTGTCCCTCCTCCTTGATCCATCCAAACTAGTATAGGTGTGGTTGCACTGTAGTTGGCAAACAAAGATCATCTGCCAACCTTGTGAAATGAGGCTCTTCTATCAAGGATTAACTCCACTAATTTGTCCTTGATTTAGAAATTATGAGTGAATGAAGCTTCCTAGTTTTTAACAGAATAATTATTGACCATTAGAATTAATTGAGAATTAGAAGTGTTGGGATTGGATACCTAAACCTTTGAATCTTCAAGTTGTGATTTATACTCAACTAGAAGGGTCTTTGCCTTTTTATATTTCCAAGACAACATTCTTCATTAGAATGCTTGGTCTGCAATCTTCTTCCCATTGCTAGAACCCTTAGTGGAGCCACTCTAGGAAGAATTTCCATTATTGTATGAGTTTGCAATATTTGACAAACTAGATGGGGTGGAAGTACTTTTCTTCTAAGATGTGACTGTTTTTGGCCATCTTCTTTTGTTGCTTGGCTTCTACCTTTGGAGCATGTCAATAAGCATGCTCTAAGGAACTGATAGTGAAGAGCTCTATCTCCTCTAAAAGATGAGAAGAAAACCCTTAGATAAATATGATGCAAAATATGTCATCATGATCAACCACCTCAAACTTGATAGAGCAGATTAAACTCATCAATCAAATGTTTGACAAATTACCCTGAATCTCGATAGAGATGAAGTAAACTACAAATAGATCCTCTCCATACTCGAGGTAAAATCCTATGCTAGGAGTCATTTTGAATTCTTTTCATGTCTCAATTGCTGGTTTATATGTTGCTCCCAAAAGTCAGACATGAGATTGCCAACATGTGAGTGCTCAATACTTCAGATGGACCTCAACTATCACGATCTATTGTGGCTTTGTCAGTGTCGATTATTTCTTGAAATATACCTCTATACTTTGAATCCAAGTATCCATCTTATCCCCATCAATTGTGCCATGCAAATGGGGAATGGATAACTTGGTGTCCCATTTTTAAGTAGATTGGGCAATCGAGATGACCCTAGTGGTAGCATGTTGGGACTGTTGTTGTCTCATGAGTTGTTGGAACAAGCTTGAGATTTGATGATCCCAAAGTTGGGTAAAATGGTACTCAACAAGGATGATCTCGAATGATCCTGGAAGTATTTGGATCATACCTCAACGAGGCTTTGATGCCACAAGATACATATCTAAAGTATTATGAAATAAAATAACACGGAAATATGATTGGAGAGAAATGCCACCAAAAATTTATGTTGTACACTCGTCATTAGTGAGGTATATGTAAATTTACAAAGATGAGATTAAGTGGATGCAAACAACCCTTGAAATAAGCATGCATTGACACATCAAGTAATCTACATATGTGTAGTAAGTGAATTGTGCATGTGCAAGGATGTCTCATTAAGTCTAACTAAGATGCCGTTGGTGAATTGTACATGTGCAAGACAACCTCGTTTGGTCTAGCTTAGATGTGATTAGTGAGCTGTACATGTGCAAGGACACCTCATGAGATGCAGTTGGTAAATTGTACATGCAAACTACGATACTCTAGTGTACTAGGCCAAGTGTACAAGGTAGAATTTACATTGTGGCGTATGGATATATTTATGAGTAATTAATTATAAGATAACCTCATCAATTAAGCACATGAGATTTAATGTTAAAACAACTACCTTCATTTGCACAAACTATTGACTATTAAAAACCATTTAGAATAGAGTTATAATTAATGTTAAAACTACAAACTATAACAAGGAGATAAGAAATTGGTTAATTCTAATTCAAATATTGAGGAATTGCCATAGCTCAGCTTAGAGAAACTATAGAACTTTCCTGAGGGATAGCAAATATCCCCAATCAAATGTTGCCTATTTCCTTTTGATCAATTGATAGATAATGATCTTCATATATGCAATAGTGCAGAATCATGTGGTGGCATTAAGAATTAACCATATCAAAGTCCCGCAAGTAAAATTCCCAACAATGGGCGCACATCGAGCTTACTGTCAATTGACAATAACTCCCCCAAGCTTATTGTTAATTGACACAAATTCATTTATCAAATTGAGTAAATTTTGGAGAAGCCAAGTCCTCAATTTAGAGAAGGCCAATACTTGCAATCGATGTACAACTATCAACTTCAATGTCAACTAACAATAATCAATCTAAAATTAAAAAAATCAATCCCAACCAAAATAAGGGACAAGAATGACTCACTACTGCAAATTCGTCTGACATTATCAAGGATCAAATTCACCAATTTGTCCTTGATTTGACAATTATGAGTTAATAAAGCTTCCCAAGTTTTATAAGAATGGTCATTGACCAGCTTCCGAATTTTGGAAGAATGATCATTGACCATTACAATCAATTGAGAATATGTGTGTTGGGATCAGATGCCTAAACCTGTGAATATGTAGAAACCCCTGTTCACACTTTCTCTGAAACTGCTTGTTTTTTCTTGTTTTTCGGACGTTTTTGGTTTTTTTTTGTTTTTGCATGAACAAATGAAAGTTGCGATTTTTGCAGAATTGTTGAATAAATTTAAATAAAATAATGCAACACCGAAAATGAGAGAATCTAATGAATCTAATGATGCCAATTGATTTATTGATCTTCTATGACAATTGCAAATAAGATTTGGTAACACTCAAATCAAAAAGCAACAATATTTTGATTGAAAACCTGGTTATTGCACCCTGCTGAAAGAATACATGAAATGGTACGGCTTCATCATTAATCTATTTCTCCCTCCGTCTGATGCTTGGAAAGTGATCCCAAGGTGTAGGCGCCACAAAGGATGGAGACAGAAGATCAAAGAAGTAGGCGATTTGCCCAAGATGAAAATGTATGTCCTTTCTTCAAGGTACAACCCTGTTGTAGGGAAGTACGGCTCTATGACAACAGCAAACCAATAAAAGTATGGCCCCTATTTGATGTGCCGAATCTCAAGAAATAGGTGCCTCAAATAAGAAACTCTTCTGGATGAATTCCAAACTGAAAACCCTGAATGATGCAATCTCTGATGAAGTTTTGTAATAACCTCTGAATGAAGCTACCTCTCTGAAAGCAATAAATCAGCTGGTATTTCACAGCCTCTGAACTGCAACACTGAAGATGGCTCGTTCTCCAATGCCAAATGGAAACTGGAACCCTTGGCTCTGTTCTCAGAAAGACTTAGCAAAAATTCGATTTCAAAACATAATGAGCTCCAATGCCAATGAAAACCCCTATATCCATCAAAAATTTGACTTTTCTCAATTAGGCATCATTTAAATAAATTCGAACTTTTCCTTTTAATTTTTCAATAGTCTTCAATGCACTTTTAATTATAAATTATAATTAAAAAGTGGCCCCTCTCAATGTTGGTCGACCCCTTCAATAGATCACTTAAGTTATAATATTAAATAATATTATAACTTTATATTATAAACTCCAGATAATTAATATTTTAATTTGACAATTAAAATATTAATCTCCCTCAAAATATGTCCGATTCACGAACCGTCTGAAGCTGGTGAATAAGTGATTGATTTTGCACATAACCAAACCATACTACTAAAAATAGCAATGGTGCTCCGCTGAGTGACTATTATTGCTAAAACTAGCAGGTCAAGGAAATGGTGTCCGAATGACCCCGAACGAAAGCCAACTGGTAATATCTGACGACCAAAGCCAAGCCAAGCTCTAATCAAGACCCTCTATCCATCCTATCAGCCTACGAAAGTCGCATAATAGGCTAATCATAAGCTCTGAGAGATGTCAACTGGAAGAGGACATGACAATCCGCCCCTCCTGAAATTGCTTGTCCTCAAGCAATCTCAACTCTGGATGCTACAGAATATCCTCGCTCTCCCACGTAGCACCCTCCACTGGCAAGTCTCTCCATTTCACCAAATATTCCCTGATAGTCCTCCTATGCAACTGTCTCTCTCTGTACTCCAGGATAGACTCAGGTACTAAAATCAACTTTCCCTCATCATCTAAGGGAGGTAAAACTGCTGAAGGTACCACATGGTGTCCCAACGCCTTTTTGAGACGTGACACATGAAAAACATTGTGGACCTTGCTATCCGCCGGAAGCTCTAGCTCATAAGCCACCTCTCCAACACGCCTTAGGATCCTAAAAGGACCATAATATCGTGGCTTAAGCTTCTCTGAACCACTCTTCTTAAGAGTAGACTGTCGGTAGGGCTGCAGCATGAGGTAAACCATGTCTCCTACCTCAAAAGACCTCTCTGTCCTCTTCTGATCTGCGTACTGCTTCTGCTGATTCTGTGCCTTGGCAATATTCTCCTTGAGAGCCCTCATAGTGTCCTGACTCTCCTGCAATAAATCTCCAGCACTCGGCACTCTGTTGTCACTCAGTAGCAAATCCAGAAAACTAGGCACCTCATAACCGTACGCCATGAAGGGGGACATCTGAATGGTCATGTGGAAGGTAGTATTATAGCAATACTCGCCCAAATGTATCCACTTGACCCACGCCTTCTACTGCCCTGCAATATAATTCTTGAGGTATCCTTCCACCCATTTATTCACTATCTCCGTCTGACCATCGATCTGTGGGTGGTAACTGGTGCTCAGTGTAAGCTAGGTCCCACAAAGTCTAAAAACACCACCTGCCAGAAGTGACTCAGGAACCGACTATCCCTGTCGCTCACTATGCTCCGAGGCAACCCATGTAATCTAAAAACCTTGCGGAAGAAGACTTCTGCTACCTGTGTAGCTGTGTAAGTGGTGGTGATCAAAAAGAAGTGGGCATACTTCGTCAGCCGATCCACAACTACATATATACAATCCCGTCCTTGGGCTTTGGGCAAGCCCGTGATAAAGTCCATCGACAAGCATTCCCACTTCCTATCAAGAATCGGAAGTGGCTGCAACAATCCTGCTAGATACGCGTTCTCCTACTTGTTCTGCTAACAAACAGGGCACTCACGCACATACTGAAGAACATCTGCCTTAAGTCCTTTCCATGTAAACCTTTCCCGTATCTGTCTGTATGTTTTAAAATACCCGGGATGTCCTGCTGTGGGCACATCATGAAAGGCTCGCATAATAGTGTTCTTCATCTCAGATCCTGGGATCAAGAAAATCCTGTTCTTGTAAATGATCAAGTCATTCACAAGCGTGTACCTGGTATCAACCATCAATCCCTCAACAATACTGGATGCCCAAATATCCTTGGCATACTCTGCCACAATCAAATGCCTCCAATCCTCTGCAATGTGAACCATAGAGCTCAGATAAGGCCTGCGTGAGAGAGCGTCAGCCACTACATTTTGAGTGCCCTTGATGTAGGTGATATCGAAGTCATATGCCTGTAACTTACTCATTCAAGTCTCGCTGCCCCAGGAAATGCCTCAAACTGTTGTGGTTAGTTTTAATGCAAAACTTACTGCCCATGAGATACTGCCTAAATTTGGCCAAGGCATGGATTATGGCCAGCATCTCCTTATCATAAATACTGTAGAGCCTCTCTGGCCCTCTGAGTTTTTGGCTCTCATAAACAATAGGGTGCTTGTTCTACATAAGCACCGCTCCAATGCCCTCACCAGAAACATCACACTAAAGCTCAAAAGGCTTCAAAAAATCTAGTAGTGCCAACACTGGACACGTAGTCATCAGCGCCTTGAACCTCACAAAACACTCCTGTGCCTCAGGAGTCCAACAGAATGCACCCTTTTTCAACAAATCCGTCATAGATGCTGCATGTCGTGAATAACCATTCACAAATCTGCGATAAAAACCACACAAGCCAAGAAATCCTCGCAGCTGTGTAAGGTTTGCCGGAGTAGGCCAGTCTATGATAGCACGAATCTTCTCAGGATCCATCCGCACTCCCTCTGCACTGATGATATGGCCTAAGTAGAGCAACTCAGTCATCCCCAAATCACACTTGGACTCCTTGGCGTACAAGGACTCCCTCTCCAAAATGCTGAGCACTGTATCCAAATGAGCCAAATGCCCCTACCAAGTCCTGCTGTAGATTAGAATGTCATCAAAGAAGACAAGTACATATCTCCTCCATAGTGAATGGAAGACCCTGTTCATGGTGGACTGAAATGTCGTTGGCGCATTGGTGAGCCCAAATGGCATCACCACAAACTCAAAGTGTCCACAATGACAACAGAAAGCAGTCTTCTCAACGTCCTGCTCACGAACTCTGATCTGGTGATATCCTGATCTCAGGTCTATCTTCGTGAAATAACATGCACCATGGAGCTCATCAATAAGCTCATCTATACGAGGTATGGGGTACTTGTTTTTGATAGTCCTCTTATTCAGGACTCTGTAATCTATGCACATGCGAAGGGTGCCATCCTCCTTCACTAAGACAACTGAAGAAGCGAATGGTGATTTGCTCGGTCGAATGTGACCCATAGCAAGCAGCTCCTTGATCGTCTTCTCTATCTCATCTTTAAGCCGCTTAGGATGCCTATACGGAGTAATCATGACGGGCTTAGCGCCCTCCTCAAGCTCTATAATGTGCTCAATACCTCTGTTTGGAGGTCTCCCTGGTGGAATATCACTTAAAACCTTCTCATGCTTAACTCTCAACTGCTGAATGTCAGGATGATACTCGGCCTTATGTTGTCCCTCCTGAATAGGTGTCAATGTGCACTCGGCAGCCCACTCTACCATGTCATGTCGCATGAGTCTCTCCATCCGACGAAAGGAAATAGTCTTGACATTACTGTCCCGAATGGCCTTCAGGATATGTGTCTTCCCATCCACATGAAACCGAATCTCCATGTCTTTGAGACGAAGAGTGACTTCCTCAAGGGAATGAAGCCACTTCATGCCCAAGACTAAATCGATATCTCCCATGTTCACCACGTAATAATCAGCCTTGAATTCATAGTTATTCAAGCGCAAGGGAAGATCCTTAATCATACGATCACACCTGAGAGTGTAACCATCGGCCACCTTAACCCGAATGCCCTCAAACTCTTCGGTTATAAGCCCACGCCTCTCCACAAATATGGCATCAATAAAATTATGGGTGGCACCTGTGTCTAAAACGGTGATAACCTTTTGACCAGCCAAAACTCCACTAAGTCTGAAAGATCCCTCCTGCTGTATGCTAGACAACCGTGCCTCCTGGAGCTGGATCTCTGACTCTGCCTCCACCTTAGGTTATGAAGCCTCTGACTCTGATTCCTCAGAACCCTCCTGCTGTCCGGAATTTTCAGAATCCGAATCCTCATAGTAAGCCCAAATAACTCTATTGGCCTTACCCTTAGGCCGCAAAAGACAATCATGGTTAGCATCATAGGGAACCTTGCAGTAGAAACATAATTTTTTCTTCCTCAAATCATTTAATGTTTCCTTGTCAAAAGGTGCTGGAGTTTTATCTTTAGAATAATTTTTAAAATCAGTCCTCTCTAATTTTTTATAAAATGGCTTGTTATCCTTACTAGAAGATGCTCCTTTGGACTGAAATTTGTTTGTTGGGACTGCATGTTCCATACTTCTTGTTTTTTTCATAGCTTCATGTGTCATGTCCCCACTCTAGTCCAGTTTTGCAGTGACATGAGAGTCAGCGTATTATGGGGTCTTGTAGGTTGACAGGATGGTACAGAGACCCAGTTTGGTTATTCAGTGTTGGACTTGGTGCTCTGGCAGGTTTTTGATCAGTTGGGTGACATTTCTTGTTCTTGGGAGGCAGTTCCTACATTTGTGGAGGTTACTCCTATTTTTTAGGAGACTTGGTCAGGCCCAGGATTGGGACTCCATGAGATTCTATTCGGGGGTGCAGTTTCAGGGTGTTAGGGCTTGTTCCCTAGTTTTTAAGAGCATCCCTAGATTTTAGGGAGGAGACTGCCAGTGGTTCCTTGATTTCCGACTCCAGTCACAGACAGGTGACAAGTTGTTTTGATAGTTCGTGGGGTCGGTTGGGCATTTCTTGGTTACTTTGGTTATATTTTTAATATTACCGAGTTTCCGTCTTTTAATTAAAATAAGGCTAAGTTATAGCCAATTTGGGGTTATAAGGAGTTTATGGCTTCTTCGGGATGCGTGTACTAGAGTGTAATAGCTCGTTGAAAAGGTCTCAAACTTTTCTAAATATTTCATTCATAAATCAGAGCCTTTCGGGAGACGGATTTCTGTTAAATGGGAAAAAGGCATTATTTTCTATGCTCTCGGCCTATTAAAAAGAAATTATTATAATATTGACTTAAGCGCCCTTGGTCCACTTTTAGGGGATCGGATAAGTTTGAAAAAAATGCTATAAGAGGCGTTGGGAGGACACAAAGAAGGCATCCAATTATCATATCATTTTCTCTTGAGAAGAGCGCTTGGTAGCGTGGAGCATTGGGACGCAAACCCCAATCGCAATACTTGTGGGACGTAGCCCCCACAAGGAGGTTCAATTATATTTTGGGGCTTGGCGATTTGATACATCTCTTTGGCAAGGTGTTGGTGGGCCGTTGGAAAAGAGCGCAGCATTGGGAAAGAGGAGGGCGATCTCAGCTGTGAAGAGTTGGCGCTGCTGTCTTTGGCAGATTGGAAATTCCGTACATGCTGTACTTGATAGCCATCATTGTTTCCAGCAGCATTTCTATATTGAAGATAACCAGCTGGTCAATTTTCTACTCTGTCTCTATGAAGGTTCAGCGATTCAGGTTGGCTGTTCAACATTGCTTTCCACCTGGATTTTAATAGCTTTCTGTAATCAGCTAGCTTAGATTAAATATTAATAAATTCTGCTCCATTAAATTCGGATATCGATTGTACTTAGATTGAATTTCCAGACTTTGTTTATGTATACGCATTTCAATTATTTCCATTTTGCAAAATTCGTCAAAAACCCAAAAAACAAAGAAAAACACAAAATTCCAAAAGAAAATACAAAAAAATTACAGCAGTTCATTAGAAAAGGTCCATCAAGGATCTTTCATCATGTAAAGAAATAGGATCAAATGCCTTTATCCAACCTCTCAGTGGTTCGGATAGGCCCTCAATGCAAAGAACTATCAATCTACGCTCTGAAATGTTTGGCACCATGACTGCCAACCGCTGAAATTCACCAATGAAATACTCTAAGTTGCCTGTTTGTTTCAGCTGTGCTAAGTTCCAGAAATAAACCTCTGGATCTTTCTTGTCAAATCTTTCAACCAACCTATCCATGAAGTTCTGGTACTCTGTCACCTAATTATGCTGAAGTGTTACCATACCATGGTACCACCAATCATGTGCTACTCCCTCCAAATGCAAAGTGGCGTATTTGAAAGATTCAATCTCTGTCATTGGCCTCAGTGCCAAAAATGTGTCAAGCTTATGAATCCAATCTTGAGCTGTCATCTTACCACTACCATCAAAAGTAGTCAAAGAAAGCTTGCCTGTAGCCTTCTTCAGCGCATTATTTTGACCTCTAGGCCTCCTATCCTATCTAAGTGACCTTTAATGCGCTCTCCTCTAATTTACAAAGCGTTCAAAGGTCATCCTCTCCCGAACTTGAGGAGCTAATAATTCCCATTCATCATTTGCAGCCATGAGTGCATCTGCAAATATGGGGTCTCCTGCCGCCTCCTCTGTCGGACCTTCTGGCTCCTCCAGAACAAATGTAGGGCATGTAGGCCTATCAGCTGTTCTGGAATGGGTTCGCTGTGGACTCTGATTACCTGTAGCACTCATGTTATCTCCATGTTCCCCATTCTGTCTAACAGGTGGGTTCAACCTTTCTACCAAAGTAGTGAGTGCCTGTAATACCTGCGCCATCTGCTACTGTCATGTAACCATAGCACGGAAGAAATCTCTAGTATCCTGATCATCATTATTCCTGTTGCCTCTAGGTGGGCTACCCTCACGCCTGTCACCCATGATGACCCGCTGTGGTTCTAAACCCTGTTCGCTTTCAAGTAAGGCTCTCATGCGTGTATAATACCTGTGTGAACCAACCTACTCTGGCGGCATGTAATAACTAAACCCTCAGGTTGGCAGGATTTAGCTCTGATACCACTGTAGAAACCCTTGTTCTCACTTTCTCTGAAACTGCTTGTTTTTTCTTTTTTTTGGACGTTTTTGGTTTTTTTGTGTTTTTGCATGAACAAATGAAAGTTGCAATTTTTGCAAAATTGCTGAATAAATTTAAACAAAATGCAACACCGAAAATGAGAGAATCTCATGAATCTAATGATGCCAATCGATTTATTGATCTTCTATGACAATTTCAAATAAGATCTGGTAACACTCAAATCAAAAAGCAACAATATTTTGATTGAAAATCTGGTTATTGCAGCCTGCTGAAAGAGTACATGAAATGGTACGGCTTCATCATTAATCTATTTCTCCCTCCGTCTGATGCTTGGAAAGTGATCCCAAAGTGTAGTCGCCACAAAGGATGGAGACAGAAGATCAAAGTAGGCGATTTGCCCAAGATGAAAATATACGTCCTTTCTTGAAAGTACAGCGCTGTTGTAGGTAACTACGACTCTATGACAGCAGCAAACCAATAAAAGTATGGCCCCTATTTGATGTGCCGAATCTCAGGAAATAGGCGCCTCAAAGAAGAAACTCTTCTAGATGAATTCCAAACTGAAAACCCTAAATGATGCAATCTCTAATGAAGTTTTGTGATAACCTCTGAATGAAGCTACGTCTCTGAAAGCAATAAATCAGCTGGTATTTCACAGCTGCTGAACTGCAACACTGAAGGTGGCTCGTTCTCCAATGCCAAATGGAAACTGGAACTCTTGGCTCTGTTCTCAAAAGGACTTAGCAAAAATTTGATTTCAAAACATAATGAGCTCCAATCCCAATGAAAACCCCTATATCCATCAAAAGTTCGACTTTTCTCAATTAGGCATCATTTAAATAAATTCGAACTTTTCCTTTTAATTTTTCAATAGTCTTCAATGCACTTTTAATTATAAATTATAATTAAAAAGTGGCCCCTCTCAATGTTGGTCGACCCCTTCAATAGATCACTTAAGTTATAATATTAAATAATATTATAACTTTATATTATAAACTCCAGATAATTAATATTTTAATTTGACAATTAAAATATTAATCTCCCTCAAAATATGTCCGATTCACGAACCGTCTGAAGCTGGTGAATAAGTGATTGATTTTGCACATGACCAAACCATACTGCTAAAAATAGCAGGGGTGTTCCGCTGAGTGACTATTACTGCTAAAAATAGCAGGTCAGGGAAATGGTGTCCGAATGACCCCGAATGAAAGCCAACTGGTAATCTCTGACGACCGAAGCCAAGCCAAGCTCCAATCAAGACCCTCTATCCATCCTATCAGCCTACGAGAGTCGCATAATAGGCTAATCATAAGCTCTGAGAGATGTCAACTGGGAGGGGACATGACAGAATCTTTAAGTTTTGATTTCTGCTCGGCTAGAAGGGCCCCGGACTTCTTTAATTTCAATACATGACATTCTACAAAATAATGTCATGTCGTAAGTGCTTATGATAAGCATAATAAATCTTCTTCCCATTGCTAGAACCCTTAGTGGAGCCACTCTGGAAAGAATTCTATTCTTGGATGAGTTGACCGGATTTAAGGAGTAGGATGGGGTAGATGTACCTTTCTTCCAAAAAGCGAGTGTATAATTGATCATCTTCTTTTGTTGCTTTTCTTCCACCTTTGGAGCAAGTTGGTAAGCATGCTTTAAGGAATTGAGGGTGAAGAGTTGTATCTACTTTCAAAGATGAAAAATAACCCTGCGATGAATTTGATGCGAAGGTCCTCATTGGTTGGGAATGGATACATGAACCTCTAATTCGTCCAGTTGTGATTTCTACTCAACTGGAAAGGGCCTTGGCCTTCTTCGAAATCCAAGATGCAACATTCTTCACTATAATGCTTGGTATGTTTATGCTCTCCTTCCCATCGTAAGAACCCTTAGAGGAGCTACTCTCGAAAAAATTGCCATTCTTGGATGAGTTAGTAAGGTTTGAGTAGTTGGATGAGATGACAAAACAACCCTGAGATGAATTTGATGCAAAAGACCTGAGTCATGATCAAGCACCTCCAACTGGATAGAGTCAATTGAACTCATAATGTATAACTCAACAGATTGGCCTGAATTTTAGCAAATATGAAACAAATCTGCAAATAGCTCCTCTCCACACCCGCAGGTAAAATCATGTGCTAAAAGTCATTTTGAACTGATTCAGGTCTCAATTACTGGTTTATGTGTTCCTTCCGAAATTCAGACATGAGATTGCAAGCATGTGAGGGCTTGATCGTTCATATAGATCTAAACTATCATGATCTATTCTGGCTCCATGAATGTCAATTGTGACTTAAAATATGCTTCTAGACTATGAATCCAAGTATCCACATCATCCACATCAATTGGGACATCAAAATGGGGAATGTATATCTGGGTGTCCAAGTAGGTTGGGCAATTGGGACAACCCTAGTGCTAGAACTTGGGGACTGTTATTGTACCATGCGTTGTTGGAACATGCTTGAAAATGGATGATTCCGAGCTTGGGTAAAATGGTGCTTAGCAATGATGATCCCGAACATGCCTGGATGTATGGAATAACAAGTAAATACAATAGGAGAGAAATGCCACCAACAATTAGCATTGTACACTATTCATTAGTGAGGTATAAGTAAATTTCCAAAGATGAGATTAAGTGGATTAGTGAACTATACATGTGTAAGGACACCTCATTAATTTTAACTGAGACACAGTTGGTAAACAGTACATGTGCATGACACCTCATTCAGTCTAAATAAGATGCAGTTAGAGAATTTTACATATAAACTAAGATTCTCGAGTGTAATAGCCTACTAGGTCAACGTTAAAAGGTAGACTTTACATTGTGGACATATTTACAAGGAGATAATTAAGAACATGAGACTCAATTTTCATACATGCAGATGGAAATTTATCTATCTTTGACTACTTTAAACAACTGCCTTCATTTGGGTAACCTATTGACTTTATTGATAACTATTTGGTATAGAATAATAACTAATGTTCAAGCTACAAAAGATCATTATATAATGTATCCTTTTAACCCACGACATTGAGTAAGTGCTATATCTACAATTAGAATAAAATACTGAGTCTTTCAATCAGAATATAGTGACTAAGTTTCTCTGCAATTAAAATAAAGTCAGTTCAGAGGTTACTCCATAAAATAAGGTAGAAAGAAACTGTCTGTATCAATCAGTTCGTATCAAAACTAAAGGGAGTTGTTCAATTAGTTGCCTACGTTTGAGGAAATTAATTATCAGTTAGCTACCACCATTTGTGGACTGATGTCCTATGATTTAGGATCGCTGGGAGTTGGGCTATTAAACCATGCATAAGGCAGAGAGAAGATATATTTTCAAATATTAATAAAACTCAACTTCGGCCACAGGAAGGTGGCGCTGCTACGGCAGCTTGCTTAGCTCTTGAAGATAAAACTCTTCAGGCATGAACCTGATCCTCTTGGGGACGACAACCCTCAGGGGAATACATGGTGGACATTTCAGATTTGTGCAGAGTCTCGAGGATCAGTAGGATGAACAACTGCATGACCACATTTGTGTTAAGGATACTATAGAGTTTAGAACTATATGCTAGACGTTTTTTCAGTGAGTGTATCAGTTTAGTTGCACTCCATTTGCATGTATGTGTTTCATAGAAATTAAAAATAAAAAAATACTATTGTTAGAGATGTTTTGGGTTTGATTAGTTAAATGAATTTAGTTTAGGACATTTCATATTATCTTACCTAGCACAAAGAAAATAAATTGGCTGGTTTTTTTAATTCAAATATAGAGGAATTGTCATAACAATTTATAGAAACTATAGAACTTTCCAGAGGTACTATGAATATCCCAAATCAAATGATACATATTGCCTTTCAGTCAATTGATAGATTATCAAAATAGTGATTAACATACTATGGATACTAAAATCTAGTCTTCAATACTTGACAATGACAAGCTTGAAACACATTTACCACGCATGAATTGAGCACGCAAACAAGGTCTTAATCCGCCATTCTCTCACACTTGCATGATATCTTATGAGTCAACCCTTCCGTACTATTATTACACACCTACGGGATCCTCACTATTTGTTTCAAACCTATTAAATATCATGCACAAACATCTTTAGGCTCTCAGTTCAGTCTGCCTATACACGGTCAGTCAATACTGACCCAATATGGTCGGTACCGAACCGCTCCCAGCAATGGCTATTTTTCAAAATCAAACCCATCCTTAGGGTCGGCCCATCAATCTAGCGTGTCAGTGACATGAAAAAATATTCAATTGGATCCATATATAAATAAATCAAGGTCTCATTTAAAAGGGACTTGGCACTTATCTGATATACATCTATACACTATTACACATTGAGCAAATCTACCTTATTCTTCCCAAATTGCAAACCTTTCATTAAGAGTGGTCACAAACCAAGTCTGACGCACTCTAAAGCCAAGTCAAAGCAAACATTGTCAAATATCAAAGCCAATTAGTACTTGCATACATATAGCAAAGGGGCACAATTGCACAATCACACTAGGTGGGAGAACTACGTGTGGCTTAACTTCCTTCGGAGTATTTGATACATAGGCAACTGTCTATCATCAATAAAAGGTGATTGGAGTTAGCTCAACCCATTACACTTTTTTCTATTTTGCAAGTTTCTATCCCTCAAAAGTACATGTAGGATTTCAAGGTATATCATTAGGGTTCGAGATCGCAAACACAGAGCAAGCAAAGATAGTTGCATGTGATTGTACAATCACTATGCCCTATTTTTGCATAGGTCAACATTGATCAGCAGGTCAAAATCAATTGGTGATATTGACCCAATCCTATAGAATTGATCCAACACAGACAACAAATCAGTTCTAGAACTAAATGAACCACATGCCTGCTTTATCATGATTTTCACTTCCAAAATATAGTCACAATCAGATAGTCAACCAAAAAAGCGAAGTATCTTGATTTCATTAGTACTTTCTATATTTAGCATATGCCACTTGTCAAATCAGGAGAATCAATTTTAGTCTTTTATATTCAAATGTATGCTTGAATGTCATATCTTAATATTTGAATTACATTTCAAAATTCTATCTTAATTAGATTAATCTCACCCATTAATCCAAATTAGGGTAAAATATATTGGTGAACCCATACACATCGAATAGTGGAAAACCCTAAGTTTTCCTTAGAGTTTCATCCTTCTAAGGTTTCAGATCAAAGTTCAAAAACTCGTACTCGACGAAGCAAAATTTGACCAGGACTCAGGTCTCATGATATTCTCGGCAATTACTCAACATTACTCCGCAACTTTATCGCTACTTTTAAACACATATAAATCATAAACTAAACTTAAATAACATGTTAAACATTCTTAAATGACATGATAAATGAGTGGAGAAAATGACATAAATATATTTTCTATTAATTTTTTACCAAAAAGGAGTACAAACTACAAAGTTACAAACTACAATGCTCATAGAGTTATATGAAATATGAAATATACATATTATGTTTCATCTCTAGCACCTAAAATAAGTTTGTTGCGACTATCTCGTGGAAATGGAAGATAAATATTCGTCTGCTGCAATGCTAACATCGTCATCAAAGATATCATTTGAATCCTCACCGACCCCTCCTAATGTCTTTGTTGCCCTGAATGATATTGTTTTTTCTACCTCCCTCTCCAAATATGCGATCTCCTCCACGATAAATAAGGGCTCTACAACATCAACAATCTAGTTGGCATATGGATCGATCTCATCCAAGTCAATTGCATCAAATTTCTCTAGCCCCTCCACTTGTCTTAGGAGAAGACGAAGATCGTATGACACAAAGACAGATCATTGAGGCATTGTGTTGTCAACTTGTTACACTTATTTGTGTGAACAACTTCAAACATGCTCCAATTACATTCACACTTAGAAGAGCTACACGACTAACACAAAATGCAGATGGCTAACCTTTGAAGATTTAGTGTTTTTGCACCATAATCTTCCCACCACACATTTGTCAATAAGAGATTTGTAATTTTGTAAATCAACTAGACTTGAATAAATGAAAGAAGTCTACTACTAGTATATATAGACTACAAGCAATGAGACCAGAAAGAAAAAATAAATGACTCGATTTGTTTTTACCTAGCTAGGAGGTGTTGCTAATTTTAATGCATAGAGCCGAAGAAAAGTCTTCTTGTTGCATTCTTGTAAATTTGTAGCTCCTCGATAACTTCATCTCTAGTCTCATCATCAGAAATCATTGTCTTTATGCATGTATTGAGGCCATCCATAACCTCCTCATCGGCCTTAAATGAATCAAAATAAAAAACTTAGGATTCAAGTAGTAGGCCGTTGTATGAATATGTCAATGGAGCGTCTTGTTCCATCTCCAATCAATTATGTGCCATATGGATTCATATTTTCTTTGATTTTGATCATAATATTTGGTTATGGCCTCCTTGGCCACGTCCATGGCCTCGTAAAAATAACCCATTTGATCTCTCCCCATCCACCAACCGTAGAACTCAAACCATAGGTTTTAACACCTAAAACAAAATAATACATGTTTAAAATGAAAATTAAGAAAAAAATTTATAACAAATAAATGATAAATAAAATAATTAACAATTTTAACGTTACCTTGATTATTTACTCCATGTGCTCCACAAATACATCATCAAAAATGGTCTTCACAACCCTTTCTCCTTTGGCCTTCTTAGCATAGGAAGCCTCCAACGATCGTTGACTCACAAACATTGGTTTAAACAATGTTAGTGAGGTTGCAATGTTCTGTAATATGATAAAGTTTATAGCGAATTGTGTGACTCCCAATCGCACAAGCTCCTTTCCATTGATGTGTTCTCTCATCTAGTTTAGCACCCAAGAGTGATTGTAGATGAACTCGGTGATATTTTTTGCCTCTTCAACCAAATTCTTCACCCATGATATCTTCTTTATGTCCTCGACTAGGAGATCGATACAATGGTTTACACAAAGGGCCCAAAAAGTGTAGGGTGTCTCTCCTCAAGAAGTCTTTCTATTGCTATATATGTTGTCGCATTGTCTATCACAACTTGAACAACATTTTGTACACCTAATTCCATCACTACCTCATCCAACATGTCACACAAAGTGTTTGCATTCTTTACTTGATAGGAGGCATCAAATGACTTCAAGAAGACCAGTTGCCCACTTGAAGCCACTCGAAAGTTAATCATTGTGCAGTTTTTTCCATTCATCCACCCATCAAACAAAATAGTGCACCATTTTTTTCTTTTTCTTTTTTTTGTCTTCTACAAGAGATTGTGTATATTTCACAGAATCCTCCAACAATGGGCCACTCAAATCATGAGTAGAAGCTTTGAACCCCTTCTTGGCAATAGTCAATTCAATGACCATCCTAGCCTACTGCTATGGATCCTATGGCCACTACTGCTATGAATGTTAAGGTCATATATACTTCTATTACTGACTATTTTCAAAATCTAGTAAGCACCCCAGTAACCTATTCATTTTTAGTAGGACCACTCCTCAGTCCCTTAAGCCAAGCCAAGGGGTACATTTTGAAAACCTGGTATCTACCTCTATTTTCTATACACAAATCACCCTTTCCAAGCCATCTACATAGATAGAAATGCTTATTGACCAAGCCACATAGACAAAGACACCTTAGTTTCAATGAACAAAGCAGAAGGGAAGACCAAATACATCATAGATACACCAGTCCATAAGTAGGTTACTAGTTGGTGGAAGGCTATTCCTCCTTTTCTTGTAACAGGGACATCCTCCCTAAAGGCTATGCTACTTCCAGGGCCATCCCTTTCAACTACTCAGAGATTAGCCAGATCAACAAGCACAGCGAGCTCAACAAACATCACCTACAGAAAAAGCATGACAAATAGAGCAACAGGTTGCCTTGAATATTCCTTTATGGATCAAGTAACTACAAGAAGAAGAAGAAATTGCAAGATAGGAATTGGTGATAACTGAGCATCATACAATTAAATTCCATTTTGATAGATAGACAAACACTTTGGAAAAAGTCTAAGAGGAAAATTGTGGTGGCTAAAGGCCAACAAATAGAGCTGGAGCAGAGAGAAGATATATTCTCTCTATCTAAGAAAAGGAATGTGAATCTTTTAGACCCAAATAAGATTAAAGAATACCCTTACAGTTTTGTGGACACAACAAGAGGCGTGATCAAGAAAATGTTTACAAGTTTTGATCAAGCCGTGCAAAAGTAGCCAAAGGTGAGCACCATCCAGGCCCTCAAAGAGATAGTGGATAATTTACAAGGGATAGCTAGGAAGTTATTTGATACCATTGATTCAATAAGATCTGTCAAGGCCACCTCCCAACCCAAATGGGGACACAGTATTCAACTATTTAATAAAATAAAAGATATTGATGAAAAATTGTGTTTTATAAGCCAAGCAATAAGAAATAAATTTTATGCCCACCTCAATTTAATAACATCAAAAGTTGCTTGGGCACAAACTATATTGCGACAAAAAGGGATAGTATACTTGAATGGCATCAAGAGATGTGGGCTTTGGTTCAACAATTTGCAAACCAGGAGAGGGGAGCTATCTCTACCCTGAATGACTTAAGAGTAATCCAAGTAAGCAATCTACAGGGGCAATTGGTGTCTAGGCCCATTTATGAGAATCTCCTGCAAGCAGCATTGGACAACTTCAGAGAAGAGATTGAGGGGATTGTTTATAGAACTAATAATGAGGTAATGCAACTGATTAATTTTGTAAGAGATAATATTATATGGACTGAGTCACTGCATGCTAAGGTTAGAGTTGTATTGGGTGTACACAATAAACTGATGGATAAGCTTCCTCAGTTATTCAAAAGAGCTCTACTTGATTTTGAGACCATTGAGATTAACTTTCAAGGGAGTCATGCTCTTTACCTTCAAATGGAGGTAGCTAAAAAAGTAACGACGACGGTAGGGGTCATGTCCACCTCACCTTAGAGTACTCAGCTTCCCAAGTACACATTGGTGGATACTCAAACTAGGCCAGCTTATGTCCCATTAGCAACAGCTACATCAGGTTCATCTGTAGTTTAAACACCTATTCTAGGTACAACACAAGGTTCAACTTCAGCTCCACCAACTCTTGTGTTTGCTTCATGCTCACTTTCTTGTCTCAGTTGTAACTCTGGTAACAACTCCAGTTTCATCCATGTCAGCTTCAACATCGGCTTTATCATAGTTTAAATTCTTCCAGTAGTGCCACATCAACGCCATCTAATTATATATATATCTTTATTTGTACTTGCATAGTCTAGTTGAGTTGGAATTGTTAATTCCAAATTTATTTAGCCAGTATATATTGTATTTTTATATGAAGAATTCTATTATGAGTGATCAATGTTGTACATGCATGCTTTGCATGAGATTAGCATACTGTGCTTTTTTTTTTTTGGACTTGTATTTTTAGACTTCGCTTGAGATATGAGGCCTTCCCCATCCCAAGCTTATTTATATTTGTATCCTCCTATTTCACATGGAGGATAATTTTGGTTGTTGAGATTAATAGGAAATTCTGAAAAATTTTGTAATTTTAGTTTTTATGTGCAAATCTTGATTCTTCTCCAACTTATGGATTGTGTAATAAGTGACATCATTTTGGTTTCTTAGCATTTGGTTGTGTATGAGTTATCTTTTATTTGTAATCATTCATATTAAGCTATAAATGGTCTAAATAGCTTTTGCATATAAATCATAATCCCCCGTTGTAGATGTGCTATTGTAGTTTAACAAACATGGCAACCTTTGATTTTATATGTTTAAGTATGTTGTATTTTCGTTCCCTTTGACTCCTTATAGTTTTTTATTATTGGTTTGTTATAATATCTTGCAATAAATACTAGTTTGTGATCTCTTGTCCAACCTAAGTTCAAGTACTAGTCTTGAAAGGTTTCATTTAGTGTGGTCCACAAGCCTCCTTTCCTGTCCTATCTTTCCCTCCCTTTTTTGAGTTTATTTTAGAGTCCTACCCACCTTAGTTATTACCATCATCCTTCCACCCATTTAAAGTAGATCTAGGTTCACTCATCTCTAACTCATATATGGTAAACAATCTACCTCACTCACCACTACTCCACCAATAGGTTATTTATAAAATTCAATACCTTGCAACTCATGCCTTGGAGTGAATACCTTTTCACTAATCCTAAAACGTTAGAGGCTACCTCATAAAAGTTTCTATGGTGTGCATAAAACTCACATCAACAGTACTGTAACTATAGTTTTTAAGTAGAAAAAGACAAAGGACAGGATTGACCAACTAGGACAATAATGATAAACAATTCTATCTTGTTCTGAGTGGTTCTATCCTATAGAAAAAAATGATATAATGTCAATCCAGACTGTGCAAGTAGAGAAACAAATGGTAATTTTTATCAAGACTGATCAGTATTTGAAGTTGCTTAGATATGGAAAATAAAATAGAATGGCCAAGAACCCAACAAATCGACAAAAACCAAGGGCATAAAAGAACTTATCAAACAATCACATATGAAAACAAATAAAAAAATAAAATGCAGCATTATAGAAGCTATGTACAATCATATTTTTTATTGTTTGAATTATTTGAATGTTTTTGAATTTTTTAATAATATTGGAAATACACAAGCTACCTATGATCCCATCAAGATAGGAATCAAAGCAATCAATGATTAGCATTAAACATTTTACTTTCTTTGAATGATGTATCAGATGTGCCCATAGCATAATCAGAACATGTATCATATTCAGTGACAAAGCTATCTAGATGACTACTTGTGTAATCCTATGTAAGAGTAGATCTAGGAGATGCAAGCCTATGTGAAATCCCAGTGGGTTTTTTTAAAAGATTGTTCCAATTGTTGAGATGTTTGAGGCACATGATTATTTGTATGAATAACTATTTTAGAAGGTATTGCAAGCATTTGTGTTTGTTGAAAAGAAGATACATTTTTCCTATAAACTTGATTTTTCTTTGTTTTCTTTTGAGCCTTTTGCTTCTCTTTCTAATTTGGTTGATTACAAACCTTTTGCTTAGAGGTAATATATATAAACATACTTTGATTTTGCATATATGTATCATTGAAATGTGGAGGTGTATGGGGAGGATAAGGTACCATGGATTGTATAGGATACTCATACTTGATTCTTGAAATTGTAACAACTTGATTGTAATAGATATATTTTAGGCATCTATGTACTATAGAAAGTACAACATGAAGCTTTTGTAACCATGGGCATCCCAATATCATATCAAATATCCCTTATTTTGTAAGAACTATAAAATGAGTAGATAATATAGTGGGACCTACTTGAAGAGGCAACAAAATGTGTCCTAAAGTGCTTTGTTGCTTACCATTGAACATCTTAACACTTTTAGTAGTTGCTTGTATGTCACTTTGTGTGTAACAAAATGAATGAAACAATGCAATTGTGCATGCATTTTCAATTGACCCATTATAAATAGCACACTATAAATAGATTATTGATCAACTTGGTCTCTTATACAAAAAGCATGAAAATCAGAATCATCATCAACTATTTCACTGTCATCAAAAGTAATCATAGGATGTGGTTAAATATTGTGAACTGTAGCAATAATTCCATCCAAGGGGTGATCATATGATGTAGGAGGTGGCTAAGCATTGTAAGTATGATGCACTACAAAAGTATCCTTGTTAGTATCATGATTAAGAAATGGTTAGCTGAAAAGCTTCAATTTAGCATTGTCATTTTGATGAGGTTTTGTTTCCTCTATAGGAGTATCTAGCTCAATGACATTCTCAATATGGACTTTTTGCCACATTGAAATGAATATTGTTGTAGTAACAAATGTTTGCCACAGCGCTTTGTGCTTCATTGCGCAGTTCCCGATTCCAAACGGTGCCTTCGAGTGAAGGTTGTTACCCAAGGCTACTATGAGGAACAAAAAAAGTAGCCGAACTATCTTCAATTGATGAATCATGTCCTTGACCCCGACCTACTAGAGTTGGGACAATAAAAGAGACATCAACATTACAATTATCTCTCACTTCCCTCTTATTCATTAGGACTACAAATACATCAATTTTCCTTTTTTCCCCTTTTTTTTTGTATAAGCTGCAAAGCAAGCAACCTTCTCTCTTTAAGCCTCAACTAGCGCTTGTATGCACAACACCACATCATTCTGTAACAATCATGCAATGTGGTATTTCAAAGGATAAACACCTCATCCAAATAAGATACACCTCCACTCATTTTCATCTTTCAATAATTGCATATAACACAGTGGCCCTCTGTCGTCATTTCACAATGCTTCTAAGAAGGGTCATTGGACTTAGGCTTACAACAGGCTACTGAACCGAATGTCAATGCCATTCTTAAACAACAAACTTAAACCCTATATCAAACAATAAAATGTTTTAGAATTTGAACTTAATTGTTAATAAAAGGAAGAAGTAGAAGATGAAGTAGATATCAAATTTCAATCATCATGATTAAAATTTCATATTCGGAAATAGAAAGAGAATGAAAAATAAAATAAATACATGTGGCTGCCATTGTATGTTGTAGGTTGTGATAGTGTCTGGACTTTGACTGTGTTACTATTTTTTTAGGCATGAAAATGGAGTACATACTTCAAAGTTTACAGTAAAGTTGTAGACAATAATATCAATTTTCAAATATGTATGTATGATTGTATCAGACTTGACTATGGCTTTATCAAATTGTATCAGACTTGAATGTGGCTTTCATTCATTTATATATGACTATATCAGACTTGAATATGGATTTCAATCATTTGTGTATGACTACATCAAATGTGGTCACATGAGGGCTTCAACTTGAAGCCTTGAAGTGATTGTACTGAGTTTGTATATGGGAAAGCAAATGGAAGCCTTGAAGTGACTATACTGGCCCTTAGATGCATAGATTCAAAAATGCATGTATCTATTTCACTATTGAATCACTAATATTCAAATATCACTGTTGAATCACTGATATTCAAATATCACTGTTGAATAACTGATATTCAAATTTCAGATGACAAATCGATCCGCTGCATGAGCACATGATATAACAAAAAGAACGATTGAATAAAGTATAATCACCCTGATTCAAATATTGTCGTAAATGAATCCCACAGTTGGAAAAAATGCAGAGAAATCTCGTCGTAAAATGATCAAATCGGTTTTTTTTCCCTGGGTTTTGTCGACAAATTTCACGATTCAAGGGGGATTACTCAAAGATTTTCGCCAAGTAATTTAAAAAATGACTCAATTTAGTGAAAGATAAATCGTTTTGTGCCGTGTTCACGAGATATTGCAATTTATTTTCAATTTTTGGCAATTTCTGAATCTATGTTTCATATTTTATGTCCTAGGGTTTCAAATATCATTTATAATCTCCTTACAGAAAAATATATCTCAAAGGGTTTCATTTATCTAATTTTTTGTTTCCATACGCGAGATCCTTTCACCTTTGGCCCTAGACCTTCATTAAGGTTTCATTTTTTTAGGGCTTCAAGTTTCAGTGTTAGCGTTTTATTTTCATATATGCTTTCTGATTATTCCCTGATAATACACATTAATCATGACTAGGTTGAATGAACATTATTGGCTAACAAAAGTAATGAAACTACTCTTTTCATATTGTTCTACATGGATAGTGTATCTTATTCGGATCAATTAAGTAAGCAAATGGGTAACAAGGATCAAATCTAAATTCAATAATAAAGCTAAAGTTACTGATGAACAATCATAAGCCTTCATCCAATCCCATTGTTGCAACATCCAATCCGAGATGCCTATTTTTACTACTAGACACCAAAGTGCAGGCAAGACTCTCTTTGTTGCAACATCAATGATCTACAAAGACATCTTTCATTTTGTGCCCTGCTCACGAGATATTGCGATTTATTTTCAAAATTTTGGTAATTTCTGAATCTATGTTTCATATTTTATGTCCTAGGGTTTCAAATATCATTTATAATCTCCTTACAAAAAAATATATCTCAAAGGGTTTCATTTATCTAATTTTTTATTTCCATACACGAGATCCTTTCACCTTTGGCCCTAGATCTTCATTAAGGTTTCATTTTTTTAGGGCTTCATGTTTCAATCTTAGGGTTTTATTTTCATATATGCTTTTTGATTATTCCCTGATAATACACATTAATCATGACCATGTTGAATGAACATTATTGTCTAACAGAAGTAATGAAACTACTCTTTTCATATTGTTTTACATGGATAGTGTATCTTATTTGGATCAATTAAGTAAGCAAATGGGTAAGAAATATCAAATCTAAATTCACTAATAGCGCTAAAGTTACCAATTAACAATCCTAAGCCTTCATTCAATCCCCTTGTTGCAACATCCAATCCGAGATGCCTATCTTTACTACTAGACACCAAAGTGCATGCAAGACTCTCTTTGTTGCAACATCAATGATCAACAAAGACATCTTTCATTTTGAGCCCTGCTCACAAGATATTGCGATTTATTTTCAATTTTTGGCAATTTTTGAATCCATGTTTCATATTTTATGTCCTAGGGTTTCAATTATCATTTATAATCTCCTTACAAAAAAATATATCTCAAAGGGTTTCATTTATCTAATTTTTTATTTCCATACACAAGATCCTTTAAACTTTGGCCCTAGATCTTCATTAAGGTTTCATTGTTTTAGGGCTTTACGTTTCAGTCTTAGGGATTTATTTTCATATATGCTTTCTGATTATTCCTTGATAATACACATTAATCATGACCATGTTGAATGAACATTATTGGCTAACAAAAGTAATGAGACTACTCTTTTCATATTGTTCTACATGGATAGTGTATCTTATTTGGATCAATTAAATAAGCAAAAGGGTAACAAGGATCAAATCTAAATTCACTAATAAGGCTAAAGTTACCAATGAACAATCCTAAGCCTTCCTACAATCCCATTGTTGCAACATCCAATCCGAGATGCCTATATTTACTACTAGACATCAAAGTGCATGCAAGATTCTCTTTGTTACAACATCAATGATCTACAAAGACATCTTTCATTTTGTGCCCTGCTCACGAGATATTGCGATTTATTTTCAATTTTTGGCAATTTTTGAATCTATGTTTCATATTTTATGTCCTAGGGTTTCAAATATCATTTATAATCTCGTTACACAAAAATATATCTCAAAGGGTTTCATTTATCTAATTTTTTATTTTCATACACGAGATCCTTTCACCTTTGGCCCTAGATCTTCATTAAGGTTTCATTTTTTTAGGTCTTCAGGTTTCAGTCTTCGGGTTTTAATTTCATATATGGTCTTTGATTATTCCCTAATAATACACATTATTCATGACCATGTTGAATGAACATTATTGGCTAACAAAAGTAGTGAAACTACTCATATTGTTCTACATGGATAGTGTATCTTATTTGGATCTCTTAAGTAAGCAAATGGGTAACAAGGATCAAATCTAAATTCAATAATAATGCTAAAGTTACCAATGAACAATCATAAGCCTTTCTCTAATCCCATTGTTGCAACATTCAATCCGAGATGCCTATTTTTACTACTAGACACCAAAGTGCATGCAAGACTCTCTTTGTTGCAACATCAATGACCTACAAAGACATCTTTCGTTTTGTGCCCTGCTCACGAAATATTGCGATTTATTTTCATTTTTTGGCAATTTCTGAATCTATGTTTCATATTTTGTCCTAGGGTTTCAAATATTATTTATAATCTCCTTACAGAAAAATATATCTCAAAGGGTTTCATTTATCTAATTTTTTATTTCCATACATGAGATCCTTTCACCTATGGCCCTAGATCTTCATTAAGGTTTCATTTTTTTAGGGCTTCAGGTTTCAGTCTTAGAGTTTTATTTTCATATACGCTTTTTGATTATTCCCTGATAATACACATTAATCATGACTATCTTGAATGAACATTATTGGCTAACAAAAGTAATGAAACTACTCTTTTCATATTGTTCTACATGGATAGTGTAGCTTAGTTGGATCAATTAAGTAAGCAATTGGGTAACAAGGATCAAATCTAAATTCACTAATAAAGCTAAATTTACCAATGAACAATCATAAGCCTTACACAAATCCACTTGTTCCAACATCCAATTTGAGATGCCTATTTTTACTACTAGACACCAAAGTGCATGCAAGACTCTCTTTGTTGCAACATCAGTGATCTACAAAGAATCTTTTGTTTTGTGCCCTGCTCACGAGATATTGCAATTTATTTTCAATTTTTAGTAATTTTTGAATCTATATTTAATATTTTGTTCTAGGGTTTCAAATATCATTTATAATCTCCTTACACAAAAATATGTCTCAAAGGGTTTCATTTAACTAATTTTTTATTTTCATATATGAGATTCTTTCACCTTTGGCCCTAGATCTTCATTAAGGTTTCATTTTTTTAGGGCTTCAGGTTTCAATCTTAGGGTTTTATTTTCATATATGCTTTATTATTATTTCTTGATAATAAACATTAATCATGACCATGTTGAATGAACATTATTGGCTAACAAAAGTAATGAAACTACTCTTTTCATATTGTTCTACATGGATAGTGTATCTTATTTGGATCAATTAAATAAACAAATGGGTAAGAAAGATCAAATATAAATTCACTAATAAGGCTAAAGTTACCAATGAACAATCCTAAGACTTCCTCCAATCCCATTGTTGCAACATCCAATCCGAGATGCCTATATTTACTACTAGACACCAAAGTGCATGCAAGATTCTCTTTGTTGCAACATCAATGATCTACAAAGACATCTTTCGTTTTGTGCCCTGCTCACGAGATATTGTGATTTATTTTCAATTTTTGGCAATTTATGAATCTATGTTTCATATTTTATGTCCTAGGGTTTCAAATATCGTTTATAATCTCCTTACACAAAAATATATCTCAAAGGTTCAATTTATTTAATTTTTTATTTTCATACATGAGATCCTTTCACCTTTGGCCCTAGATTTTCATTAAGGTTTCATTTTTTTAGGGCTTCAAGTTTCAGTCTTAGGGTTTTAATTTCATATCTGGTTTTTTATTATTCCTTAATAATCCACATTAATCATGACCATGTTGAATGAACATTATTGGCTAATAAAAGTAATAAAACTACTCTTCATATTGTTCTACATGGATAGTGTATCTTATTTGGATCAATTAAGTAAGCAAATGGGTAACAAGGATCAAATCTTAATTCACTAATAAAGCTAAAGTTACCAATGAACAATGCTAAGCCTTCCTCTAATCCCATTGTTGCAACATCCAATCCGAGATGCCTCTTTTTACTACTAGACACCAAAGTGCATGCAAGAGTCTCTTTGTTGCAAAATAAATGATCTACAAAGACATCTTTTGTTTTGTGACCTAGTAACGAGATACTGTGATTTATTTTCAATTTTTTGCAATTTCTGAATCTATGTTTCATCTTTTATGTCCTAGGGTTTCAAATATCATTTATAATCTCCTTACACAAAAATATATCTCAAAGGGTTTCATTTATCTAATTTTTTATTTCCATACATGAGAACCTTTCACCTTTGGCCCTAGATCTTCACTAAGGTTTCATTTTTTTAGGGCTTCAGGTTTCAGTCTTAGGGTTTTATTTTCATCTATGCTTTTTGATTAATTCCTGATAATACACATTAATCATGACCATGTTGAATGAACATTATTGTCTAACAAAAGTAATGAAACTACTCTTTTCATATCGTTCTACATGGATAGTGTATCTTATTTGGATCAATTAAGTAAGCAAATGGGTAACAAGGATCAAATCTAAATTCACTAATAAAGCTAAAGTTACCAATGAACAATCCTAAGCCTTCCTCCAATCCCCTTGTTGCAACATCCAATCCAAGATGCCTATTTTTAATACTAGACACCAAAGTGCATGCAAGACTCTTTGTTGCAACATCAGTGATCTACATAGACATCTTTCGTTTTGTGCCTTGCTCACAAGATATTGCAATTTATTTTCAATATTTGGCAATTTCTGAATCTATGTTTCATATTTTGTCCTAGGGTTTCAAATATCATTTATAATCTCCTTACACAAAAAAATATCTCTAAGGGTTTCATTTATCTAGTTTTTTATTTCCATACACGAGATCCTTTCACCTTTGGCCCTAGATCTTCATTAAGGTTTCATTTTTTTAGGGCTTCAAGTTTCAATCTTAAGGTTTTATTTTCACATATGCTTTCTTATTATTCCTTGATAATACACATTAATCATGACCATGTTGAATGAACATTATTGGCTAACAAAAGTAATGAAACTACTCTTTTCATATTGTTATACATGGATAGTGTATCTTATTTGGATCAATTAAATAAGCAAATGGGTAACAAGGATCCAATCTAAATTCACTAATAAGGCTAAAGTTACCAATGAACAATTCTAAGCCTTCCTCCAATCCCATTGTTGCAACATCCAATCTGATATGCCTATATTTACTACTACACACCAAGATGCATGCAAGATTCTCTTTGTTGCAACATCAATGATCTACAAAGACATCTTTTGTTTTGTGTTGTGCTCACAAGATATTGCGATTTATTTTCAATTTTTGGCAATTTATGAATCTATGTTTCATATTTTATGTGCTAGGGTTTCAAATATCATTTATAATCTCCTTACACAAAAATATATCTCAAAGGGTTTCATTTATCTAATTTTTTATTTTCATACACGAGATCCTTTCACCTTTGGCCCTAGATCTTCATTAAGGTTTCATTTTTTTAGGTCTTCAGGGTTCAGTCTTAGGGTTTTAATTTCATTTATGGTTTTTGATTAATCCCTAATAATACACATTAATCATGACCATGTTGAATGAACATTATTGGCTAACAAAAGTAATGAAAATACTTTTCATATTGTTCTACATGGATAGTGTGTCTTATTTGGATCAATTAAGCAAATGGGTAACAAGGATCAAATCTAAATTCACTAATAAAGTTAAAGTTACCGATGAACAATCCTAAGCCTTCATCCAATCCCATTGTTGCAACATCCAATCCGAGATGCCTATTTTTATGACTAGACACCAAAGTGCATGCAAGACTCTCTTTGTTGCAACATCAATGATCTACAAAGACATCTTTTGTTTTGTGCCCTGCTCACGAGATATTGCGATTTATTTTCAAATTTTGGCGATTTTTGAATCTATGTTTCATATTTTATGTCCTAGGGTTTCAAATATCATTTATAATCTCCTTACACAAAAATATATCTAAAAGGGTTTCATTTATCTAATTTTTTATTTCCATACACAAGATCCTTTCACCTTTGGCCCTAGATCTTCACTAAGGTTTCATTTTTTTAGGGCTTCAAGTTTCAATCTTAGGGTTTTATTTTCATATATGTTTTTTGATTATTCTCTGATAATACACATTAATCATGACCATGTTGAATGAACATTATTGTCTAACAGAAGTAATGAAACTACTCTTTTCATATTGTTATACATGCATAGTGTATCTTATTTGGATCAATTAAGTAAGCAAATGGGTAACAAAGATCAAATCTAAATTCACTAATAAAGCTAAAGTTACCAATGAACAATCCAAAGCCTTCCTCCAATCCCCTTGTTGCAACATCCAATCCAAGATGCATATCTTTACTACTAGACACCAAAGTGCATGCAAGACTCTCTTTGTTGCAACATCAATGATCTACAAAGACATCTTTCGTTTTGAGCCCTGCTCACGAGATATTGCGATTTATTTTCAATTTTTGAATCCATATTTCATATTTTATGTCCTAGGGTTTCAAATGTCATTTATAATCTCCTTACACAAAAATATATCTCAAAGGGTTTCATTTATCTAATTTTTTATTTCCATACACGTTATTCTTTCACCTTTGGCCCTAGATCTTCATTAAGGTTTCATTATTTTAGGGCTTTAGGTTTCAATCTTAGGGCTTTATTTTCATATATGCTTTCTGATTATTCCCTGATAATAAACATTAATCATGACCATGTTGAATGAAAATTATTGGCTAACAAAAGTAATAAAACTACTCTTTTCATAGTGTTCTACATGGATAGTGTATCTTATTTGGATCAATTAAGCAAATGGGTAACAAGGATCAAATCTAAATTCAATAATAAAGCTAAAGTTACCAATGAACAATCCTATGCCTTCCTCCAATCCCATTGTTGCAACATCCAATCCGAGATGCCTATTTTTACTAGTAGACACCAAAGTGCATGCAAGACTCTTTTTGTTGCAACGTCAATGATCTACAAAGACATCTTTCGTTTTGTGCCCTGCTCACGAGATATTGCGATTTATTTTCAATTTTTGGCAATTTCTGAATCTATGTTTCATATTTTATGTCCTAGGGTTTTAAATATCATTTATAATCTCCTTACACAAAAATATATCTCAAAGGGTTTCATTTATCTAATTTTTTCTTTCCATACACGAGATCCTTTCACCTTTGTCCCTAGATCTTCATTAAGGTTTCATTTTTTTAGGGACTCAGGTTTCAGTCGTAGGGTTTTATTTTCATATATGGTTTCTCATTATTCCTTGATAATACACATTAATCAAGACCATGTTGAATGAACATTATTGGCTAACAAAAGTAATGAAACTACTCTTTTCATATTGTTCTACATGGATAGTGCATCTTATATGGATCAATTAAGTAAGCAAATGGATAACAAGGATCAAATCTAAATTCACTAATAAAGCGAAAGTTACCAATGAAAAATCCTAAGCCTTCCTCCAATCCCATTGTTGTAACATCCAATCCGAGATGCCTATTTTTACTACTAGACACCAAAGTGCATGCAAGACTCTCTTTGTTGCAACATCAATGATCTACAAAGACATCTTTCATTTTGTGCCCTGCTCACAAGATATTGCGATTTATTTTCAATTTTTGGCAATTTATGAATCTATGTTTCATATTTTGTCCTAGGGTTTCAAATATCATTTATAATCTCCTTACACAAAAATATATCTCAAAGGGTTTCATTTATCTAATTTTTTATTTCCATACACGAAATCCTTTCACCTTTGGCCCTGGATCTTCATTAAGGTTTCATTTTTTTAGGGCTTCAGGTTTCAATCTTAGGGTTTTATTTTCATATGTGCTCTCTGATTATTCCTGGATAATACACATTAATCATGACATGGTTGAATGAACATTATTGGCTAACAAAAGTAATGAAACTACTCTTTTCATATTGTTCTACATGGATAGTGCATCTTATTTGGATCAATTAAGTAAGCAAATGGGTAACAAGGATCAAATCTAAATTCACTAATAAAGCTAAAGTTACCAATGAACAATCCTAAGCCTTCCTCCAATCCCCTTGTTGCAACATCCAATCCGAGATGCCTATTTTTACTATTAGACACCAAAGTGCATGCAAGACTCTCTTTGTTGCAACATCAATGATCTACAAAGACATCTTATACAAGGCATTGCAAGAAACAACTCTAACCCAATGACATACAACTTGCATCATTTGCCTCCATTATGAATACATTCAAGGATAATAACAAAGTTGTCACTTTTGACAAGGAAGACTTATCCAAGCAACACACAATCGAGCAAAATTTGCCATTATCCATTCAAGTTAAATTACAAAACAACTTCATCAAGCATGTGTTGGTAGATAATGGTTTTGGATTGAACATTTGTAACACTACCTTCTTACGACTATCAGGGATCAACATGGCTACTATTCAAAAAACATATCAAAGCATAAAGGATTCGATAATGATCCATGTCAAATAGTTGGAATCATTTCATCAGAATGTGATACAAGGTCCCAAGATAGTACCTACTAATTTCCATGTTATGTCTAATTAGTTACATTATAACCTGATTTTGGGATGACATTGGATACATGTTATGGAAGCAACATCATCAACATTACACGAATATACCAAATATATGCATGAAGGCTAGATGAATCTTTCAGATATTACAAAATAACTCAATCTACTAATGAGGACCAATCACAATCACAGTTGGAAAATCATACTATTATGGCTCCATCACAACCCGTTCCAATAGCTCAGATGCACACATACAAGGTGGATGAATCAAGTACAGAAAAGGGCAAGGAACCAATCATAACATACCAAGCAACTATCCAAAATGAACCACAAATTGACACAAAAATAGCCACAACCTATTCATGATCTTCCTTTACTAGGGAACTAAGAATATCAAGATGGCATAGTTACAGACTATTATGACAGTGATGGTGAGGATATCAACATGGCAGAAATATGATAGATGATCATATACAAAATTTAAACTTCAATCCTTCATAAGAATACTTATCTCACACTCTATACACCTCTATTGGAATTGAAACATATTGAGATGATTCATATACAACAAAGGGGCAAATTAGAAACTCCTATTGAGACACAATCTTTTGGGGGCAAAAGGAAAGGCAGCAATGACAAATCATGAGTACATCCTAAATGCGAAAAGTAGTTGCAATACTATCATACACCAAGCACAAGTTACATTAAAGACAAACAAGCCTTGGACAAAAAATAAATCATATGATTCAATAAATGATGTGGAGATGGTAGATTCTAAGACTCCAACACCATTGCAAGTAACGCATCTTCAGGGTACACCAAGAATGGTATTATAGCTATTATTTGATCATAATCTCATCACATTACCATCTACTCGACATCAAGTTGTGAGGCGTTTTTCACATCAAGAAGGCAAGGCATATTGTGGTTATCATAGAATCAAAAGGCATGACATGGATCATTGAAAAGCATTATAAAAGCAGAATCAAAAATACAAGGATTGAGGCATTATCAAGGTATTGCAACAACAACAAGAGAAATTCACAAAAGGCACTATTCGCAATGACGACGACTAAAAAGTGTCCTCAACAAGAGCCATTGACCATCAACATCTTTATGGAAGGTGAATATTATAAAAATGCTCAAATTGGTGATAACAAAAAACACCACCATATGCAGTGTCGAAGGTTTACAACAGTTGGGCCATGATATTACAAAATTACAGCATAGCACATAGTGGCCAAGACCCCTTGAATATATCATTTTACCAGTAACTAGTGAGCCAAAAGTGGTCAATACACATATATGGGTCATGCTTCCTAAATATAGGGTACCCTTCACATTACGACAGCGATGGTTACAACAAATGCAAGCTACAATAAATTCAACCAATCAGCATCTCACTTTCTCACATGAAGGAAGAATAATCACGATCCGTTATAAGGGTCATGCTTACCATCAAAGAGCACAATCTTCAAAGACGACAAAAAGTATAGAATTTTAACAATCAGAACCAAAAGAAAAATAAGCAATACAATTACATAATCTCAAGGACAAGCCAGGATATGTTGACTTCAATCTTGACAAAGATAACCTAATTTCAGATTCATGAAAACAAAATTCAAAAATTCCAAAAAAATCAAATAATCACAAAAAAAAAACTTTCAAATATTCAAAAATCCAAAATCAGGACCTGAGCCTGACATGATTGCTAGATTAAACTAAATACATATATTATTTATCTCATATTTGGTAGATGGCATATTCTTTTCATACGCATGCATTTAACAGTATTTGATTGCTATGCAACACATACAAGTTGTGAATGGACATACAAATGTTGGTCTTCCCTCTACCGAGGGGCCATGCCGATACTGGGGGCATTTTGTTCCACAAGTTTCACTATTACAAGTTATATATTTCTATGACCTTTGTACCATGTTGAGCTACCTATATTGATTACACATGCCTTGATGGATATTGATATCTGATATAGTGATACATGATATGTCATTATACTTCGATATGACAATGATACATATGGATGGTGTAGATTAATACCTTGTTCTATGTTACATTGTTGTTGTTACTCTTTTATATGATGGCGTATTGTGTGTGGCCCCTAGGACTTGTTTGATGTGACATCCTTGATGTCCCTTGTTTGTGACATTTTTATTTCCCCTTGTGTGTGGCCCTTAGCCTTGTTTGTTGCAACATTTTATGTCACTTATATGTGGCCCTTGGCCTTATGTGTGACACTTACACTTGTGCTTGTTGAACTTGCTGACATTAGGGGTTCCATGATCTATACCATGCACTATTAATATGTAGTCCCATTCAATCAAACTTCTACTGTGTATTTCATTGACAAATCCATCCAAACATGACACTTACGTGCTTTGCATTACATATGTTACATACATATCTTGATCGATGTATACACTACCATGATGACATATTTTCCACATGATCAAATACTATCACATAAATTTTTTATATATGACAAGATACAATTAACTCTTCTTTTGATATGAGTGACTTACAAGACACATCCCTCATCTCAAAAAGGGGCATTATAGTGGACTTGTCATAGAAACATACGTTTCCATGCGCAAAAAAATCAAAGTATAGATTTCAAAGATTTAGAATAGGTACACGTTTCAAAGATTTCATAGATTCAGAATGGTTCAGATATCACATGATTCAGATACATGACAGATATTGACACATTGATATAGATTACAAGGGCATATGCCATGTATATGCATTCACTTTACATATACTAAGCACATATTCATACACACTTGGGTGCATATGCATAGGCATATCGACACAATTTATGGAATCAGGGATTAAAAGTCTCCATATACACATACATTTGACATACAAGGTCTCAAATTTAGCATATAGTTGCATAGCATTCTTATCAGTTGGTTCAGATTCATAGGGCATGATATTGGTTCATGCACACATGCACAACAACACAGTTTACAATTAAATGGAAAATGGTTGTGATTCCACTTCATACTTATAAAATCTACAGTCATGATGAGGGCATGGACATAGTCCATTATCTTTTGATCATGCATTATATTCTACATTGAGTGAAACTACATGATCAAACCTGCGTACATGATGGGGGAATGAACATTGTTCATTCCCTTTTGAACATGTTTTTTGTTTACATGGGGCGAACTTAAACAAAATATTATAATTGAATCTATAACCAGTTTGCAGTGGTTGATTCTTTTTCTTCAAGCGAACTTAGCCTAATGACTCTCTCATTTACATGCATATTTATTTAGGTTATTACATTGCATAATTTTCCTATAATGACCAACCCCAATTTGTAAACAATTTTTTTCCAAAACCCACAAATATTTATGACTTCTAGTGAGTAGGCATTTCGGCAAACACTTTGTATAGTAATTGTTTTCAATGTGTTTCAATGTATTCTGGAATAGGATCATTCAAAATGTAAATTGAGACAATATTTATTCAAACAGAAAACCCACAATGCATAGAAATATCATGAACATTTCAACAAACACTTGGCATGCATAAAGAAACACTTAATAACAATCTGACCTCAAACTCCAGCATCATTTGTTGATCTTCGATTGCTCTGCTTGTTTTTACAAACTTAGAATTACAACACTTGTGATTTAATATCAAATGTTGTAGACCCACAATGTTATTATGTTGTTGTCACATAAATACATGTTGTAGCTTGAAACAATGGTGTTGTAGATGAAAATCTAGAAGATTGGTTTGTTCCACACCTCCCATCACCACCAAACAACAATATTTTCCAATTGTAGCTACACTCCACTCCAAATATTATATATTGGATGTAATGGAAGCCAAAACTTCCCACAAATGCTATGTATAGGTACCTAGAGGGCTGCCATCCAAGTAACTAACAACCAAGGTTACTAATGACCACGACTCTTACCCAAAAAGAAGCGGCCACCATCCAGAAACCCCAAATGCCTCCTTTGTCAACTAAAATGCTTCATAAAGAGGCTCTACTGCCCATCGATCAGAAGATGTCATGTGACTATGTAGAAGGAGCAACCAGACCAAGAAACCCCAACGCAACCCTAAATAAACAATCAGCTATAAGAAATGATAAAATCAACTTCAACTATAGCGCCATACCCTTAGCAATAACTCTCAATCACAAATTTATTATTCGAAGGATCTCCAATAAATTTTCACATTAAACCCTTCACGACAAACTCCAAAAATCTGCAAATGAACACAGCCAATCTTTGTATGAAATTGCTTCAATAAAATCTTTGTGTTTGACTATTGTGTGTTACTCTTTTGTATTGTGTTTGACTCATTCAACACAAACGTAGATTTTGGATAAATCTTCCAACAAACCAATCTGCACAAACTGTAACTCTGAATGAGTCACAATATTAACCAGGGAGGATCCTTCACCACCATGGCTAATCTTCTCCAAGCGGGTTTTCATCCTCAAGAAGGCTGAGATGAACCAAGTTCAATCCCACATAACCACAAGGGTTTCACAAGAGGAAATATAATAATCTGCCTATCCCCAAATGAGCTCTCTAAATCTCCTTTTATATTTTTTTTCCTTGAACTATCGAGAAGTTATATTTTAAATACTCTTTTTTGCTCCAATAGACCCCTTTATGAAATAGTAATATTTTTTTATGTATGAGGTCCCATTTTTAAGTGTCAATGATTTAAAACTTTTGATTACCTTTTCAACGAGCTATTACACTAAGTTGCTTTTAGGAATATTTTATAAAATTAAGCAACCTTAGTGAAATTATTAAATAAAAGCTCATTAATTCACCTGAGTTGCGAAAACCACTGAAACAGTATCAAAATCAAAATTTGACTATACCAGAATGATACTAATGATGAATAATGATAATTAGAGCCGACTAGGTGACTTGCTATAAATAAACACTCTCTCCAAAAAGTTTGAAGAACACACTGAAAGCCAAACTAGACTTTTGAAAGTGTCAAAAGGGTCCTCAAGACCAAGCTTACTACCAAAAAAACAAACATCTTTGTAGTACACAACCTGCATGTTCCAAAAACTTTGGAGATTGCCTCATCAAACACCAAGCTACTTCAGTCAAAACTGGAATTTGACAAAAGCTTGAAAATCAGTCTTACTAAAAATGGGGACATTACAATCCTCCCTCCTCAGAATTGCTTGCTTTCAAGCAATTGCCAACTCAACCAACAAATCAACTCTGAATAAACAATGTAGCTCTAGGATCCCAAGTCAATCTAGGAGGTTTGCATGATCTTTTTGGTGCACTATGCTACAACATACCTACAAATAACACCTTATCTCTCCTAGACAGAAGCATAACAATTTTCTGCATGAATTTAGCAAACTCTCCATCAAATTGCTTTATCCGTCCACGTTTCAGTTGCACCACTCTGATAAAATATGGAAAGTTGGTGCTAAATTTCTTTGTTAACACTTCTAGAACTTCTAATTTTTTACCCATATCAGAATTAACATGGCTGCAGTAATCATCCTCTACATCTGGAAGCATATGCCATCCTTTTGCAACACCTGAGTGGCAAAAAAAATGAACTCTTTTGCAGGTGTTCAAGTGTAAAATCAGCACCCTATCAATGTAACCATTGTTGCACCTCTTCCAAAGTCACAAATTGGAAAATATTCCAATTCGTGACTAGGATTTCTCTCCAATCCACTTGCAAGAAAGCAAATGGAATCATATTGTGGCTGATCTGCAACCAAACAGTAGAGTCAAAACTGAAAATTTGAACCTTTTCATGCCATGGAACATCTCTTTGGTCACCATAGCCTTCCAACATACTCCATTGGTGACCTCTTAAAATGAATTCATATAGATAAAACATCTCCACCAAGATTATGTTGTGCAACTCTTCTATTCTTGTGATCCTCATTATAAGATCTTTTAATGCTTCCAAAGGCATCTTTTCCAAAATTAATACCACTCGTGCAAACAAACCAAGTACTATCAACTGGAGGAACTTCAAAAGCACTAGGAGTTTTGAAACTACCATAAGTCAAGTCAACATCCAATCCAAAAGGCGGATTGTCCAATGAGAAGAAACCATGTTTAGGCCCTTGTCTTATCAAATCCTTATGCAATACAAGATCTACATTTATTTTTTCCGCTACTGTTTTGAAAATTCCAGCAAGCTCAAAATCACCTTTTTGTAACTTCCCACCATTATGAATGATGAAGTCTCCATGTTCCAGCATATTCCATGTTGAATCTTCATTTTCTATCTCATGTCTAAACTCCACATCAAGATTCAATATCTTAATGTTGTCATAACTTGTGTCACCAAACTTAGGAAGTGCTTTAGTATCCAACTCAAAGAGTGGATTATTAAAAAATAACTTTGCATCCATCTTAAAAAGAGGATTATCAACAAACCAAAAATTATATCTACCTTCTTGCCCAAACCCATCTACGTGATCCAAATTTGCACATACAACTTTTGAATTCTTTAGTAAGACCTCTAAATCAAATTCCTCTTGAAAAATATCAAGCTCATCAATTACTTGATTTCTTTAGCTCTTTCTTCATTCTCTTGCTTCCTAAATTGCTCTGCAACATCAAGCTAATTTTTAACTTCCAGTAATGTCCCTTGGACATTTTCTAAAGAAAGCTTCGTTGATTTAAGTTCAAAGGTGAGCTCATCAACCTTATTCACCTTCTCTTGGTAAACATCCCAGGGCTCTTTTGCAAACTTAATAGCATTATCTCTGTCAATAAGCAAATGTAAGAACTCTGATTTCATTATTTCTAAAGCACCTTTAATAGTTTGCAGATTTGATGAAAAAGCTCCAACCTGAATGCCAATTTGTTTCTCTTCAACTTGAGTCTTTCACAAGAGATCTTCAATGAATTTGTGTGTGCTATCAAAATGACCTAAGGCTTGCACAACCATTTTTTCATCGACCAACAATTTGTGATGTCCCTCTTTTTGGCATAGCTTGCTTATAGACCTTTAGCTTGTTTTGTTCCCACAAGGCTAAGGGAAAGAAAGAAGGGGAACAATGAGGGGTGCCATTCAAAAAACAAAAAGGTGAAAAGTTACTTAAGAATTCTAATTTTCAGTTGAGTTATGCAAAAAGTACTTTTGGTCTAATTTTCATTTAAGTAGGGGACCTTTAAGGGTCATGGGAGCCTAACCCTCAAAAATGAAATTTAAAAATTGTAAAATTGCTTATGATTCAAAAGTCACATCCTTCCAATTTGGGCACCACCCTTGGAGATGATTATAAAGAGCAATTGAGAGTTCATTTGAAAGGTTATGCAATTCAGATTATTAAATTGTTGATCAAGTATGTCAAGCTTGTTCACCACAACTTGAAGACAAAAACCTTCAAGTGTGCCAAGGGTTTGAGGATGAAAACTTCCATTCCTTCATTCAGGGCAACTCTATTCAAAGCATGTAATTGTGCTTCAGAATTGCATGGTTGCATGCAATTGGACTAAAAAATGTGTTTTGAAACACCGCTTTCATTTGAGGATTGATCAAACTCAATAAGGAGCTGGAAACTTACAATATGTAGGTCAAAGAAAATGAGTAAATCACTCTAGGGCAGCAAGAAGACTTCCCAAGCTAGGCGACTTCCTTGGAGGGTTGGGCGAATGCCTCAGGACATGCTTGGACTTGTTTTCAATGGTGAAAATTAGGTCAAAATGGATAATAAAAAATTTAATATTATTATTATTATTTTTTTGATCATTTGCAAGCTGAATTTGAGTGAATTGAGGGCTGGAAAAAAGGTAAATAAATTCAAAAAATATTTATTTTAATTTTTATAGTGGAGTGATTCACTTAAGAGGATTTTTAGAGTGTTTTTGGGCTCTAATTTTGGAGGAAACAATCACATTATTTATTTTATATTCTGGAAACTATTATAATAATTTCCTAAGTGGAGCAAATTGATTTAGGAAATTTGGAGACCTTGTTGAAGGGTTAGATCAAGGGTTTGATTTTCATATTTGTTTCTACATATTTTTCTAAGCGTGCCAACTTGTTTGGAAGAGATAATTGGACTATTTGCAAACTTGTTGTGTTCTTTGGTAGCCCTAATAAATTGCAAGAATTTTGAATAAATATTTGAGAGTTTGTGAAAGGGTTTCAAGGCTGATTGGAAAGGAAAAATGTAACTATACCAGCATCATAAAAATTAGAATTATTGCAAGGAAATTCTAGCCACATCAACATTCCATCTTGCCACCAGAGAGGTACTTTATTTTAGTTTCATAATCAACAATTTTTTGGGTTACATTAGAGTGTTGTTGCTTGGAGATTGGTCATATTTTTCCATAAAGAGTTTGCTAGTTTTTATGGCAGATTTTAGATTGCTTTCAGATTTACATAAGGGTTTGTTGGAAAACCCCAACTTTGTCAAATTGTTCCATTTGGGGACATAATAGTGGTATCAGAGCCATATTTTGGCTATAACGTGGTGTGAAGGGTTGTTGATACATGAGTGGCAATAAAGAGGTTAAGTATTACTTGAGGAGTAATAAGAGGAAAGCAGGACTTCCACCAGTTGGGTCACTAGAGCAGGAACAGGTAATGGGTGACATGGATCACCATTAGACAGAGAGGGAGAAGAGAGACAAGATAGCTGAGAAGAGGTTTGAGAGGTATTCCCAAACTCAGGAGGCGATGACAACCGTGATAGAGGGGTTTCTTCATTCCCTTAGTGAGATGATTGGCTTAAAGCCAATCAATGGAGATAGTGGTGCTTCAGAGAGCAGGTCAAATTCGCATATAGCCCCTTCAGGAAATGGAGCATCCATATGTAGGCCCACCCAACCTACATTTGTTCAAAAGGAGGAGCCCGCACCAGCAAGGGAGGGGTTACCTAACCCACATGAGGAGTTGGAGAGGGAGATGGATGGGTATGCTAATTTATCCACAATAGTGAGAGGGGCTATTGACTTTTTCTGAGATTTTAGCTTGGAAACAGGCACAAAATGGGCCCAAGATCAGTCAGAGGCACAGGGGCAGCAAGATCTCCAACATGCATTGGGTAAGTTATCTCTTTCTACCTTCGATGAGTCACAAAGGAGCTCAACAAGGGCTTGGATTCAAAAGGTGGACATATTTTCCCTTCGACTTATGGCAAAGGGGGAGGCTATTCAGTTTGCCACATTGCATTTAGAGGGAGTAGCCCATGATTGGCGGTACCATGGTTTGATCACATAGGGACACCAGCACATACACTCCTATGAGGAGTTCAGCAGGAGACTAATAGAGAGATTTGATAGCGCAGATCCGGAACTTCATTTTTGTGATTTAGATCAATTCAAGCAAAGGGCCTCAGTGGATGATTATATTACAGAGTTTCAGAGTCTTTCAGTCATGGTGACTGATATATTGGATAGGCGATTGGTGGTGTTGTTCGTTGAGGGCTTGGTTGATTCATTGCAAGGGTTGGTCAAGGCATTTGATCCACCTTCTTTAAGAGAGGCCATCCAAAAGGCTTATGAATTGAAGTCTTGTACTCCAAGGGGTAGATTCACACCTTTGAGACAGCCAAAGGGTACTTTTTTTCCACGTACAGGGCAATAGAGAGGTGGCAGTTTGGGGCAACTGAGGAGCAACTATACAAGGCCTCCAAAGGCTAATCATGAGGGTCCCTTGATTAAACCAAACCAACCAGGTTTGGGGCAGCAAGAGCTACCACGAAATAGCTTTGATGTAAGAAATGAATTGGCAAGGAAAGGTCTTTGTTTCACATGTGAGGATCCTTGGGAGAAGGGCCACAATTGTCGTGGTAAAGGGCAAGTACACTACATAGAAGTACTTCCCGAAGAAGAGAATGAGGAATATGGGACAACCACCTTTAAAAAGGGTACATTGGAGATAGAGGGAGAAGAAGAGTTGAGTGGCACATTGGCATCACTTTTGGGAGCTCCTAGGTACTATCCCTTTAGAGTGAAGGGATCATTAAAGGGCATAACGATCACCATACTTATTGATAGTGGGGCAACCCACAACTTCATTGATAGAGGGCTTGTAGCATATTGTGGTCTACAATCCGTGGAGTTCAACGGCTTCAAAGTCACAGTGGCAGATGGGTTCACCATCCCTTGTACTACCAAGGTTTCAAAGCCTAGTCTCACTTTGGAAAGGCATTTGGTAGAGGATGATTTTTATGTGGTTGGCATAGGAGAGACCAATATGTTCCTTGGTATTCAGTGGTTTCACTCACTTGTTGAGTACACTCAAAACTATAAAATCATGGAGTTGAAATTCAAAGTGGCAGGTAATGAGATCATTTTGCATGGTTTGAGTGATAAAGAGGCCCCTTCTTAAAATAGCATGATAGGAGGATGTTTAATGAGCATGAGGAAGATTGAAGATAACAATGCCACTAGACATCAAATACAGCCCCCTAATTCCAAATTAGAACGCTCTACAAGGCAATCGGTAAGTATAATAAATTTTAATTTTTGTCATACATGCTTTGAGAAGGTTGAAAGAAAACTTGATTGCCAAGGGCAGCCCAAAAATTGCCTTGGGCAACAACCTATTCCTTCTTGCAAGAATAAAAATGAGGGTGTTATTAAAAGCATGAGACCCTTCTTGATTTTAGAGAAGGCTAAAATTGCAAGCATTTGTTCTCAAAGTTCAAATTGCAAGAAAAGATGGTTGTCTTACTTGCCGAAAAAATGTTAGAATCAATTGGGCTTATCTATGGATTTTTTTCGGCATCAAGGGCAACTTATTTCACATATGGCAGCCAAGGGGAAGAGCTGGAAAAATGAATTTGAAGTCTAATTTTTGTTGCTCAAAATTTTTTGAGGCAACAAAACAATTCTAGCCATCAAAAAGGATCCAAAAATTGCACTTTAGGGGCATGCTGCAATTCAAGTGGGGGAGGATATATGCCAAGGTAAATTCTGAAATTAACCACTCATAAAATTCTGATTTTAAGGGGCACGTACAGCAGCATGTAAAAAGTAAAAAAAACTTGTTTTTTTGATAAATTCCAGCCTACGGTGTGTTCTGAAAATGTTCATGATGAGGCATGCTTTTGGCTTGATAAAGAATGGGAAGTACAATCCTATCTTGTAAGTTGGTTGAGGCTTTTATTTGATCACTTTGATGTTCTTTCTCTGCATTAAGGATTTGATAAAGAGAAGTCAAAGAGAGATTGCATGCCACATGTTCTGAGACACGCTCAAAGGAGATTGCATCTATGTGTTACTTTCATTCAAAGTATGTTTCAAGGTGAGCTTATTGTTACTTCTTTCCAAGTTATGGAAACATCTTTTGAGGGCACATTGATAACTATAAGAGGCTTCATCAAAGGTAAACTAGTATGGCATGTGTTATTTCTTTGGCGATATGAGGAGTCTTTGAAAGGTGGTCATGACACCTTTAACTCATGGGGGTAGCCTCCAAGGTACAGTTTAGCAAGTTGGGAAGTCAAATTGGAGTTTCATTTCAATGGAGAGCAATTTCAGTTGGTGAATGCATCATGAAGAATGTGGACACAGCTCCATGGCTTTTGCAATTGCTTGAGGACAAGCAATTTTGGGTAGGGGGACTATAATGGCTCCCTTTAGCTTGCTTATTGACCCTTAGCTTGTTTTGTTCCCACAAGGCTAAGGGAAAGAAAGAAGAGGAACGATGAAGGTGGCCATTCAAAGAACAAAAAGGTGAAGTTCAGTATTCTAATTTTCAGTTGAATTATGCAAAAAGTACTTTTTGGTCTACTTTTCACTTAAGTAGAGGACCTTTAAGGGTCATGGGAGCCTAACCCCTCAAAAATGAAATTTAAAAAATGTAAAATTGCTTATGATTCAAAAGTCACATCCTTCCAATTTAGGCACCACCCTTGGGGATGATTATAATAAGCAATTGAGGGTTCATTTGAAAGGTTATGCTAATTTGGATTATTGAATTATTGATCAAGTATGTCAAGCTTGTTCACCACAATTTGAGGATGAAAACCTTCAAGTATGCCAAGGGTTTGAGAATGAAAACTTCCATTCCTTCATTCAGGGCAACTCTATTCAAAGCTTGTAATTGTGCTTTAGACTTGCATGTTTGCATGCAATTGGACTTATAAATGTGTTTTGTAACACCGCCTTCATTTGAAGATTGATCAAACTCAATAGGGAGCTGGAAACTTACAATTTGCAAGTCAAAAAAGAGGAGTGAATCACTTTAGGGCGGTAAAAAGACTTTCCAAGCTTGGTGACTTTATTGGAGGTTGGGCAAATGCCTTAGGGCATGCTTGGACTTAATTTCCATCGCGAAAATTAGGTCAAAATAGAAAATAATATTTTTAATATTATTATTATTATTATTTTCTGATCATTTTCAAGCTAAATTTGAGTGAATTGAGGGCTGAAAAAAAAAAAAAAAAATTCAAAAAATATTTATTTTAATTTTTTTAGTGGCACAATTCACTTAAGAGGATTTTTAGAGTGTTTTTGGGCTCTAATTTTGGAGGAAACAATCACATTATTTATTTTATATTTTGGAAATTATTATAATAATTTTCCAAGTGGGGCAAATTGATTTAGAAAACTTGGAGACCTTGTTGAAGAGTTAGATCAAGGGTTTGATTTTCAGATTTGTTTCTACATATTTTTCTAAGTGTGGCAACTTGTTTGGAAGGGTTAATTGGACTATTTGCAAACCTATTAAGTTCTTTGAAAGCCCTAATAAATTGCAAGAATTTTGCATAAATATTTGAGAGTTTGTGCAAGGATTCAACGTTGATTGGAAGGGAAAAAAGCAACTGTACCAGCATCATAAAAATCAGAATTGTTGCAAGGAAATTCCAACCACATCGCCATTCCATCTTACCACCAAAGAGATACTTTATTTTAGTTTCATATTCAGTAATTTTGGGGGTTACATTAGAGTGTTGTTGCTTGGAGATTGGTCATCTTTTTCCAGCTAGGGTTTGTTGGTTTTTAGGGCATATTTTAGATTGTTTTCAAATTTTCATAGGGGTTTGTTGGAAAACCCCAACTTTGCTTAATTGTCCCATTTGGGGACATTACACAGTTTTAATTCTCTAAGCCTTTGATCAACATGATCTTCACACAACAAATTCTTTGATTTGTCTTTAAGGACATGTCTTTAACATTCTCTTCGCATATTTTATGATATGAAGGTAAGACAACACCATGCTCTATCACAGATTCATCATTTGCTTTCCCTTCATTGCATTTAGGAGTCAAAACACCTAGATCCCATGGTCTTATGAATTTCTAATTTTGTTCTTAACAAATAGGCTCACCAAGCTCTTCATGATTGGCTAATTTCTTCAACACATCACTTTCAAACTGAGTTGAATCAAAGCTAAAACCAGTTTTTTCAAACTGAACTGAAAACTCAGCTCCTCTATCTAGAACACTCCTCTCAATGGAATCCTTTTGGAAGTCAATCATGTACACATCTTGCATGGATGTTCCCCACTGAACTTATGAATTATCATCATTAAAATGATATATGTGCTCAATATTAAATGTTGATTTAAAAATTACAATATCCTCAAAATCACCATGCTCCAATTCTTAAAATTTTGGTGAGGTATTCAAACAACCTTTTGTCTTCAGAATATTCTCCTTGGTATTGGAGAAGTTCATGTCTTCATCTTTATGTGTCTTGTCAACAGCTGTCAATTTAGCAAACTCCAAATCAGCATACCCATCATATGTAGTATGTTTTTCTATGGAGTCATTTTGGTACTTTGTCATGCATGTCTCGTGAAATAAGTCATCTTCTTCATAGAAGAGTTCTTTAGTTCTTTTAAAAATTCCAAAAAAAATTCCATCTTCATGTTTACTTGTAGATACATCATGTGATCCTTCTTCCTCTATCGTATCAACTAATAAGTATGGCTTTAATTTCTGCTCACATTGTTTAAAAACACTGTTAACCAATTCATATGTGGCTGAAGAAGTAACCTACTCTTGCCTCAAAACAACCAATAACATAGATAAGATTGGTTCGGGCATATCATCACTTTCATTCAAAATTACTGACATAATGGCCTGCATTGCTATTACAATATCAACTATATGATTCTCATTGATAGTAGCAAGGAAATGATGAAACATTTTAAGAATAAGATCCTCACAATCACGATTTATCATAAGAACACATAATCTGATTTTTGCAGCTATTTCTAAAATCCTTACCCTCTTAGCAAAAGGACTAAAATTATTATCATCCAATCCACTGAAACTCTCAACAATCAACTGAAATACTTTCTTCATTATCCCATTTTTGTACGGAACCTGAGGAGCTATGAATTTCATGATTTCAATAGCACAAAAAGTAACAGCAAGTCTTACCTCCTCATCTGGGTGTCTCATAAGCTCTAGCACTAAAATTTTTATTGATGGAGTCATAGCCATTTGTATCCTTGCTGATTTGAATGAACCTAACATGAATAAACAATTCCCAACTTCCTCCAATATGCAAAGTAAATCATAATTTGACTGAGGCAAATGTTCAAGTTTCTTTCCTTCATTGTAGAGTCTCACACAATCTATTTTCTTCCTTTGCAAATTTTGATTCTGATATCCTCCAACTCTAGGAGGTCTATTCTGTACCTTAAATTGCACGAATTCTACAAATGACATTTCAACGTGAAACTCTGCTCCCAATGCTCAGTATTCCTTCATTGCTTGAGCATGCATTTCTTGATTAGTGGGTTCATTATTCCCTTCTGGTGTGTTATCCCTCGAAATGAAGTTAGGCATGGAAGGTCTAGAGTTGACCGAACCACCAAAAGTCTGCATTTGAACAGCACTATTATTGACTGTATTGGATCCTTTTGTCACATTATTACCATTGTTCCCTGCATTACCATTATTTCCAATCATTTGTGTAAACATCCGAGTAATTTGTTGCTGTGATTGAGCCATCTGTTGTTGAGATTGAATCATCAGCTGCATCATTTGATGCTATGCCCTAACAAGATCATTCATCATATTTTCTAGATTGGATGGCTCTATTCTTATTTCACCCATTTCAAAAAAATCTCCCTCTTCTACTTGTTCAATCTCTGGTTGAGTATCAAGGTGTGGATATGATCTATTTCTCCTCAAATAATAACGATGAGTACTAGGTTGCATCGCTCATACCCAACAGGCTGGCAAGATGCTTTTAGCTCTGATACCACTGTAATGACCAACCCCAATTTCTAAACCAATTTTTTTCCGAAACCCACAAATATTTATAACTTTTAGTGAGTAAGACTTCTAGTGAACAAATATTTCGTCAAACACTTTGTATAGTGATTGTTTTCAATGTGTTTCAAAATAGGATCATTCAAAATGTAATTTGAAACAATATTTATTCAAACAAAAAACCTACAATGCGTAGAAATATCGTGAAAATTTCAACAAACACTTGGCATGCATAAAGAAACACTTAATAACAACAATCTGACCTCAAACTCTAGCATTATATATTGATCTTCAATTGCTATGCTTGTTGTTACAAACTTAGAATTACAAAAGTTGTGATATAATATCAAATGGTGTAGACCCACAATGTTATTATGATGTCACATAAATACATGTTGTAGCTTGAAACAAGGGTGTTGTAGATGAAAATCTGGAAGATCTACCTATTCCACACCACCCATCCCCACCAAACAGCAATATTTTCAAGCTGTAGCTACACTCCACTCCAAATATTATATATTGGATGTAACAGAAGCCAAACTTCTCACAAATGCTACGTATAGGTACCTAGAGGGCTGCACACCAAGTTACTAACAACCAAGGTTACTAATGACCACGATTCTTACCCAAAAGGAAGTGGCCACCATCCAGAAACCCCAAACTTCTCCTTTGTCAATTGAAAAGCCTCATAAAGAGGCTCCAGTGCCCATCGATTAGTCCTCAAGATGTCACATGACTATGTAGAAGGAGCGGCCAAACCAAGAAACCCCAACGTAGCTCTAAATAAACAATCAGCTATGATAAATGATAAAATCAACTTCAGTTGTAGCGTCATACCCTTAGCAGTAACTCTCAATCACAAATTTATTATTCGAAGGATCTCCAATAAAAATGCGCATTAAACCCTTTGCGACAAACTCCAAAAATCTACAAATGAACACACAAGCAATCTCTGTATGAAATTGCTCTGATACTCTAGCATTCAGCACAAGCATAGATTTTGGATATATCTTCTAGCAAACCAATCTGCACAAACTGTAACTCTGAATGAGTCACACAATATTAACCAGGGGGGATCTATCACCCTCGTGGCTAATCTTTTCCAAGAGGGTTTTCGTCCTCAAAAAAGTTGAGATGAACCAAGTTCAATCCCACAGAACCACAAGGGTTTCACAAGAGGAAATAAAATAATCTGCCTATCCCCAAATGAGCTCTCTAAATCTCCTTTTATATTTTTTTTCCTCAAACTTTCCAGAAGTTATATTTTAGATTCACTTTTTTAAATACTCATTTTTGCTCCAAAAGACCCCTTTATGAAATAGTATTATTATTTGATTTGCGAGGTCCCTTTTTTAAACATCCATGATTTAAAACTTTTAATTATCTTTCCAACAAGCTATTACACTAAGTTGTTTTTAAGAATATTTTATAAAATTAAGCAACTTTAGTGAAATTATCAAATAAAAGCTCATTAATTCACCTGAGTTGCAGAAACCACTGAAACCGTATCGGAATCAAAATCTGATTATACCAGAATAATATTGATGATGAATAATGATAATCAGAGCTGACCAAGTGACTTACTGAAAATAGACGCTCTCTCCAATAAGTTTGGAGAACACACCGAAACCTAGAATTCACTTCTGAAAGTGTCATAAGGGTCCTCAAAACCAACTGAGCTCACTGCCAAAAAACAATCTCTACAATACACAACCTACATGCTCCAAGAACCTTGGAGATCTCATCAAACACCAAGCTGCTTCGATTAAAAATGGAACTAGACAAAAGCTTGCAAATCAGTATTACTAAAAATGGGGACATTACATTTCCCCACGTTCACAAGGGTTTGGATAAACATCTCCCCAACCCAAGATCATGCATAGTTACACAAATTTGGGACACACACACCCCAACTCTCCATGTGCTTTAGCAAAGAAGCAGAAGTTTCTTCAATGTTTCAACAAAGAAACATCTCCAACAAGTTGCAAGGGCAATATGGTTTACACTAACACACAAGTGTACTCTAACCCTTGTTCTTTTCAAAAATTCAAAAAATCAGTTTCAATTTAAAATAGTCAATCTATGGACATTGACAACACATGATTGCAGGCTTTGCTATTGAGTGACCTGCACACTTGAAGCTTCATACCTGTTGGGACCCTTCGTCCTAACCATTTTCTCTAATTGTTATCTTTAATAAAAGGCCACAGATGCATATGCTTTATAAGATGTCCCTCGAACCCATTGTAATAATCTTGCGTTCATGGGAAGTAATAGTTAATTAGTGAAGAATTAATATAAATAGGAGTCTAGACTAATGAGAAAGCATTCACGAATTGTATTGAATTGAGTTTGTTCAAAGGAGGTTGCCCCCTTGAAGAGGCTAGCGATATTTGTAATGCAATAATGCATTTTTTTAATACAAATAATTATCTTTTGTTTAATTTTTTATTTTATTTATGCATTTTTTTAATACAAATAATTATCTTTTGTTTAATTTTTTATTTTATTTATGCATTTTGTAACATAGTTCTACTATGTTTCAAGAAGGATCTTAACATTTGGTATCAAAGCTTTTTCGAAGGCCCTTTTTTGCATCAGTTTCAATGATTTAGGGCAATTTACTTCTATCCAACATATGCTCTCACCTTGTTCTTTTCTCCCTCCCTTAGGTATAAACTATGTTCTAGTAGTTTTAAAACTAACAGAAAGTTGTTTCAAGCTAAGCAGATTTTAGTTTTTCCTAAATCTGTGGAGTGAAGAGTTATGCCCCAATACGCAAGCCATTAGACAATGTTGTGTACGAATTTGTGCTTCTACATACCTTAAGGTATATAGTAAGACCCCCTAGTTGTTTTCGCAGTCTAACTACAAAAATTCTTAGGCCATTTGTTTCTGTGATGCACTTGTAAGCGGTGTTATCCCGCGGAAGTTACTTGCATTGTACCTCGGAGACAGGGTAGTGGACTACGGAATGGTTATCCACCATAGTGCTTTGAAATATTGAGCCGACACTATTTTACAAACAACATCAATATATTTTCAAGCTCACAATGCAAACCACCTGTAGTAACCTTCCCTGTAACCCTAACATTCCTACAATCACAGACTTGACTCTAACTTTTGGGAAAAGGTAGTGACAATGAATAGTCAAAGCCAAGGTAGCATATTTGCGAGTTGACAAAAACACAGTAATAGTAGAAGTCAGAAAGGTCAAAATATTCCAAAACAGTTCACTACGCCCAAGACAGTAGCCAACAGACAGAAAAACAAGAGTACCAAAAAAAATGAGCCCATAAGCCGAATACACCATTGTGATTTTCTCATCAAGACAATCATTTTAAAAGGTATTTTGAATTTTTCAGAAAACAATTCACATGTACTCCCAAAAGCACGTTTTTCCAGAAATTTTTTCCCTATGTGGAAATTATACCATTGTGAATTGGCTTGTCAAGCCGATCAACTTAAAATATAACTTAAGTCAGCGTTTTCCAGCACCCCCATACCCCCTAGCCAGTGATTGTCACCCATTCGGGAACCAACACTATGACATAGGACATTAATGAACTCGGAATAGAATTTGAGACCTACCTATCTGAGTTGAATGACTGAATACTTGGCCTCCATGAAGAAAATAGGGCGCTCAGAAATATTAGGACAAAGATTCTGAAGCCATCTTTTCCTCCAAAACAATGTCAAGTGGCCCTAAATTGAATTTTCCAAAATTTGACAGTACAAAACCTACTAGCTAGATTTATTGTGTTGAACAATATTTCAATTTGCGTAACACAATGGGGATAGACAAGGTACCTATCACTCCATTCCACTTGGAAAAGGAAGTTGTCCAATGGTATCAATGGTATCAAAAATCAAATAAAGAACCAACTTGAATTGATTTTTCCAAACTCTTTTTGATAGTTTTGCACCCAGTGCCTATGATGATTTCACAAGAGCCTAACTAAGCTTCGCCAAAATGGTACAATACAAGAGTATCAAACTAAGTTTGAGAAATTGGCAAACCAAATTAAAGGGCTATTTGATGATTTCTTCAAATGTTGATTCATCAGCGGACTCAAAGATGTGATTTGAGTCGAGGTCAAAATGTTCAAACCTCATACCATGATGGAAGCCTTGGGCTTACTAAGATTGCAATAGACAAGATCACATCGCAGCATCACTTTTCTAACTTGGCACCGTCCAAGCCATCTACCTCACAGCACCCTACCACAAAACCCCCTCTCAAAGCAACTCCCATTAAACGTATCACCAAGGCAAAGATGCACACACATCACAACAAGGTATTGTGTTATAATTGCAACGACAAATGGGCCAGATCACAAATGTATCGAGAAAATATTGTATAGGCTTGATGTTGATTCCCTGACTAATACAAACTAACGAGAGGATGTTGTAGGCATCCAATTCTTATCACCATTGCGTAGAAATTGTCTATCTTACTCGAAATTCTACGACAACGCAAATTTTGGGCCAAAATCACTAAAACGCGCTAAATGGTTCGAGCTTCTCATATACAAGTGTCAATTTAGGCTAATGTATCCCTAAATGGAGCAATGCATTTTATGTGATTATTAACCTTTCTCAAATCATTTCTAGTCAAAATGACGAAAACACAATTTGATGCTCTGAACCACTAAATTCTTCTAATTCAAAAGCACATGACACATGCATGTGTTATTTCATGTCAACAATGTCCTAAATGGGGTATTGGTCCATACGCAATTGACACCTTTTAATTATACTCCAGTCAAATTATGACTCAGTAAATTGACATTTCGACCAGTTTGATTAAGTGGACAACCAATTTCCAAAGAATTAGATAAAATTTAATTAACCTCACTTAAGCAAATTAAACCAAATCAAGAGCTTAAATGGAAAATCCATGGAAGTTATCGAAGATCTATTACTTGGAAATTCATTTCTAATATTTGCATCATTTGGTAACATCATCAGTGACATGGCATCCATAAACCACAAATGGAATAAATATCTGGTTTAAGCCCTCTCATGCCTCATTAATGCCCCTTTTTTTAAAATATTAATGGGGATATTTATGGATTGAGCCTCCAAAATTGAATTAATTCATAACCACACATCTTGATCTCAATATGGACGGTTATGGTTGATTCTGACCATTTCCAACAATCTATAAATACAAGGGTCCTCATTCATCCTTTCAAGCTATTTTTGTGTAATGTTATTATGCTGAATTTGCAATAAGATTCCTTCAACCATTGGCATACATTGATCAATTTCATGAGCCTAATTCATTAGTGCATTGAGAATGATGGAGAAGCAAGCAGCACATCATTGACAAAGACTTGGAGCACCAAATCAAGAGAAAATCACATTTTTGAGCCGCACTTGGAGGAGGGATGCTCTTCGGAAGGTTTTATGTTGTATTCCTTCTTTCAATAGCTCTTAGTTTTCATTTGCAAAACTCCACGAGGGAGTTGGCTTAGTGAGTTATGTTCTTTATGTTTATTTTGAGTTTTATTTGACTAATGCATGATCTAACTCGCTTTAGATTCCTACTCTACCGATGCCACTGATTCACATTTGGATAAACCCGAGCTAGAGATTGGAAAACCAAGCTAGAGATTGGAAAACCAAGCTCATCAGAATCACACCTAGAAATTTCTATGCAGACCTTGGCAACAATAACCAATCCTCAAACACTAAAAGGGTTTTTCAAGAAACACCCCCTCACCATTCTCATTAATTCCATAAGAACAAATAATTTCATCGACCCTCGATTGGTTAAATAGGCAAACTATTTTGTGCACCCTTGTTCTAGTTTTGAGGTAATGATTGCCAATGGTGGGACATTGGCCTACAAAGGTAATGTCACAATCTTCGTATTTTCGTAGGAGATTATAGCCTCAAGACTGACATGTTTGTTTTAGCCTTGGACAGATGTGATGTCATTCTTGGCGCACAATGGCTACCAATTCTTGGACCTATTTTTTAGTATTTTTTAGAGCTTTGGATGCAATTCTCTGAGATTAGATAGCAATACACACTAAAAGGCCTCCTTCCAGGCTCCACCAACGTCATCAAATCTCATTGCATGGAGAAACTTCTCAAAAAAAGATCCCATGGCATCATTTCCAACTCTGCTCTCTTCACATCGGTTCCTCAAGTGATTCTAGCCAGCTAACCAACTTGCAAAATATTCTTGTCAAGCATGCAACAACATTTGAGGAACCAATAGGCTTGCCACCTCGCCAACCCGATGACCATCACATCCAACTCCTCCTAGGTAGTGTGCCACCAAACATTCAGCCATATCGCTTCCCCTATCTCCAAAAAGCAAAGATTGAAAAGATGGTTCAAGACCTCCTACAAGCGGGAGTCATTAGCCTTAGTGTAATACCCCCAATTAAATCATTGCCCATATAAACAACATCAATTAGTATAGTATTAATTAATTAATTAGTCACTAAACTTTCATTAAGCAAATGGATGCCACCCTTGGGAAAAGACATTTGGAAGAGACACATCTTTCAATGGTAGATCATAAAGTATTAATAGTCATTTGTTGGTATGGAAGGCATTCAATTATGTATTCAATCATCTAAATCGTATAAACGTCATGCTATACAACCACTCTCAAGGACGAAAACCCTTGTAATTATAATAGCCCAAAGGCGAAACCCCTTGTGGACTTATATTTTATTTTATTTATTATTTTAAATGCAATATTTATATTTATAAAAAAAAAAATTATTTAAAGAAATTCCGTAAAATTCAAATTAATGTAAAATATTCATATTTGGAATATAACAATGGTATTAGAGCTGTTTATCTTGCCAGTCTGTGAACCATGGGGTCACTACATAAGGAAATTATGGACAGTTCGAGTCGTACAACGTCCTTTCAACAAAGATTCGAAAAGAAATCTTTTTTTCAGACTTTTTGGAGTTGAGTCATGGAATGGAAACAGACACTATGAGGAAGACGAGTTTGTGAATCATAGTTATGGCAGCTCTGAATATGAAGAGAAATTCAAATTTTCAAGAGCTCAAAGAAAAAAGGAAAACAAAAAAATCAACAGTGAATGTATCTCTTGCTGGCAAAGGCAGTGAGATGGAAGAAAATTGGAGAGAGGATGAAGGTTACATCCCAGACAAATTCCAAATAAGTATTCCTCATGATTTAGATAATAATAATCTTAATAAATGTCAGGAAATAACTGAAATGGTAGCTGACAATGCTAATCTTAACCATTACAGCACAGTCTCTACATTTCAATCCATAACATATTTCATCCTGCCCAAAGAAAAACTGAAGGGTAAGAACTTGATGAACAAGCTTCAAAAGCGTGAGATGGGAATGATTGTGAGGAAGGCCTTCTGCAACATAAGATGTGAGATATGCTTCACGAATTTTCAATTGCAAGAAGAGCTTGATGCTTATAACCCCCTCTCGCATTGTTTCATAAGTGATAATGATTATATTAAGCCACCGTCGGACATTGTGGAAATATATGGTGCCGAGGATATCATATTTTCTATGGATCAAAGTTTTGTTTATGCAGCATTTGGTAGAATCACTAACAAAAGACTTTGCTTCTTGAATAAGATATTTGATGAAGAGATTATCAGCCTGTTCTACAATAACAACAATACTTCCCTTATCACAATTTCAGAATATCCTCTACCAAATGACATCAACTCATCAAGATCCGAGCAACCCCAATTGATTATATTAGGAAAGGTAAACCTGAAGCTCGTTTAGACTTGATTGAGACACAAGATATCCTCAGAGCAGGAGGAAGATTATGCAGTAATCGACCATGTCAATGCAAACGCTGTTATCTCCAAAGACGGTAATATCAATGTGTTTGATCTGAACAAATATACGTCGTTGTATTCCGTTTCTGATAAAAGAACTCATCAAGTGAGGTTCAGTGTTGGTATGATGTTGATAACATTATATCACGCAAATTGGAATGAAGTTCCTATTGAGATTTTAAATATAGAGAATGACATTGTTTTGAATTCATTTACCTACCAATTAAACCCCCAAAAGCCACAAGGCTATTTTATTGAGTTGTTCTGTGAGAAGGTTATCATAAAACCTGATTACAAAAACATTGAAATAATTGACATTTGGACATAACAACGGATAGAAATGAGAAGCACGAAGTTGGTGAAAACATTATGTATTAGTTTATTTGAGCAAAGTCGATCATTTTTGACAATTGATAAAGAAAAGGTTTCGATTTCCTATCGAGATTTTAAATATAGAGAATGGCACTGTTTTGAATTCATTTACCTACCAATTAAACCCCCAAAAGCCACAGGGTTATTTTATTGAGTTGTTCTGTGAGAAGGTTATCATAAAACCTGGATACGAAAACATCAAAATAATTGACATTTGGACAAAACAACAGATAGAAATGAGAAGCACGGAGTTGGTAAAAACATTATGTATTAGTTTATTTGAGCAAAATCGATCGTTTTTGACAATTGATAAAGAAATCACTTTGATATGGAATCTCCATGGACAGCTCATAACTTCATATGAAGACCAGGTACTATGGCTTAACCAAGGAAACCAACGTGTACTTCTAGAGATGAAAATTTGATTATATCTCAACGTCTTGAAGGAAATGGCAATGCAATTAACATAAGCCACATCTTGACAAGGAACTGCATTGTCGAGATTGATTCAGACGTTGAGATTAGTTGCAGGCATAGGCCAAATGCATCACTAATTCAGATCACAGTCGAAGAAGACCGTCAAACTATTACTGCACTGAAAATCCAAACTTATTGGCAAGGGTGGCTTAGGCACAAACTTTACAAGGTTATACGAAGGGAAGCACCATCAATTATTCTTCAAAAGTACACTCGCAAGTGGCTACTTCGAAGAGCCTACATTGATATCCACTCTACAGTTAATATTGTACAGGTGGGAATTTGTTCATATTTTGCTCGTCAAAAGTATCATCTGAGAAGGCTAACACTGATCGTGGTTAATATTCAAAAAAAATGGTGTATGTGCAAGGCTCGTTTGTATTTCCTTAAATTGTGGGTGGCAGCTGTTGCTTTTCAATGTGCTTGGAGGAGCAGGTTTGCAGTGGAATATCTTCATCAAAAACAGCATATCGATTCTCATGTTGAAATTAAAAAGGATATTAAGCAAAGTTAAATCCGCATTTTATTTAATGCAAGAAGCGTTTTGAGACCTTCCCTTATTTTTTTTAAAAATAAACGGTTATGCAAACCTAAACAGCAGTTTAAAAATTTTACGAAAGGTCACAACCCTTTCAAGTATCTTATACAAAAGGGCATCATAGAAATATTTGATCTTGAGTATGGATTGCCGGTCCAAGTTCGGGATACAACCTTGGCCATTAACACACACGATGCTATTCCAAAGAGTGCTGTGAATAGAGAATATTTTGCAGAGGGGAGGGTTGTGCCAGCAACTATTCACAGGGTCCTTAATCAACGTGTTAGTTGTGATCTAGAATCAAGCATAACAGTTATGATTATTAAGGCGGAGCTTTCTGATGATAGAGATATAAATCCCGTAGAAAAGATCACAGAAGGCACCATCCTTATCTGGCGGGTGAAAAGTTTACAAAAGTTAGAATACTTGTTTGATTTAACCTGCCCACTGAGTGAGTTGAGGATTGATCACTAATAGAGTAGATAGGATAAGGATCGTTACTATGCAGAAGATGAATGCATTTTACATAGGGAACAAAAGAAATCACGGAAAGAGGAGTTTGCAAAGAAATATTTCAAACCTTGGATGATTGTGCATCCACGATTTCATAATATATCAGAAAGTGATGCCATTAAGGCAAACGCTACACTACAAGTGTCCAAGGCAAGTGACACCACCCTGGGAGAGGCTGGCATCATACAGAAATTGTTTGCAGATGCTTCCTATTCCAAGGAAACTCATGTAAAACACGGTCAATGCATTATGTATCTTTACATTGATCAAACGAGAATGTTAGAGAAACACTCTTCAAAATCAACACAATGATATGAGGAAAACGATAGATGGGTTTGTGGACTTGTCAAATGGCTTAATATTGGAAGTGGTTCGGATCGTGGCATGCTTGATCCAATAGATATATCATGGCTGAAAAAGGATTGTAAACCTGCAAATAAAATATTACTTCAATACACGATCCTCACATATGTGTCGTTTACAAATAGATCCTTGCTTCGTATTCTAAAGACCATTAATAAGTTGAATATGCAGGGATGTCTTTATGAATTTGCAATCTTGTATGACTTTAAACAAGAGAAAAACTTGGATCAATGCAAGGCCACTGAAGGATCTGTGTTTGTATTCCATGGAAGTTCTACATGTCATTGGTACTCTATCATAAGGACTGGCTTAAGGGGTTTGAGTAAGACTAAGTATATGACTGCTACACATGTACAGGACAATGGCATCTACCTCTCAATTAAGATGAGCTATTTATATTTTTATTGCTACACTTTGTTGTTAAGTGACAAAGAGAAAATTAAAGATTACAGAATGTTGATTATTTATGAGATTTTCTCATGGAGAAAAGTATACACAACCCTCTTACATTTTGGTTGTCCCCAATGAGAATAATGTTGTCATGCGGTATTTGATCGTATTTAGTTCTTCTGATCCTTCTACTCATAGACTGCCAATAGAAGATGCCATGTGGGAAGGATCAGTGAATCTTGAACATTTCAATTTGCAATTGCTCGAGGACAAGCACTTTGAGGAAGGGAGGTCTGTAATATCCCCAATTAAATCATTCAAGTGGAACGCCCATATAAACAACAACAGTTAGTATAGTATTAATTTAATTAATTAATTAGTCATTAAACATTCATTAAGCAAATGGACGCCACCCTTGGGAAAAGACATTTGAAAGAGACACGTCTTTCAATGGTAGATCATGAAGTATTAATAGTCATTTGTTGGTATGGAAGGAAGGCATTCAATTATGTATTCAATCATCTAACTCCGTATAAGTGTCATGCTATATAACCACTCTCAAGGACGAAAAACCTTGTGATTATATTAGCCCCAGGACGAAACCCTTTGTGGACTTATATTTTATTTTATTTATTATTTTAAATGCAATATTTATATTTATAGAAAAAAATTTATTTAAAGGAATTCCGTACAATCTAAATTAATGTAAAATATTCCAATTTGGAATATTATACCTAGCACTAGCCTATACTCCTCCCCAGCCTTGCTTGTTTGTATAAAAGACAAAACCTGGTGGCTTTGCATTGATTTCCAAGAACTAAACAAGCTAAGCTAATCATTAAGGACAAATTTCCAATTCTAGTGATTGATAAGCTTCTGGATGAACTCCATGGTGCCAATTTTTTCTCCAAGTTGGATCTACGCTCTGGCTATCCCCAAATCTGCATTCACGAGCAGATATTCCCAAAATTGCCTTTCACACACACGATGGTCACTACAAGTTCCTAGTCATGCCATTCGGACCTACCAATTCCCCTTCCACATTCCAAGGCTTAATGAATAAATTATTCTGCCACTTTTTGTGGAAGTTTATTCTAGTCTTCTTTGATAACATTCTCATCTACAATAGAACTTGGGAGGATCACCTCAGACACCTCAACATTTCCTTGCAACTTCTTGTAGAGAACCAATTATGTGTAAAGTGCTCCAAATGTTATTTTGGGCAATCAGAGGTCGAGTACCTGGGACACTGTCTCAGCAGATGGTGTTCGTGTAGACCCTGCCAAAAACTAGGCTATGAAAAATTGGCCTAAACCTAGGCCACTCAAAAGTTTGCATGAATTTCTTGGCCTAACAGGGTACATTCAGAAATTTGTCAAAGATTATGTCAAAATTGCTGCCCCATTGATAGCTATGCTCAAGAAAGAATCCTTCATATGGTCGATAACATCAAAACACGCCTTTGATTGCCTCAAGCAAGCAATGTGTGCTACACCAGTATTGGTCGTGCTTGATTTCTCCACACCATTTGTTATTGAAAGTGATCCCTGTGGCACGAGAATTGGTGTTGTGCTCATGCAGGAAGGATGCCCCATTGCCTTCACCAGCAAGGCCCTCATCGGGTGCAATTTGGCACAGTCCACATATGACAAGGAGATGGTGGCTATCCTCCATGAAGTCAACAAATGGCATCCCTACTTGGTAGGCCGACATTGTTTCACAAAAACTGACCACCAAAGTCTCAATTTTTTTTGGAGCAACAGTCTCTTTCTTGGATCAACAAAAATAGGTCTCTAAACTCATGGGGTATGACTACTAGATCACGTACAAAAACGGAAAGGAAAACTTGGTGGCCGATGCACTCTCTCGCTAGTTTCAAGAATAGGCACAACTGTGTGCAATATTTGTTCCCATTTCGGAGTGGATACATGATATTCAATAGGAGTGGCATCACAACAACCCCACACAACTCATTCATCAATTATCTATTGATCCTGCTGCTAAACCTCACTATACTTGGGATGGCCAACACTTGCAATATAAAAGTCGCATTGTATTGATAGTTGGATCTAGGTTCAAACAACATATCTTACATGAGTTGCATGCCTCCCCTTCTACGGGTCACTTAGGCTTTTTAAAAACCTATGAGCGAGTCTGTCACAGCTTCTTCTGGCCTGACATAAACCAAGATATCAAGATGTTTGTCGTGGAATGTGATCGTGCCAACACCACAATGGGGACACAATGGTATCACCTGGTTTGCTCCAACAACTACCCATTCTACAACGTCTAGGCCGACATTTTGAGGGATTTGATTGAAGATTTACCAAAATCAGGAGGAAAATCCATCATTCTCGTGGTGATAGATTGCCTTTCTAAATATGATCATTTATTTGCTCGAGCCCATCCCTACACTACTTCCAAAATAACCCAACCATTTCTTGATCAAATCTTGCAGCTTTACAGCATTCCAACCTCCACTATAACAAATCGCGATTCAGATTGCACGAGTCATTTCTAGCAAGAACTCTTCAAATGCCTAGGCAACCATCAGAAAAAGAGCTCAAACTACTATCCACAAACTGATGACCAAATGAAAATTGTCAATAAATGTTTGGAAACCTATCTCCGTTGTTTCACCACAAAGCAACAACATCAATGGGTAAAATGGTTACCACTTGCAGAATGGTGGTACAACCCCTCCTACCACACCGCCACTAACAAGAGCCCATATGAAGTTGCTTATGGTCAAAAGCCACCAACTCTTCTCTCATATCTACCAGGCATTTCTCAAGTGTTGATAATTGATAGTGGATACTACCCTTAGCACATGAGACAATCTCCGTCGCCTCCTCAAAAACAATCTCTATATGGCAAAAAATTGCATGACGCAACAAGCAAACTAGCACTACTCAGAACAAACCTTTTAACCTGGAGATATGGTTTTCCTTTACCTGCAACCTTATCAACGGCCCTCTCTCAGGATGAAAAGCCACCAAAAACTGGTTGTTAAATTTTATGGGTCATATAAAGTTCTCCAACATATCAACCCAATTGCCTACAAGTTGGAACTTCCACCTTCATTGCAAGTGCATCCACTTTTTCATGTCTCCTATTTAAAGAAGAAAATCAGCCAGAATGTCACCATCCAAACAATGTTTCTAGAGCTTGATGCTAAAGAATGTCTGACTCTGGAACCTGAGGCTACCTTGGAAAGGCACTCCATCAGCATCGCAATCACATCATCACAGAAGTTCTAATACAATGGCAAAGAATGCAAGCAGAAGATGCTACTTGGGAACCTCTTCTTCAGCTCCAACAACAACTTACTCACCTTAAGCTTTGAGGGCAAAGCTTTTAAGGAGGAGGGCATGTTAAGACCCTTAGTCCTAACCATTTTCTTATAAATGTTATCCTTAAGAAATGGATGCATGTGTATATGATTTGTCAAACATCCCTCAAGCCCATTGTAATAATCCCACATTCATGGGAAGTAGTAGTTAATTAGTAAAGACTTAACATAAATAGGAGTCTAGACTAGTGAGAAAGATCCACAAATTGTATTGAATTGTGTTTGCTCAAAGGAGATTGCCCCCTCAAAGGGACCAACGATATTTGTAATGCAATTCTACACTCTTTTAATACCAATAATTATTTTATGCTTAATTTATGCATATTTGCAACATAGTTCTAATTTGTTTCAAGAAGGATCTTAACAATACCAAAGACAATGTGTTGTACACACTCAGGTACATTTTATCCTTTTACTCTAGCAATTCCATAACTAGAATAAATGGGAGACATTTGTAAATACAAAAATCTAGGCTTCGATACTCAACAATGACAAGCTTAAACACGTTCACCTATTGTTGACGTTGTGGATTGCACCCTTGAGAAGAAGGCTCAGCTTCTCTCTTCCACGCGGCAGAATGGAGACTTTACTCTTGCTGTGGGCTTAGCAAAACTGAGGAAATAATCTCTATATGAAGGCTAGCTCCCTTTGATGCATCTATGAGATTCTTAACTACCACTATTAACAATGGGGGGGGGGGGGCGCGTGAAAAGAGAGGAGGATATAACCAAAACAGAACCTATCTAAACGATGATGCACCAAATGCTTTGATCTACTCAGCTATATCAACACTTCAGACCAAAAGGGCAAACAGACACTTCATCTGAACAAAATACCAGACTGTAGGGCGCTTTAACAAAGAGCTTAATGAAGATACAAAGAAAAAGAACTTACCACAGGCGCTGCAGAAGCACACTGTCAGATAACTGCTCTTCTATTCTATGCTCCAACTTGGACACTTCTTGTTAACCTGCATAAATGGTCTTGGCTATACTAGATATGTTGGTGTCAACCTATGAAAGCATCAAGCTGAAATGACTGAACACAGAGTTGATACACAGACATTCAGAAGTATAACCAGTCAGATAGAGGTAAAACGCATTCTATTGATTCAAAGGTAAAATTTGGCAGGGCTTCGCATTACACAAGTGAGATACATTTCTCAACTGAGAGGTTACAATATATAGCATGAAGAGAAAGAGTTTTGGCGCCTTCAAGAACAAGCGGCCCATGCTGTATTAAACACCTGGGGAAGAGGAAATCGTTCATGCTGCTGTCATCTTCCTATAAATGGCCTGAAAGAAGCATGTTGTAGATGTCATAGGTCTTGACTTTGTAGTTTAAACCGTATTAAACGTTCCTGCTAAGCATGGGTCTCTTCTTTTTAAATGACAAGGCTGCTTCTCTATGAAGTTTACGCAACTGTCTACTCATTAATGTAAAATGAAGAAAAACGGGCCACTCTATTGAATGCCTATGCTCCCCTTGATGACCACTTGGTGGAGACTATTTCATTTGCAGCAATAACTTCCCCTGCCGACGCTTTCTGTGCCTCCTGGACTATTCTATTCATTTTTGCGCTTGGCTTCTGTCTTTTCCTAGCTCGTCGGCCCTCGTGGCTATCTTTCGTCTTTTCCTAGCTCCTCGGGCTCTTTTCTCGATGGGTCGCTGAGTTTCCTTTTGGCCTTAAACCTTTGAATTCCTTCGGGTCAACGCTCATGAGTTCTTTCGGTCACTTATCATGAGTTCTTTGGCTTCTCTTCAACGGCCGATGCATCCCATCAAAATTGACGTCTACGGGCCTATCACTATTTAAAAACCAACGGCTATTTCATCAACGTAAAATTGACGTCCACAGGCTTGTCACCATTTGAAAACCAACGGCTATTTTGCTGCCTTGAATTTGACATTCGCGTGCACGTCACCGAATGTTTAAACCTCCAACGACTAGTTCACTATGTTAAAGTTAACGTGCTCGGGCCCGTCATTACTTTGGTAATTCCTTCGGCCTTTTGCGAAATGAACCCTCCCGAAGGGAAGGTGATCTTTTGGAAAAGAGGAGAGGGTCCCTTTTTGGCAGTCAAGAGTCCCTCGCAAGGGCACTTGCCCTTCGGGCTCCTTTGTCTTCCCAATTCCTTCGAACAAAATGTCCAAAGGAATTCCTTAGGACATTTTGCCCAAAGGAAATCTTGCCTTCAAAGTCTCGACCTTTTCTTTGTAAATTCCTTCGGACAAAAATCCGAAGGAAATCCTTTGGGCATTTGTCTAAAGGAATTTGCCTTGGTTTCTTCTTTGGATTTTCTTCGGATAAAAGTCCGAAGAAATCCTTTGTCTTTTGCCTTGTCATTTTTTCGAAGAAAAACTCCCCTTTGGGCCTTCTATCTTGTTCTCTTTCAAATGTGCTCTCTAGCCTCTGCAAGGGCACTTTGGGTCGAAAATGTCTTTCGGAGCTTGCTTAAATGGCCCCATTTGCAACCTACTTGTCCTCTGCAAGGGCACCTGACCTTCGAAGCTTTGTAGAAGACTTGCATTCTTTTGAAATTGGCTCATTCCTTTGCCAAAAAGGGCTTGTCCAAGGTGATTTGCTCAAAGCGAAATAAGCCCCAAATCAATCTGAAAACCTACAGGACTTAGATCACTCGGCTCTTTATAAGAACAGGCCTATTACAAAGGAAAATGGCACAATTACAGTAAGGTGAATACATCAAAGACTGACTGCTCAGGACAACAGGGAAAGAAGGGAGAGCGATTTTTGACCTGTAGGACCAAAAATGGTCAACAAATTTGGCGATTCACAGGGGAAGCATTCCTGCTATGCTTAAGAAAACCAATGGCTTACAAGTCCGTTGGGCACGGAGTCAGAATACAGCCTGAAACGCTAACAATAACCTTGAGAGACTAAAGAACCAACATGAAGCTTTTACCCTCAAACGGTAAACAAAACACACACAAGGCTAAACAACTACGAACATGCGCAAAAGCACTTAGAAAAAATAGGGAAAAAAAATAGGGAAAATATGTATATAATGAGAGAAGGCTCAGTGACAATGCTTAAGATATATCCCATTAACTGGGATATGCAATTCTCCACTGTCCAACCTGGAGAGTTGGAATGCATTATGCTGCTTGCACTGAGTGATGACATATGGACCACTCCATAAGGCATCAAACTTCGTGTGTTTTCCCAATTTAGCTCAGTTTCCATCCCATTTTCAGAGGATGTCGCCTTCTGAGAAGCCTTTTGATGAGAATTTCTTATCAAAATGCTTCTTCGTTTGCTGCTGACGGCTGGTCATGGAAACCATAGCTTGGTCTCTTGCCTCCTGAAGCTCCATTAATTCATAAAGTCTGACCCCCATGCTATCTCTTTCTTCCAATTGCAGCTGGTGGGCAAGATCCAAGGCTGGCAATTCAAGTGAAATAGGGAGTTTAGCTTCCCTTCCATACACAAGCATGTATGGTGAATTGCCAACTGCTCTTTTTGGAGTAACCCTATCTGCCCACGGAGCTGTTTTCAGCTTGGCGTGCCAAGTTCTCTGATTTTCTTCCATTGTCCTTCTAATGATTCTGATCATATTCTTATTGGTGGACTCAGCCAGCCCATTTCCTTGTGGGTAGTAATTGGAAGAAGTGCTAAGGTGATGACATATCCCAACAACCACTCGCTTGTTTTGGTTCCCAAAAAAGCCAATGCGTTATCTGAGATGATGGTAGCTGGGAGCCCAAACCGTGTCACCAGGCCTTCGTAGAAATCTAGAACTGCACTTTCGTTGGCTTCCTTCAGAGCAACAGCTTCTACTCATCTCGTGAAGTAGTCTGTAGCAGTCAAGACCCATTTGTGGCCAGCACTGGAAGGGGGGTTGATCATTCCTATGAAGTCTAGGCCCCATTGCATGAACAGATGTTCTACTTGAATAAGTTGCAGAGGTATTGCAGCCAGCGGTTGCTTTCCATCAAAGAGGGAACATTTCTAGCACTTTTGTATCCAGGCCTGGGTATCTCTGAATAAAGTGGGCCAAAAGTAACCAGCCCTCATAATTCTTGCAGCTGTAGGCTTAGGATCAAAGTGACCACCAACTGGCCCATCATGAAACTCGGATGGTACCCTGTCGATCTGACTTGAGTCTATGCATCTCAAGAGTACCCCTAAAAAATTCCTTCTAAACAGCACCCCATCAATCAAGACATAAGGAAGAGATTGGAGTCTGAAATACCTCCTCTTAGTCCTATCAAGGCCTTGTGGACACTCACCAGTGAGAAGGAAATGTGTCATGTCTTGTGCCCAGTCCTTCATGACTGTTGGTTCCTCTGCTGCAGCGTCATCATGGAGTAGCAAAATGCCCTCTTTTTGTTGTTTAAGGTCCGTAACAAGGTGTTCACACAGCCCTTTTCCCCTTACCAGCTTGGTAGTTTTGATATCCACGTCATATTCTATTACCTTGGTGATCCATCATGCTCTCTTTTCATTTAGATCACGGCTAATCAAGAAATCTTTGACGCTGGGATGTGGCACCATTAGATGAACCTTGCTATTTGACAACATATGTCTGAATTTCTTCAGGTTTCCTATGACCGCAAGCATTTGTTTTTCAACATATGTGTACCTGATTTCAAAACCTTCTAGACCTTGGCTAAAGAAAGCAAGAGGTTGTTCAAGGTTTTCACCATTTGCTTGAGTAAGCATGGAGATTACTTCTTCATTTCTGAAGGTGTAAAGATTGAAATCCTTAGAGAAGTCAGGACTGATCAAGGTGGGATCCTGGGCAATAGCTTGTTTAATCCCTTCAAAACTACCCTTCATTTGTGCTGTCCATGCAAACTTCTCATCCTTCTTCAGAATGGAAGTTAGTGGCTTAACTATCTCGGCAAAATTAGGGATAAATCGCCTAATAAAATTTATTCTGCCAAAGAAGCTTTGCAGACCCTTCTTGTGCTTAGGTAAGGACAGCGCTAGGATGGCGCGGACTCTTTCTGGATCAATGGTCAAACCTCCTTTCGAAACAACATGGCCAAGAAATTTACCTTCGTGGATGGCGAACACACATTTATTTGGGTTGAGAGAGATACCAAACTCTCTACACCTCTCAAAGATTTGCCTCAGGTGTTTCAAATGTTAGCATGCATCCTTAGAGAAAGCTGTCACGTCGTCAAGGTAGACCAATACAATATTATTTATCAGGCCCTGGAAAACCATGTCCATGGCTCGCTGAAAGGTGGCTCCAACATTTGACAATCCGAAAGGCATCTTCCTATAGGCAAAAGTTCCCACCTGGTAGTGAAAGTTGTCTTGTACTAATCGCAGTCCTGGACTAGTATTTGATTGTACCTTGAATACCCATCTAGGAGGGAGAAACGTTCGCTCCCTATCACCATTTGGAGGATCTGCTCCATACTTGGGAGGGGATAGTGATCTTTCAGTGAAACTCTATTGAGGTCTCTAAAATCAACGCATACTCTGATCTCCCCATTCTTCTTCCTAACAGGGACCAGATTGGCCAGCCAAGAAGAGTGTTTGATAGGAAAAATAATCCAGAACTCAATCAGTTTGGTGAGTTCTTTCCGCATGAGAGGCTCAATCTTCAGATTGATAAGCATTTGTTTCTGTTTGATGGGTTTGGCGCCTTCCTCCAACTCAATGGTGTGTTGGGCCAAGCTTGGGTCAAAACCCTTCAAGTCGCTATACTCCCAAGCAAAAACATTGGCGAACTCTTGGCATAACAAAATGAAAGAATGTCTCTCATCATTTGTACATACCTTCCCAAGTGCATGTAGCCTGTTCTTGAATATTTTAACTCTTTTGTAGTTTTCTTTCTTGGTTGTGATGCTTGATTTGTCATTTTTCAGCTGGTCATCCTCATTGAAGATGCTTTCGAGAGTGACCAAGCCTTTGGGAAGTTTTTTGTTCTTCAACTGAACAATCTGGCCGCCGTACTGTTGTTGCAGCTTGGCTTGATTCCTGGAAGCAAACTCAGCCTCCTCTTGTAAGAAGAGTGCTATCTGCTGATCACTGTCAAACCCCTGCCAATTGGTGACATTATCAAGGATGGAGGGTCTAATTACCACTTTTAAATGGCATGGACTGTTGTCCTGACTTATTTTCTTGGGAATGTCAAACTGAGCACCAACTGTTGCTAGTCTGTCTGCTTGCTTATTATGTTCTCTTGGAATGGAATTAATGTTGAAAGCAAGAAAACTCTCTACTAAGTCCCACACTCTGTACTTGTAAGACTTAGGCAAGGAATTTTTGGTCAAATTTCGACCTCTCACCTAGTTTACGATTAACTCACTGTCTCCAAAAACTTACAATTTTTTAATTTCCCTTTTCCTTGCCCACTCCAAACCATGAATAAGAGACTCATATTCTGCAACATTGCAAGTGCAGGAGAATTAGGATCTGAAAGTTGAAAAGTATCTCTCCTTTGAGGGTGAAATTAACACTACTCCACCACTAGCTCCCAATTTGATTCTTGAGCCATCGAAGAAGAGTTGCCATAGACCCGAGCTCTCTTGGTTTGCCTTCATCAAATTTGGCACGAAAGTACCTTCTTCATGCATGCAATAAATTCCAAGACCTACCTCTTCGATGAACTCGTATGGGTCATGTTCAAAATTGTCACTTCCTCATTCGTCTAAGAGCAGGTCAGCAACTTCTTCAAGAGAAGAGGGTGGAGATTGGTCCATTTGGAATTCTTCTTCGTCAATGATGACGTAGCTGACGTTTGTTGCCTTGAGTGAGTATGGCTCCAAATGATCTTTGTGGATTGGCTCTGACTCAATCTTGACTTTAGTTCCATATTTGGTTCTAAAAACCATGTAGGACCAGTTTGTTGCTAAGTACTTGCCTATCTTAGACGTGAAATCCTTGGATAAGCAGAGAGCAAAGTAGGGAGGAACATCCGCCATTACCATGTCATGGGGAACGGAGAAGGTTGGATAGGCGTACAGCGTTAAATTCAAGCCTCTTACTATTCTCAATGTTTTGGCTGGTGATCCATCTAACTGCAGGACTCCCTTAGTCATTTCCTCGTATTTGAGTCCCAGCTTATCTGCTATACATTTAGGCATTACTGAGGTGCTTGCCCCACTGTCAATAATGAAATTGTGAACCATAAAATCTCCAATGACTGAGGATAGATAGAAAGAGGGAACCTTTTCATCCTTCTTTGCTTGGCCTGCTATGGAAGGGTGCCCATTCATAATCAAAACATTATCGGCCTTTGCTGGGACCGCTTGTTCATTCAGCTCGTGCAATTCCTTCTGGAGTATGTCCTTTTGTCTTGGCATTGCTAAGAAATCCCACTGTGAGATATTCATGTGCAGCTTCTTCATCTGGTCTACCACATTGATCTGAGGGTTGCTCCCTTTTGAATTTTCTTTGGGGGCACTTGTAGCCTGAGGTGCAAGTCGAGGCGCTGAGGGTGCAACAGGCGGCTTGTAATTTGGGAACCTCTGGTTCACTTGTGATGAAGAAGATGGTGCAGACGTTTGAGCAGCTCCCTAAGCTTCCTCCATAGCTCTCTTTTTGGACCTAGTATTGGCTGCAACATAATCAACCTAGTTGTTCATACCGCCCACATAATTTACTGCATAGAATTCTCCTTCCAGGTGGTTCATAAGGGTGGAATCAGACTGAGCCTGCCTATTGTCCATGCCAAGTTGACTGACGCCTCAAAACCTGGGAATTGGGTTGCTTGATTGTCTTGTACGTTCATATATTGATTTGGCAACTCATTAGTATAAGCAACTTGTTCTTGACCATACCCCAGGGGTGGGCAATTCGGTTGTTCTTGTACCAGATTATTCTGAGCTGGAACAAGAGCTTTGGACGATGAAGGGGCACCTAGATTATAACGTTGATATGGTATGGCTTGAGTAATCTAACCCTGTCCTTGGTTATAATTCTGGAAAGGAGGTCTATTGTTTGTCCGAACTGCTGGTATCCCTAATTCCGTTGATAGTTTTGAGCTTGTTGCCTCTTGAGAGCCACTAATTCATTGGTTACACTTTGTAACAAGCTCTTAACTTCATGGAGGTCGCTGGGTGAGGTAGCAGTCTGCTTTTCTACACTAGGCAGAAGAGCTGAGGTGGGTGCAGCAATCTGAACTGGGGGTGGCAATTCGGGAAAGAGCAGCATATGAGGTCTAGGGGCTATCTTTCCTGCTTGTACCAAATAATTTTCGACGGCTATAGCTATTTCATAAGCAGCTGGTAACACTTGTCCTCCCATGGACTGTATCATGACAGCAATGTCGTTGTTCAAAGCTTTCAAGTAATAAAGGAAAGCATAGCTTGGGGTCGGCCTCACTAAAATGGGGATTCTGTCCTAGATCTTTTGGAACCTGGTATTGAAATCCTTCATAAATTCATGTGGAGCTCTCTTCATGGTGGTCAATTGCTCAGCAAGAGAGAGATGGTCACTCTTCTCCCCAAATCTGTTTGTCAAGAGGGTGCCTAATTCATTCCATGAGCCGACTGAGTTCATAGGCAAGGTCCCATACCAGTCTAGAACTTTACCCTTAAAAGACAACCCCAGTAACCTGATGGTTGTGTTTTCTTCAGTGACATTGTGGATGTTACAGAGGTTGGCTATATTCCTGATATGCTCAATAGCGGTAATAGGCCCCTCTCATTAAAAGGAGGAACACTCTTAAGCATTGTCCCTGGGATTGGGACATGTTGACGCAGTGGATTGCACCCTGGGCAGGAGGCCAAGCTCCTGCCTTCCACACGCAACAATGGAAACTCCCCTCTCGCCTATGGGACTGGCGAAGCTGGAGGGAGTCTCTAGATAAGGGCTAGCTCCCTTTGATGTATCTTTTAGGCCCTAGATTTCCTACTACTAACAAATAAATGAAAAAGGGGGGGATGAAAAAGGAGAAGGATGCTGAAAATAGAACCTAAACCTAAACTAGAAGGTGAAACACCAAAAAAGTTGATCCACTCAACCCGAACATACACTTTTCACCAAGAAGAAGCGCCCATACACTTCATCTGATGTGAGAAACTCTTCTGTATCAGTGAGTCAAGGGTCCGTAGAGATACAGGAAGAACTATCAAAGGTGTTCTGAGACACACTTTGGCAACTTATTCACATGCGCCTATATTCCTGCTGTAGACACTTCTAGCAGACCTGCAGAAGAAGAAACTTCACAATGCACCAGACATGTTGGAATCGTTCTGTGAAAAGCATAAAAGAAAATGACTTAAAAAAAAAAGAAAACATAGACATATGCGTGAGTGCAAGTTCAAATGGAAGTAAAAATTGCTAAGTCTTGATTCAAAGTAAAATCCGGCAGAGTTCTGCCTTACAAACCTAGAGATTTTTGGGCAGAGCTTTGCCTCATAGGCTGAGAGATCGATCCTTTCTCAAAATGATAAGTTTACAATATATAGAAAGAGAGGAAGAAGTAAAGGCGCCCCTTTGGAAAAGACTTTGGCGCTCTTTGACAAGTTGGCCCATGTGCGTTGAGAGCATCGGGAAGAGGAAGTCACTGTTGCTGATGTCATTCTTCTAGAAAAGGTCTGTTGGAACCATGTTGTGTAATCGCCGGTCTTGACTTTGGCGTTCAAACATTAATGTGAAAGCATGGGCCGCGCCTCTTTTCTGCAAACAAGACTGCTCTTCCCAGAGGTCACGTGGTTTGTCTGCTCATAAATGCAGAGTGGAGAAAGTAGGCCGTGCCGCTTACTATTTGCGCCATTTGATGACCACCTGGCAATAACTTGCCTCCCTTTTGCCAGCTGGGCCGTCTTGTCTGTTTTTGCACTTTGTCTCTTCCTGGCTGTCTCTTTCCGGCTCCTTCGGCCCTCGGGGCTATCTTCTTGGCGGGTCGCTGAGTTCCTTGGGCTCTTCTTTAAGCTTTTCAAAATCAACGGCTATTTCACCGCCTTAAAATTGACGTTCGTGGGCCCATCACTGTTTGAAAACCAACGGCTAGTTTGTCGTGCTTGATTTTGACGTCTTTGATCCCATCACCCCCTGGACTTTTTTCGGCCTTTCTCTTTCTCTCGGCTTCCTGTTGCTTCCCTTTCTTTCGGGCTTCTTGTTGCTTCCCTCCCGAAGGGAAGGTGACCCTTCGGCTTTTGGAGAAGTGTCCTTCATTTTGGCCGAGAGTCCCCCGCAAGGGCACCTGCCCTTCAAGGTCCTTCGGCGGCCTTTTCCCTTCGGCTAATTTCCCATGGACAAAAAGTCCGTAAGAATTGTCTCGACCACTTTGCCTTTGGCCTTCGAGATTTCTCTTTTGGGCTTTTCTCCCGCAGCTTCCCCGAATTTCTTTGGACTTTTTGTCCGAAGGAATTCCTTCGGACAAAAAGTCCGAAGAAATTATTCTATGCCTTAGTCTTTTTCGTGGGATTTTTTGTTTGTAGCCCTTCTGAATTTCTTCAAACTTTTGTCCGAAGAAATTATGTCTTTGTCTTTTCCCTTTGACTTGCTTTCGAAAAGTGCCCTTTGGGAAAATTGGAAACGACCCTTCCAAAGGGTACTTCCTGTGCCTTAAACAAATTTTCTGAAAGAAACTTACCTTTTCGGCTTTTCTCTGTGGCCTCTTTGCAAATGTTCCCTGCCCTCCGCAAGGGCACTTGAGTCCCGAACTGCCCTTCGCGAGGGCACTTGAAATGGTCCATTTTGCGCCTAAGTGTTGGGAACTCGTCTTTGGCTGCAGAGTCCGTAGAAAACTTCCCTGCAGAGTCCATAGAAACACCTGCAGAGTCCGTAGAAATTCCAGACTTGTGCAAAATCAAAAATTGGACTGGTTCAAAACAGCAGGGAAAAAAGAGGGGACCGATTTTGGCTTGCAGGACCAAAATGGTCAACATGTCATAATGCAGAAGGTTTAAAAGGCTCTGACCATGGAAGGCTACAAAAGGTAAAGCCATGGCGATGACAAGGTTCAACCGGGGCCTTCTTGTGTAAGTATATTTTATGGCAAGTCTGGGAAATTGGTTTGTTGTATAGGGATGAGTCCTTGCAAACCTTAGCCGCTTTGCTGAGTTGAAGGGCAGCTCAACGAATTCGAAAGGGACACCCTTGGCAGAAGATCTTGTGGTGACCTTAGGCATGGGTTGTCAGGCTGATCTCTGACCAGACACTGATGTTCTTGAAAATGGAGTCGCCAGATGCTGGGTCAGTGGTTCATTTTTTTAGTATCAGGACCAGCACCAATCCTGGAACTTCTCTGAGCATTAAAAAATCGTCCCACCGGGCATGCCAAAAACTGTTGACGCTGTGGATTGCACCCTTGAGAAGAAAGCTCAGCGTCTCTCTTCCACGCGGCACAATGGAGACTTTTCTCTTGCTGTGGGCTTAGCAAAACTGAGGAAAGAATCTCTAGATAAGGGCTAGCTCCCTTTGATGCATCTTTGAGGTTCTTAACTACCACTGTTAATAATGGGGGGGGTGAAACGAGAGGAGGATATAACCAAAATAGAACCTATCTAAACGGTGATGCACCAAATGCTTTGATCTACTCAACTATATCAACACTTCAAACCAAAAGGGCGAACAGACACTTCATCTGAACAAAAGACCAGACTATAGGGCACTTTAATAGGGGGCTTAATAAAGATACAAAGAAAAAGAACTTACCACAGGCGATGCAAAAGCACACTGTCAGATAACTGCTCTTCTGTCTCTATGCTCCAACTTGGGCACTTCCTGTTAACATGCAGAAATGGTCTTGGCTATACTAGATATGTTGGTGTCAACCTATGAAAGCATCAAGCTGAAATGATTGAACACAAAGTTGATACACAGACATATTTAGAAGTATAACTAGTCAGATAGAGGTAAAACGCGTTCTATTGATTCTAAGGTAAAATTTGGCAAGGCTTCGCCTTACACAAGTGAGAGATACATTTCTCAGCTGAGAGGTTACAATATATAGCATGAAGAGAAAGAGTTTTGGCGCCTTCAAGAACAAGCAGCCCATGCTATATTAAACACCTGGGGAAGAGGAAACCGCTAATGCTGTTGTCATCTTCCTATAAATGGCCTAAAAGAAGCATGTTGTAGATGTCACAGGGGTTGACTTTGCAGTTTAAACCGTATTAAACGTTCTTGCTACGCATGTGTCGCTTTGTTTCTAAATGACAAGGCCCCTTCTCTGTAAAGTTTACGCAACTGTCTGCTCATTAATGTAAAATGAAAAAAAATGGGCCACTCTATTGAATGCCTGCGCTCCCCTTGATGACCACTTGGTGAGACTATTTCATCTATAGCAATAACTTCTCCTGCCGACGCTTTCTGTGCCACCTGGACTATTCTATTCATTTTTGCACTTGGCTTCTGTCTTCTCCTGGCTCGTCGGCCCTCAGGTCTATCTTTCGTCTTTTCCTGGCTCCTCGGGCTCCTTTCTCAGTGGGTTGCTGAGTTTCCTTTTGGCCTTAAGCCTTTGAATTCCTTCAGGTCTGTGCTCATGAGTTCTTTTGGTCACTTATCATGAGTTCTTTCGGGCAAAATGCCCAAAAGAATTGGTTCTTTGGCTTCTCGTCAACGGCCGACGCATCCCATCAAAATTGACGTCTGCGGCCCTGTCACTATTTGAAAACCAACGGCTATTTCATCACCGTAAAATTGACGTCCGCAAGCCTGTCACCGTTTGAAAACCAACGGCTATTTTGCTGCCTTGAATTTGACATTCGCACGCACATCACCCGACGTTTGAACCTCCAACGGCTAGTTCACTATGTTAAAGTTGACGTGCTCGGGCCCGTCATCACTTTGGTAATTCCATCGGCCTTTTGCGAAACAAACCCTCCCGAAGGGAAAGTGATCTTACGAAAAAGAGGAGAGGGTCCCTTTTTGGCAGCCGAGAGTCCCCCGCAAGGGCACGTGCCCTTCAGGCTCCTTTGTCTTCCCAATTCCTTCAGACATTTTGCCCGAAGGAAATCTTGCCTTCAAAGTCTCGGCCTTTTCTATGTAAATTCCTTCGGACAAAAGTCCGAAGGAAATCCCTCGAGCGTTTGTCCGAAGGAATTTGCCTTGCTTTCTTCCTTGGATTTTCTTCGGACAAAAGTCTGAAGAAATCCTTTGTCTTTTGCCTTGTCATTTTTCCGAAGGAAAACTCCCCTTCGGGTCTTCTGCCTTGCTCTCTTTCAAATGTGCTCTCTACCCTCCGCAAGGGCACTTTGGGTCCAAAATGTCTTTCGGAGCTTGCTTGAATGGCCCCATTTGCAACCCACCTGCCCTCCACAAAGGCCCCTGACCTTCAGAGCTCTGTAGAAGACTTGCATTCTTTTGAAATTGGCCCATTCCTTTGCCAAAAAAGGCTTGTCCAAGGTGATTTTTGCTCAAAGCGAAATAAGCCCCAGATCAACTTGAAAACCTACAGGACTTAGATCACTCGGCGTTTTATAAAAATAGGCCTATTACAAAGCGAAATGGCACAATTGTAGTAAGGTGAATACATCAAAGACTGACTGCTCAGGACAACAAGGAAAAAAGGGAGACCGATTTTTGGCCTGTAGGACCAAAAATGGTCAACACCTATCATGACTTGAGCACTCAAACAAGGTCTTAATCTACCATTCAAATTCTCACACTTGCATGTTATTATTTACGTCAACCCTATTAAATACCCTACACAAGCATCTCTAGAATCTCAGTTCAATTCGTTTGTACATGTCGATTCTACCAAATATAGACAAAATCGCTTGTTGATACTGTCCTAATCTAGTCAAAAATGACCCACTCCCACCAACAACTATTTTTCAAAATAAAACCCATCCTTAAAGTCGGGCAATCAACCTAGCATGTCAATGGCGTGAGAAATTATTTAATTGGATCCATATATAAACAAATCAAGGTCTCATTTAAAAGGGGCTTGGCACTTATCTGATACACATCTAGATACGCTATTGCACACTGAGAAACTATGATCTATTCTTCTCAAATTGCCAACCTATTACTAGGAGCAGTCATAAGTCAAGTCTGAAGCACTCTAAAGCCAAGTCAAAACAAGCATTGTCAAGTATCAAAGCCAATCATTAGCTACATACATATAGCAAATGAGCAAAATTGCACAATCACACTAGGTGGAAGAACTATGTGTCGCTTGACTTCCCTCCTTGGATAGACAGGGGTGATTGGGGTCAGCTCGAGCCATTACACTTCACAAGTTTCTAGCCCTCATAAGAATATCTAGGGTTTCAATGCAAAGGAGACCAATTTATGGAGTTGCGCACATCATTAGGGTTCGAAATCATAAACACATCAAACAAAGAGTCGTAGTGGACTATACAGTCATTGTGCCCTACTTCCATGCAAATCAATACCAACCAGCAAGTCAATATCGACGATACTGACCCAATCTTGTGGAACCAATCCAACACAAACAACAAATAGTTCTAGAACCGAACAAACCAAATGTCTACTTTATCTTGATTTTCACTTCTAGAATACAATCACAGTTACATAATCAACCAAAAAGCTAGGTCTACTAATCACTTTAGTACTTTCTATATTTAGCATATACCACTTGTCAAATCGAAAGAAATAATTTTAGTCGTACATTCAGATGTATGCTTGAATGTCATATCTTAATATCTGAATTACATTTCAAAGTTCTATCTTAATTACATTAATCTCACCCACTAATCCAAATCACAGTAAAACACATACATGCAAGAGTGTGGAGTCATGTGCTGACATTTTAAATAATCCATATCAAAGATGTGCAATGCATAGAAGGTAAAATTCCCAATGGTGGGTGTACATTGAATTTACTATCAATGTGACATAAACTCCACCAAGATTACTACCAATTGACACAAATTCATTTCCCTAAGGATTTATTGAATGGAATAAATTTTGAAGAAGCCAACTCCTCAATTTAGACAAGGCCAACATTAGCCATCAATGTACAACTATAAACTTCAATGTCAAGTAGCAAAATCAATATACCATTAAATTTTCAATTACTACCCAAGATAATGGGATGAGAATGACTCACTTCTACAAATTTCTCTACCATTAGCAAGGATGAGAATGACTCACTACTACCAATTTTTCTGCCTTTATCAAGGACGAGAATGACTCACTACTACCATTTTTTCTGCCATTATCAATGATTTGGTAGTTGACTGAAAAAAAACCCAATTTTTGGCAAAATAATCATTGACAATTAGAATCAAAAGCATTGGGATTGGATATATAAACCCGTGAATCTTCAGGTTGTGAATTTTGCTAAGTTGGAAGGATCTTGGCCTTCTTTCATTTCAAGACACGACATTATTCTTTGGAAAGTTGTGTGCACTTATAGTAAGCACAATAGCTCTTCTTCCCATTGCTAGAACCTTTAGTGGAGCCACTTTGGGAAATATTTCCATTCTTGGATAAGTTGGCAAGTTTTGACAGGGTTTGACGAGCTAGCTAGGGTGGAAGTACTTTTCTTCTAAGATGCAAGTGAATGATTGAACTTCTTTTTCTGCTTGGCTTCCACCTTTGGAGAAAGTTGGTAAGCATGCTTCCAAGAATTGAGGGTGAAGGGTTCTATCTCCTTTGAAAGTTTAAAAAGCAACCTACAGATGATTTGATGCTATGGACCTCATCCGAATCAAGCACCTCCAACTTGATGGTGAGACAATTGAACTCTTTGATGTATTGTTGGACAGATCTTGAATTTTGGTGAAGATGGAGCCAAACTACCAATAGCTCCTCTCCATACCCGAGGGGGTAAAATCAAGTGTTGACAGTGGTTTTAAACTCTTTTTAACTCTCAATCGTCAATTTATGTGTTGCTTCTAAAATTTGAATGTGAGACTCCCACCATGTGAGGGCTTGATCATTCAATATGCATCTCAACTACCATGATATGTTATGGCTTCGTCAGTGTTGGTTGAGCCTTGCAATATGCCTCTAGACCGCAAATCCAAGTATCCACCTTATCCCCATTGATAGTGCCATCAACATGGGGAATGGATATCTTGGTGTCCAACTTGAAACTAGGTTAGGCAATCAGGACGATCCTGGTGGTAAAACTTGAGAACTATTGTTGTCCCATGAGTTGTTGGAACATGCTTGACATCTGATTTATAGGTTTAAACCAAAACTCATTTTGGAGTTGTCATGATCGTGCAGCTCCTTGGTAAGTAAAGCAGATCAAGCTTCTGGGTGGTGTTTGTAGAGCTTCCTAAACTAAACATAAAGCAAATTTGGAAGATAATATCGAAAAAAAACCACTATGATGAAGAGCAAGAGAAGCATAGACCCGTTAAAGAAGTTATCTGAAGGAAATAAATTCAAGCAAAATCGGTGTGCTTATCTAATTTACTTTGACAACAATGATTGACATCACAATGTTGCTACTGGAGAGGCTAGATCTCAAAAAGCAAACAGCTACTCAAATGGAACAGCGGGATCCGTTCAGAAAATTTTCCCAGCAGAAAAGACTAGAAAAAGAAAAATGTTGGTGTTTAGGAAAGATGAGAAGCCGGCCAAAAGTTGTAATGTTCCTCTTTTTGGCATAGCTTGCTTATAGACCCTTAGCTTGGTTTTGTTCCCACAAGGTTAAGGGAAAGAAAGAAAGGGGAACGATGAGGAGGCCATTCAAAGAGCACAAAGGTGAAAAGGTACTTTAAGTGTTCTAATTTTCAGTTGAGATGTTCAAAAGTGCTTTTGGTCTATTTTCACTTAAGTGGAGGACCTTTAAGGATCATGGGAGCCCAACCCCTCAAAAAGGTAATTCAAAAAGTAAATTCCCTTATGATTCAAAAAGTCACCTCCCTCCAATTTGGGCGCTAACTTTGGAGATGGATATGAGAGGAAATTAAAGGTTCATTTGAATGGTTATGCATGTTTGAATATTGAATTATGTATCAAGTATGTCAAGCTTGTTTACTGTGACTTGAAGACAAAAACCTTCAAGTGTACTAGGGTTTGGGGACGAAAACCTACATTCTTTCTTTGTGGGCAGCGCTATTCAAGGGCTGTAATTGTGCTTCAAATTTGCATGGTTGGATGCAATTGATCTTACAAGGGTGTTTTGGAACACCACCTTCATTCGGAGATTGAACGAACTCCTTACAAAGCTGGAAAAAGCATAAATTACCCTAGGCCAGCAAGGAGGTTTCCTAGGCTTGGAGACTTCCCTTGAGGGTTGGACGAGTGCCTTAGGGCATGCTTGAGCTTGCTTCGGTGGTGGAAAAAATGTCAAAGTTGATAATAATATTTTTAATATTATTATTATATTTTTCTAATAATTTTACATGCTAGTTTGGGTGATTTGAGCGCTGGTTACAAGATAATTATTCAAATTATTTATAATATTTTTTTTTAGTGGAGCGATTAACTTGAGAGGGTTTTTAGGGTGTTTTTGGGCTCTAAACTTGGAGGGAATAAACATATATTTTCTGTTTTTTATTCTGAAAATTATTATATTAATTTCTCATATTGGCGACTTGCTTTGGGAGACTTGGAGGGCTTGTTGAAGGGCAAGTTGAAGGATTTAATATTCAGATTTAATTCCATATATTTTTCTATGTATGGCGAATTCATTAGAAGAATTAGTTTGACAATTTGCAACCCTAATATGTTCAGTGGAAGCCCTAATATTTTGCATGATTTTTGCATAATTATTTGGGAGTTTTTGCAAAGGTTTCAAGGCAGATTTGAAGGAGAAAACACAATTGTACCAAAATAAAAAAATCAAAATTATTGCAGGGTTAATTTTAGCCTCATCGCCATTTTCACCTTGCCACAAAAGAAGTATTTTATTTCAGTTTTATATTCAACATTTTCGAGGTTATATTGGAGTGTTTGTTGCTTGGAATTTGTTCATTCCTTTCAGCTAAGGTTTGTTGGTTTTTGGGTTCAGATTTCAGATTGTTTTAGTTTTATATAAGGGTTTGATGGAAAACCCCTGGTCTTTTTATTTGTCCCATTTGGGGACATTACAGTGGTATCAGAGCCATCTCTTGGCTATATTGTGGTGAAAAAGTTGTTGATACATGAGTGGTAGTAAAGAGGGCAAGTATTACCTAAGGAGTAGTAGGAAGGGAGCGGGACTTCCACTAGTTGGGCCACTAGAGCAGGAACAGATTGGGTGACATGGATCACCAGGGGACAGAGAAGGAGAGGAGAGATAAGATAGCCGAGGAGAGGTTTGAGAGATATTCTCAGTCTTAGAAGTGGATGACAACCATGATGGAAGGGTTTCTTCGTACCCTCGGTAATTTAAGCCACTCAATAGAAATAGTGGTGAGCAGGTCAGATACACATATTGTAATGTCCCCTTTAGGGTTAGTTGGTTAAACAAAATTTTATTCAATCACTTCAACAACAAAATATTAATTTTCAGATTTTTCCTCAAACCCTAACAAGCTGAAATAACAAAATAATGTTGTAGATGCCTTGAAAATAACTCCAAAATATTATTTCAAATCTCCAAAAAATAGCAGAAAATATATCAAATTATTTGCCAAATATCTAGCCAAAAACCTGATTAGCGTGGTTGATCCACACCTGGAAATTTCTTGGCTAGATAACAAAATACTGTTGTGTACAGCTGGAAATTTATAATAAATTTCAGAATATTAGCGTGGTTGATCCACACCTCAAATAGCCTCCAAATGATCACAAAGTGAGTCGCCAACCTCCAAAACCTAGTCGCTGCCCTTTGTTGAGTATGTAACCCTCAAATAGGTGGTTCAGTGCCCTAGGACAGCCCTTCCATGCACTTGCCCAACTCACCAAATAGTTAGCCCACCTACAAAGTATCACTTGGTGTTGAAAACATCTTTTTTTTACCAAAGCTGCTCAATACAACTTCTAGATGAAGTTGTCTTACGTCTGAAATCAAGGATTTTCGTCCTTGTTTCAGCGCCTTGAAGGGTTTTCGTCCTCCAAGTAGAAGCCAAGCTTTTTGTGATTAGACTTCAAGAAAATAATTATCCAAAAAAGTCACGATCCCACCAAATGATTCTTCGTTTGCCTTATATAGTCTTCACAAGTGAAGCGCCCAAAATTGGGAAGGGAGAGTAACTTAAGAATCTTAAAAGACCCTTCCCTTATGATCCTTTTTTTTTTAAATCACTTAAACAATCAAGACCCTTAAAAATTCCCTTTTAAGTGAACTAGAAAACATAAAGTACTTTTACACATATTCAATTAAAACATTTCAATACTCACTTCCCTTTATACTTGTCCTTTATCCCCTGAGAAGAATTTTAAGGCTAAGAGTCTTCCATCATGTCCCTCTCAAAAGAGGGGCATGACACATATACCCCCTTTGGGGAATGGAACATCCACACGTAGGCCCACCTAGCCTACATTTGTTCAGAGGGTGGAGCCCGTGCCAATGAGAAAGGGGTTACCTAACCTACATGAGGAGTTGGTGAGGGAGATGGATGAGTATGCTACTTTATCTACTACGGTGAAAGGGGCTATGACTTTTTTCGAGTTTCAGCTTGGATAGGGGGTCATAGTGGGCCCAGGATTAGTCAAAGGCACAGCGACAGCCAGGGAGATCTCCAACATGCATTGAAAAAGTTATCCCTTTCCACTTTCGATGGGTCGCAAAGGAGCTTGGCGAGGGCTTGGATTCAGAAGGTGGACACCTTTTCACTTCGACCTATGGTAGAGGAGGAGGCCATGCAGTTTGACACATTGCCTTTAGAAGGAGCCTCCCACGATTGTTGGTACCATGGTTTGATCACACAGGGACATCAACACATACACTCCTACGAGGAGTTCAGTAGGAGATTGATAGAGAGATTTGATAGGGTAGATCTGGAATTTCATTTCTGTGATTTAGCTCAATTGAGGCAAAAGGCCTCAGTGGATGATTATGTAATGTCCCCTTTTTCCTAATCATCACATTTTTGATGAGATTGGCCTATCATTGACCTTTGTAGGCCAAGACAGGATAATTATAGGGTCACTTCGGCAGTTACCTAGCCTTTCGAGGGGTTTTCTCTACCACATTCAGTTGTTTCCCATGGGCGTATTGGCGTTTCGACACCTAAAGAGAGTATCTTTATAACTTTATATTATAAAGTTAATTTATGAATTATAACTTTATTTTATAATAAAGTTATTTTATTAAAAAAGGAAATTAAAAATAAATAAAAGAAATAAAGTTATTTATTTCTAGAAGTTTCTAGCCCCCACCAAAAGTGGAGACATAAAAAGTATATAAGGTGTTGGGCTCATTTCTTAGCATCCAAGTTTATGTTTTGATATTGATTTGTGGTTGAGGAGACCTAGGGTTTCTGCGGAATAGCCATTGAGGACGAAAACCCTCTTGGTTGTGTGACTTTGAGGTTGTGAAATATCAACCGAATTGTTACCAGTTGTGGGCTTCACTTTTGAGGCTCAACTTGTGCTTCATTGAGATCATTTGCAGGTTGGAAGAATAAGGGTTTCATTGCAAAATCTGAAGATTTATTACAGCTATGGTATTTGGTTTGATCCTCTCGTTCTAGGTGCAATTTGAAGCAATGAAGACATCCATTTGAGGCTGCCTAGTGTGGAGAAAATTTGGTTGGCAATGGAGGTCGATTTTGGTAAGGGTATGATGATTTATGGTTGACTGTAATTTTTGTTTCAGACTTCTCCATTGGTTCAATTCTCCTTGGTGTGGCACTTTTTAGCATCATGGATGCCCTCTTGGGAAAGCCTTGGTATTACAATGATGTTGAATGCATTTTGAAGGTCTATAGGGGCTAGAATGCTTAAGGAAAGGTGAATGTTACAGGTCTGCAAACAAAGATAGGGGTCGAATTTGCTCTTAGAGGGGTCTAAAAATCATATAAAACACACCAAAGGGGGCACCTCACCTTGGGAAACATTTCTGGGCACTTTATTGACACTTGGGGCATCATTTAAGCTCACTAATCAGGTCTGAATCAGACTGTAAAAGTCTGAAGCACTGTCAATCAGAGTTGCACATTGAAGCTAAGAAGCAAAGGGGGACATTGAGGAAGGGTTCCAGCTGTTAGGGATCATTGTAAGGCATTGTTATCTTTCATGTGGCACTATACTAGAGGTCTGATATAAGACTGTAAATTCTGAAGCACTTGGTTCCAGATTTGCATTTCAAGCTCCCCACTTATCCAAGAACCAAAGGCACATCTTCTACATTCATCATTGTATCAGGTTCGTTACTATTTGGCAAGTTTGTTATTATTTATACTCGTTATTATAAGTCTGAAACATTGTATGACAGTCATTTGTAATACTCAAAAAATTAATACAAGTGCCTTGTCAAAGCTCTATTTATCGTTACAATCATTGCTATATTGTTATATTATCTTTGCTTCATTCAAAAACATATGTGGCAATTCAAAACGATCAAACCAAACCAAATAGTGCACCATATCATATCAGATCAACAATATTCAAATAAGTGTTTGACGAAATTCCTTTGAGCCATAAATCAGAAAAATTGATCAAAGTTCGTCATATTGGTAAGGGTATTTTACAGATTATGTTTCAGAGTCTTTCAGTGATGGTGATTGACATATCAGATAGGAGATTGGCGGTGTTGTTCATTGAGGGCTTGGTTGATTCCTTGCGGGGATTGGTCAAGGCATTTGATCCACCTTCTTTAAGAGAGGCCATTCAAAAGGCCTATGATTTGGAGTCTTCTACTCCAACAGCGAGATTCACACCTTTGGAGCAACCAAAAGGTACTTTTTCCCACCTAAAGGGCAGCATAGAGGTGGCGGTTTGGGACAGCCAAGGGGCAACTATACAGGGGCTCCAAAGCCCACTCGTGAGGTTCCACTGATTAGACCAAACCAACCGGGTTTGGGGCAATAGAAAGAGCTACCGCATAGTAGCCTTCAGGTGAGAAATGAATTGAGAAGGGTCTTTGCTTCACATGTAAGGATCCTTGGGAAATGAACCACAATTGCCAAGGTAAGGGGCAAGTACACTACATTGAGGTACTTTTTGAAGAGGAAAATGACGAGGAAGAATTTGGGACAGCCACCTATGAGGAGGGAACATTGGAGATAGGAGAGGAGGAGTTGAGTGGCACTTTGGCATCACTTTCAAGAGCTCCTAGGTACTATCCCTTTAGAGTGAAGGGATCATTGAAGGGTATACCGATCACCATAGTTACCAGGTTTGAAAATCTGAATGCGTTCGGGAGGCCAAAAAAATACGGAAATGCGGAATTTTTGAAAAGGTTCGGAAAAATCCGGTAAAATCCGGTTTGGAAAAAATATATATATATATGTATGTATGTATGTAAAATATTTTAATCTAGTAAGGAATGAAACATTGAATATTAATTTAACAGTTGCAAAATTGAGAAATGCATAAGTTTCAAACTTGAATTACATTAAAAGATAGTAAAATGTCCATAGTTCAAACTTGAATCTCACAGAGTGCATGCCTTAAGGGGTGCACTGGGAATGGGGTGGGATCGGCTTGTGGCACTTTGCAAGAGATATTCTCATACTATTCTATCACGCATACATCCCTTCATGCAGCCTTCATACCTCCTATGATGTCTCCTTGAAATCTTGAAACCCTGAAATATGGCTAAGTTTGAAACCCTGAAACCCTGGGATCTGACTAACTCTGAAATATGATAGGATCCTCCAAAACCTAGAATTTGCATTATAGTTCCTAGCGGTCCGAAACCCCTCTCAAACACCCTGAAAGTATATAAATAAAATATAACTTAAAGTATAAGTTAAACTTATACTTAAATGTTTATTTTATTTACATACTATTGGGTTCAGACTAGATTTACATTTTCTAAATTTTTTTTTTTGACTTCCATTGTTTCTCCCTGGCGAACCGAATTTATTAATCCAGAAGCCCGCAAAAAATGCGGCCGAATCTGGTAACTATGCCGATCACTATACTCATTGATAGTGGGGCAACCCACAACTTCATTGATAGAGGGCTTGTGGCATCATGCAGCCTACAACACATAGAGTTCAAAGGGTTTAGAGTCACAGTAGTGGATGGGTTCACCATCCCTTGTACTACCAAGGTTCCAAAGCTTAGTCTCACGTTGGAAAGGCATGTGGTAGAGGATGATTTTCATGTGGTTGCCATTGGGGAGACTAATATGGTCCTTGGCATTCAATGGTTGCACTCTCTCAGTGAGGACACTCAAAACTATCAAACCATGGAGGTGAAATTCAAAGTGGCTGGTAATGAGATCATTTTGCATGGTTTGAGTGATAAAAAGCCCCCTTCATCTTCATCAAATAGCATGATAGGAGGATGTTTCATGAGCATGAAGGTAGAGAAAAGGAGGATTGAAGAGAAGGATGCCACAAGACATCAAATACAGCCCCTTATTTCCAAGATAAGACACTCTACAAGGCAATTGGTAAGCATAATAAATTCTGATTTTTGTCATACATATTGTGAAAGGGTTGAAAAGACATTTGATTTTCAAGGGCAGCCCCAAAATTACCTTGAGCGGCACCCTATTCCATTTTGCAAGGATAACAATGAGGGTATTATGAAGGGCATGCAACCCCTCTTGATATTGGAGAGGGCTAAAGTTGCAAGCAACCATTCACAAGGTCTAAATTTCAAGGAAAGATGGTCCTCTTACTTTCCAGAAAATGTTAAAATCAGCTGGGTTTATTTTTCGATTTTTTTTGGCATCAAAGGCAACTTAATTTACATATGGCAACCAAGGGGAAGAGCTGGGAAAAGTGGCTTGAAGTCTGAATTTTGTTGTTCAGAAATTCCTAAGAAAACAAGGCCATTTTAACCAACAAAAATGATTACAAAATTGCACTTTCGAGGCACGCTACAGCTCATGATAGGGAGGATATATGCTGAGGTAAATTCTGAATTTAATCACTCCGAGAATTCTGATTTACAGTGGCAGGTACAACAGCATTATGAAGGTAAGAAGTCTGATTTTTTCAATAAACTCCAGCCCATAGTATATTCTGAAAATATTCATGATGGGGCACACTCCTGGCTTGACAAAGAATGGGAAGGCATGAGGAAAGTACAGCCCTATCTTGTATGTGGATCAAGGCTTTTATTTGATTCCTACGATGTTCCTCATATGCACAAAGGGTTGGATATAAAGGGGTGGTTGCGTGCCACATGTTTTGAGACAGGCCCAAGGGAGATTGCATCTCTATGTTACTTTCACTCAAAGTATGTTTCAAGGTGAGTTTGTTGTTATTTCTTTTCAAACTTTGGAAATATTTTTTAAGGGCACATTGATACCCATTGAAGGCACAAACATGAGAGGTTTTATCAAAGGCAAACCAACATGGCATATGAAATATCTTTGGAGACATGAAGAATCTTTAAAAGATGATCATGTCATCTTTAGCTCATGGAGGCAGCCTCCAAAGTACAGGCATAGCAAGATGGGAATTCAAATTGGAGCTTTTCAGTGGGAAGCAATTTCAGTTGGTGATTGTACCATGAAGAAAATGGGGACAGCCCCATGGCTTTTGCAATTGCTTGAGGACAAGCAATTTTGGGTAGGGAGGACTGTAATGTCCCCCTTCTTGGCATAGCTTGCTTATAGACCCTTCGCTTGGTTTTGTTCCCACAAGGCTAAGGGAAAGAAAGGGGAACGATGAAGGGGCCATTCAAAACGCAAAAAAGTGAAAAGGTACTTTAAGTGTTCTAATTTTCAGTTGAGCTGTGCAAAAGTGTTTTTGGTATATTTTCACTTAAGGGGTGGGCCTTTAAGTGTCATAGGAGCCCAACCCCTCAAAAAGGTAATTCAAAAAATAAATTTCCCTATGATTCAAAAAGTCACCTCCTTCCAATTTGGGCGCTACCTTTGGGGATGGATATAAGAGGAAATTGAAGGTTCATTTAAATGGTTATGCATGTTTAAATATTGAATTGTGGATCAAGTATGTCAAGCTTGTTCACCATGACTTGAAGATGAAAACCTTCAAGTGTACTAGGGTTTGGGGACGAAAACCTTCATTCCTTCATGGGCAACTCCATGCAAGTGCTGTAATTGTGCTTCAGATTTGCATGGTTGCATTCAATTGGTCTTATAAGGGTGTTTTGGAACACCACCTTCATTTGGGGATTGAGTGAACTCCTTACAAAGTTGGAAAAAACACAAATTGCAAGTCAAGGAAGGTGGGCGAATACCCTAGGGCAGCAAGGAGGTTCTCTAGGCGTGGCGACCTCCCTTGAGGGCTAAGCGAGTGCCTTAGAGCATGCTTGAGCTTGCTCCGGTGGTGGAAAACAGGTCAAAGTTGATAATAATATTTTTAGTATTATTATTATATTTTTCTAATAATTTTGCATGCTGAATTTGGGTGATTTGAGTGTTGGTTACAACGTAAATAATTCAAAATTATTTATATTATTTTTTCCTAGTGGAGCGATTCACCTAGGAGGGCTTTTAGGATGCTTTTGGGCTCTAAACTTGGAGGGAGTAAACATATTTTTTCTGATTTTTATTTTGAAAATTATTATATTAATTTTCCCATATTGACGACTTGCTTTGGGAGACTTGAAGGGCAAGTTGAAGGATTTAATATTCAGATTTTATTCCATATATTTTTCCAAGTGTGGCGACTTCATTGGAAGGGTTAGTTTGACAATTTGCAACCCTAATGTGTTCAATGGAGGCCCTGATATTTTGCATAATTATTTGGGAGTTTTTGCAAAGGTTTCAAGGTAGATTTGAAGGAGAAAAAGCAGCCGTACTGAAATAAAAAAATCAGAATTATTGCAGAGGTAAATTTCAGCTTCATCGTCATTTCCACCTTGACAACAAAAGAGGTATTTTATTTCAGTTTTATATTCAGCATTTACGGCGTTATATTGGAGTGTTTGTTGTTTGGAATTTGGTCATTCCTTTCAGCTAGGGTTTTCTAGTTTTTGGGTTCAAAATTTAGATTGTTTCAGTTTTATATAAGGGTTTGTTAGAAAACCCCTATTCTGTGTATTTGTCCATTTGGGGACATTACAAAAGTGCAAAAAAAAAATCTACTAGTGTATAAGAGTTGCAAATGCCCAAGCAGCAGACAACACCAAAGGTTGACAACAAGGGGTTGGGGGAAGGGCGAGGGGAAGGTGCCACAACTAGTGAAAACTTGACGCTGAGTAAAGTGATACTTAACAAGGATGGATCCCGAGGGACGCTGGATATATTTTGTTAAGACCTCAGCATTGATGTTCTACGCTCTTCATGAGTGAGGAATAAGTAAATTTACAAAGATGAGGCGAAGTGGATGCAAACTGTCCCTGAACTGAGCATGCAGTGACACCTCAATTAGTATAACTTATATGCAGTTTGTGAACTGTGCATATGCAAGGACACCTCATTAAGTCTAAATGAGATGTGGTTAGTGAAATGTACGTGCATGGGCACCCCATTCAACCTAACTAAGATGCTGTCAGTGAATTGTACACGTGCAAAGGCACCACCTCTTGACATGCAGTTAGTAAAATGTACAAGAAATTCTCTAGTGTACTGGGCCAAGTGTACAAGGTATAATTTACATCGGACATATTTACAAGAAGGCATCAATTATAAGATACTCTCATCCATTAAGCACATAAGATTCAATTTTCATACATGCGCAAGAAAATTGATCTGTCTTTAACAACTTTAACAAAGTGCCTTCATTTGTATAACCTATTGACTTGATTAATTATTATTTAGTACAGAGTAATTTAATTAATATTCAATCTACAAACCATTATTATCTTTAGCAGGGAGACAATAAATCGGCTAGTTCTGATTCAAATGATAGGGGATTGCCAAAAAACTGTAGAACTTCCCTGAGGGATTATGAATATTCCCGATCAAATGTTGTCAATTGGCTTTGGGTCTATGTTTCTCAAAATTTCCAGGACAGCAAGACGGGATGTGGGGACATGTTTCTGGAACGACAAAACAGACTCCTGCATTTTGGGGACAATAGGCGGACGGCCGAGAGCAATGAACTATATATACAAAATATATATTTAAAACATATTTTATAGCTTTTTAATTGTATAATTAAACTCTGAAACATCATTCAACATTCAACATTGACCTTTGATAGCTTTGAATTAGAAAGTTGATTAAAACACTGACGGACAAATACAGTTACATCATCAACGATCATAAAAAATAACTGTTTGATCCAATATTCAAAAGAGAGGCCTTTTCGACATCAAGCATCACGATGGAAGGAATAGCAATCTCTCAGGTCTGGCAGATACCATATCACTATGGATACCCAAGAATTCAAATCAACCGAATATCAAAATGGGAACCATCAAAACCTCTCTTCGACAAGCTAAACTTTGATGCAGCCTCTAAAGGAAAAGCGGAGCTGACTGGGATTAGGGGAGCCATCCGAAATAATAAAGGAGACGTTATTGCTTACTATCGCCAACAAATAGGAGAGCAAACCGACAATTATGCAGAGATTTGAGCTTTATTCCAAGGTATGGTTGTAGCACCACAACAAAAGATAACTCATATCCACATAGAAGGCGACTCCAAATTGATAATTGATATTAAGAAAAAGGAATGGCAAAAGATGACGCAAACATCGCACACCCTACAGGGCACCAGCAATTATCGCTGGAGAATTATTTCCATAAATAAAAGCACACTCTACGTAATGCAAAGCTTTGAACAAATACAAATCAGTCGCAAGCGGAGGAAAAAAAATCCAGTGGCTAATGCACTTGCATTGTTGGCTTCGAGGGACTACAAAAATAATATTTTAATCGGCACATCGCCAAGAACTGTTCCCCAGGAAGCACAGGAACATGCAAAACACTAGTGACATCACGGCTAGGCTCATAAACATGCAAGCAAAATTTATAAGACAAAGTGCTTGTATGGTCGAAGAAAGACAAGGAAAGGTGTTTCTATTCCTTACATTCGCTGTTTATGTTGATTTCTTGGTTTTTAGCCATTTTGTATCATGGCTTTGAGATTTTGAAGTAATAGTACTCCTGACAGTTGTCATTGTAAAATTTTATGGGCGAGATATAAACTTGGTAAGGTCATCAAATCTGATCGACATGTAGTTACTTTTTTATCTTAATACAAATGCTTTGAATGTTTTTCCAAGAAAAAATCTGTTTGAACATGCCCCCATTTTGTTTTTTAATTTTACAAATATGTTTTTTTTAATCTTTTCTCCTGAAAACTCCGATGGAAACCAACAAATGTTTTAAAAAATCTAAACCTTCTAGGAGACGTTAGCAAAAAATGCAGACACAGGGTGGGCATTCACTCGGCATTCCCAAATTGTCCAGAATGGATCCAAAGGACAGGAGTGCGTCCCTGTGGAACACTGGTGTCACTAACGATTGACAGAAAGTGATCTTCACACATGCAACAGAGTGGAGTCGTGTGCCCATATTTTTAATCAACCATATCAAAAGACCTGCAGGGCATAGAACATAAAATTCCCGCAATAGGTGCATTGAGTTTACTGTCAATTGATACAAACCTCACCATGCTTACCGTCAATTAACAGAAATTCATTTACCTGAGCATTTATTGATTGGAATAAATTTTAGAGAGGGCAATTACTCAATTTAGAAAGGCCAGTACTTGCCATCGATGTACAACGATCAACTTCAATGTCAACTGACAGGAAACTATGTACAGTCAAAAATTCCAATCCACACAAAGTTAATGGCTTGCGAATGACTCCCTACAAGAAATTCAGCATAGCGCGGGTAAATCTTCAAGTAGTTGGCGTTTCCACAGAGCAACATGAATTAAATTATTTATTACATATTTTGTTTAAGTCTAATTTTAACTGCACGTAGTATTTAATAATCTGTGCCATATTTAATATTCCAATCAACCTTTGATAACCTATTTCTGAGCTTGTCTTGGCACCCCCAGCCAAAAGAATGCACTTGTTCTCTCTACATGGGTGCGAAACAGATTTTTCCACGCCATTCAAATACCCAGCCCACCCGCTAATTTACCCTAATTAGGGTAACCATCTCATCTAGAAATGTAAAAGATCAAAAATAAAATATAAAAAAGTAAAATACTAAAAATTAAAGGTCAAAAATCAAATAAAAGATCAAAACAACTTTAATTTTATATAATATTTGGGCCTGACTTCTGGCGAATGATGGAATGATATAATAATTATGATTTATATGTAATTACAAATTTTATCTTTTTTTTTTTTAAAGCATTTTGGAGATTTATTACATTTTTGATAAGAGCCTGATTCTATTTTAATTTAAATATAATTAATAATAGTTTTTAGTTAATATATTATGTGATAATTAGATGATTTTATTATGATTTTTATATAATTAATAATATTGAAATTATAATTTTAAAAGAATATAATTTTTTTTTAAATTATAATTATAATTTATAAAGATTGAAAAAGTATAAAATATATAATTAATAACAATTTTTAATCAATATAATTTTGATTTATATATAATTAATAATAATAGTTTTTAAATATTTTAAATATTATTTTCTTTATTTTATATGATATAAAAATTATATATTAAAGAACAGGTATTTACCCATCCACAAACTAATCAACATAAAATTTTATATATAAACCAACTAACCTAAATTCTAATTTCAATATTCAAATTTGATATTTTCAATTTTTTTCTTTTTTTTTTGAAATGTTTAAATTTGAAGTTCAATTTTAATGTTACCCTACCTCCCTACACATTGGCAAACCAGGTTTGCAAGGAGTGGGTAATCTTCACTATTTCCTCTGGAGATCACACGCTTGAGGTTCGTGTAATACACATTTATAATAATTCGTAACGTAAGGGGGATGTAACTAGTATAAAAAGGAGGTTCCTTCACACACTTTTTCCACCATTTTTCTGCGCAGTTGAATCCAGAAAAAACATCGCAATTCATTAAATTTGAAACAATTCCAATATCTTCCAAGAATGTAGCACGGGAAAAAACGACAGAGCGTTGTTATTTATTTCTCATAAATGGTGGAGATGAAAACAAACATGAATAAAAAAGTGATAGAAGCATTTACAGGCTGTAAATCCTCGCGTTTGAGCCAAATGTTGACGCCAGTCTTGAGGAACAACTTGGGCGCGTAATGCAAAGGCGACTCGATTGCCACATCATAAACCCTGGACGACAGAATGCTAGTCAAATACGACATTGGCGTCGGAGCTTCATCACAATCCGGCTCTGCCCTCGTCTTTTCCGAGACACCGCCGACCAGTCCAGCCTCGTACTGTAACGACTCCGTATTAATCTTCATTAATGGTGCCGGAGGACCTTTTCTGGCGCCTTCCAAGGGTCTGGGATTGAAACACGAAAGTTGAGCGTCATCTTTTGGGATTTCTGTCGCCTCCAGGCCGCAGACGGCCGCATTCGTGATGACAACTCTCCGACTGAAATTATTTGCAGACGATGACGACGGCGGCGACTCTGAAAAGTGCGTGTTTTTCCTGCAGCTGAATGCAGAGGTGGTGGAAGGGGATTTGTGTATTGCTGAAGAAAATGTGTGGAGTAATCTGAGAGGTTTCATGGCGGCAACTCTGAAAAGTCCTCAATGTCGAGGGTTTAATAGCGGGCTTTAAATAGAGGACGTCTGAGCTCGGCATGCAGAAAGGCTGTTAAAAACGTACTGAGTCGCTACAGCCGAGTCACGCACCTTTGTTTTTACGATCTCCATTCAAGACCAGTCAGTCAATGTATCCAAATGGGACTGGACCACTTGGAGCCCTGTACCGCACTTTCACTGATAACACACTCTGCATTTCATTCGGGGTTTACAAACACCATTTTTAACACGAGGCAGACCACAAAATGGCGGCTCGCGACTCGGGCAGCCTTGCCAAGTGGGTTGAAATCGAATAATGTTTTTTTTTACCCCCACGTTTATATTAACTTCACGTGTGAATTATAATATATCATTTAATAATAACAAGTCTTTTTGAGGTTCAAGCCCCTCTCGGATAGTTAAATCTGTTTGCTAAATTAGTTATGTTTATGGTATTGTGATATACAAGCTCCTATGAAATAGCTAGTTTGTTTAATATTAGGATCGTGTGTGATTTATAATATCTTATTTTTAGGAAATCATGTATAAGTTTCTACAATATATATTTTAAGAGTTATAAATAATCAACATGGAGACCCAAATTCTTATGAAATATAGAAAATAAGATTTCTAGAATCATCATGTATGGATATTTTGAAACTAATGTTTCACGGACAATATGTGTGCCCATTTTAAGGTGAAAGAAACCAAAAAATGAAGGATGGGTACGTATATTGTGTCTGAAATGTTGGTTTCAAAATATCCATACATGATAATTCCAAAAATCTTATTTTCTAAACTACAACAACATGAAAATTTTAATAATTTAATAGTTATCCTATGGAATAGTTAGTTTATTTGGAAAAATAGTTATATTTATAATATTATGATATGCAAGCACTATGGAATAGTTAGTTTGTTTGGAAAAATAGTTATATTTATAATATTATGATATGCAACCTCCTAGGGAATAGTTAATTTATTTGGAAAAATAGTTATATTTATAGTATTGTAATATGCAAGCCCCTACGGAATAGTTTGTTTGTTTGGAAAAATAATTATATTTTGATATTTTGATATATATATATATATATATATATATATATATAAAATAAAAATTGTGAGAAAAATAATGTAAAAATTAAAATTTAATAATTGGTGTGTTGTTATAGATATTGTTAAATTTTATTTTTTTAATAAAAATTTAATGTTGTATGATTGGCTTTGGCAAAAATAATGGAGAGATTCACAACTTTTATCAAAGAAAGGATAAAAGAATACAATCATTTTTTTTTGGTAGATCAAGCAAACTAGCATTTGATGGGATCACTTTCCCATTTGTTGCAACGGTGGACACCTCAACATTTGGATCACATTTATTGTAATGTTGGACATCTCAACAATTAGCATTTCAAAAATGATTTATCTCCCCTGAGTCCTAGGCCTTATTTCAGGGCTTGCACAAACTAAATTTAACGGTTGACCCTCTCCATCATAATTTTTTTTGTAACAGTTATTTATTCAAGTGTGGCCCTTCAAATGATAATATAGTTTATAGTAAAAGATGGAAATATTGAAGATAACTTATATATTTATCATAATTTTTTATAGGTTTTAATGGTCTACCCAAATTTTTACCATGGATTTGATATAGCATACCAAAAAAAATGATTGTATTTTAAAGTGAGATGCCAAGAAAGTGTGAATAGGGAAATACAACTATCAAATTTAGCCCCTGCTAAAGAGTCTAGTGAGGTTTCTTCATATTTTCCAAGAGCATATTGAAAACAAGTATGAATTTTTTCTCCGATAACCAAAATTTGCACAGAGTTAATAGGTGTCAATGGCCGAACAATTACTTTAATATTTTTTTTAAAATGAATACTAAAAATAAGAAGATTGTAAGCACTACATAAAATATAAGGGAAGAGGCTTGAAAGTCATCACGAAAACTTACATGGCTACCCATGGATGCATTAGAACCATGAATATTTACATTGAAGTAGGAATAATAATTTAGCTTATCTTCAAAGAACCCGTAGAGAAATATTTATTGCTAATTTGAGGGCGAGCTAAGGAGTTAAAAATGTTGATATAAGGGAGATGGAAATGAAATTTTAGTACTCAATTTGGCATAAGTACATACCAAAGTTGAGGCAAATTTCCTTCACACTCAAGGAAAATATGAAGCACTATAAGACACAATAAATCTTTCTTGGCACAAGCGCATAAAAAATTCGAGGCAATTCTCCTTTGCACTCAAGGAAAATATGGAGTATAAAACACTAAATGAATCTAACCTTACCTTTGCATAGGAGACCAAAGCCTTGTTACACTTAGACCAACTAAATAGCCAACTTCATCACACACTTAAGCTTATTCGATGCAAAAAATTTCCACTTAGACCTTCCTACTCAACTAAGAACTTCATAACATGTTAAACATTAACAAGTTCAAATTACATGAGCCACTTTATTCAAAAGAGAATGTACTTGTGATCCATCCCTACCATATCATCCCCAAATCCCAACCACTTCTCATTGAAATGAAAGGTTTTAATTATGCCCATGAGATCAAAGGTATATGGGACCACCAATTACATCAAAACTCTAGCCACTCAAAACTTAGCAAGACCGGTGGTATCTTTTAGAAAGCTGCTCTTTTTCTTGTTGATTTGAGTTAAGATCTTCCCAACCCTTATATTTTGCTTTCCTCAAATAGTTATACCATGAAACTAATTCTTAATGTTCTTCATATTTCAATTGAATGTGTATATGCTACTTAGATCTAACTCTTATGAAGACATGCTACTTAAGATTGGGATGATAATCACTCACGACAAGTAGACTAGTATATTGGGTTGACAAAAAAGGAGTCTTGCATGCACATGCTAAATAAATTTCCCAATCTAATATATTTAATTTGGTGAGTCCTAGGGATGATGTGGATTTTTATGGGCTTTTACAACTTGTAGGACCAATGTCTCATCACCCTGAATCCTTGTCAGAATGATAACAAGTAGTTGCCCTGATGGTGTAAGGAACGTTCAAAGAGATATAATTATTTATTTTCAAGTGTCAATATATTGGAAACATGGACGAATGGAAACAACAAGATAGACTCTAGGACCTCAATGTCTTGTCCTCACATTAACGACATTGCATCATTGATTCAAGCCACACATCAAACATGGAGTCATGTTTCAATTAACGCAACTCTCATGACATCCTCATACACCCTCACTAATAGAAAATGAAAAATCAAAGATGATGCCACCTTGAAAGCTATTGACTCTTTTGAAATGGGTGATGCAGGTTCTATAAATCCAACCACTACCCTGAATATGGGTTTGGTGTACAATATGGGCCCTATTGCATATGATATCACTTGAAATACCTTGTCATAGCCACTCACCATCACTGCCCAATAAATGTTGAAATATTTCACCACTTGCATCAATAATAGGGTAAGTTATTATTCATGTTTTTCAATGGACTTTTGTAAATTTGGTGTACAATATGGGCCCTCTTGCATATGATATCACTTGAAATACCTTGTCATAGCCACTCACCATCACCGCCCAATACACATTGAAATATTTCACCACTTGCATCAATAATAGGGTAAGTTATTATTCGGTGTTTCTCGAAGGAATTTGTGTTACAAAATATATTTATTTTATGACAAGAGGCATTTTCCATTGAAGAAGTTTTTTGAAATTGGACTCTACTCTTAAGTATAGATAAACTCTAATCTCGTTCGATGGCATAATTTTTTCTTTTATTAAAACATGATTTTTAAAAAGAAAGTATGTAGATTAGTAGTTGTACCTCACTTGAAACCCATGACTACTGACCCTATCTCACCTTTTGTGTACAATGTGTTATGTAATAATAATTTAATATTTTTGGTGGAGGTGACATTGCCAAATGAGGTTGTGCATTCCTTCATATGGTATGGTAATGCATTGTGCAAAGAGGATACATTTTGTTTTATAGTGAGCTTGAGTAATGGGTGGGGAAGGGCAAACATATACCAAACATAAAAGTGGTGAAAGGTCTTAAGGTGAACTAGGTGGTCATGGTCAGGGAAAATGATAAAGTATTTCAAGTGACAAACTCAATGAACTCTGGGAAGATACACATTTAAAGTTTAGGGACATGTCATATCTATCAAAGCCTATCTTGTACCTTCTATTTGTCCATGCTATAAATTGCATTGATAGATGTGATGTGTCACTAAAATTTGAACATGTATATTCTATAGGTTCATAAAGTCTGTCACTTGAAATACCTTGTCATTACCCCTCACTGTCACTGTCCATCACACCTTAAAATATTTCACCATTTCCATGTTCTTCTAGGGGTTTGAGTATGGTGTTTTTGTATGTTCTTAAGCATGATGTAATTGCTCGAGTTGCACATGAGATGTGGAGCCTTGTTGCAATCAAATTGACTCTTGTCATGTCCCCATCCATCCTTGATAATAGAAAACAACCAATCAAAAATGCCACCACCTTGCTTAGATATAATTCACATGTATCATTCTGCATTGTTACATTGATGTGCCAATTTAGAATTTAGCATACTTTCATGTGTAAGTGTAAATGATATGGGTAAGTGTTATCCATATGTCACTGTAAAAAAATAATCTTGTGTTCCAAATGGTAACATGTCCACCAATGTTAATATTATATACAATATTTAAAATACCTTGTTTTTAATATTTCATACATAAAAGGTGATAAAAGGTCAACTATCATGGGTCTCATGTTTGATACGATTGTTGACTCACACTCTTTCACTTTACATAACCCCACTTTACCAAAATAAAAAAATACATCTCTTCTGACATAATTTGCACCTTTAGGACAACTACTAATATATATTATTCCAAATGGTAACATATAATAATATTAAATATTAATATAATATATAAATTACTATTACTATATATATTATTATTATGTGTTACTATTATGTATAATATATAATAGTATATATTGTCAATAGTAGATGTAAAAATATATACAATAAAAAAAATTATTGTTATTATAATATTAATATGTATATTATTATTTTGATATATATTTATAATTATAATATAATGATTTTTTAAAATATTATACTATGTATGTTAATATTTTGAATATATATAATATAATATAATATTTTTTTAATTATTAATGATATAATATATTATTAAATATATACAATATATTAATTATTATTATAATATAATATAATAAGATATGATATAGTTAATATAATTTATATGTATGTATGGGTGTACGTATATTATTAGTATTAAAATATATATTATAATGATATAATATATTATAATAATATAATATATTAATAGTAATATTATATTTTTAAAAATATTATATAACTAAATATATTAATAATAATATAATATAATATTTATATTTATAAATTATTAATTATTATTTTATAATAATATTTATGTAGGATATAATATTAAAATATGTATAATATCATATAATTCTAACAAATATATAAAATAATATAATATTATTAAACATGGTTATATTGTATTATTATTTCTAATAAATATTAATATTATAATATAAAATGATATTTATATATTATATGATATTCAAATATGTATAAAAGTATATATAATTCTAAAAATATATAATATTTTAATAATATATAAAATAACATAATATATATATATATATATTATATTATGATTTCTTTTATATATATATATATATATATATATATATAAACATTTAACCTTTTTTTGAAATCCCTAATTCATCAACTTATAGTATAAAACTATATTCTAATAAAAATTAGAATACTAAAATAATTTAGTGGACATAAGAGGTTTTCATGTAACTTAGATGATAACACTGAATTATTTAATTATAATAAAGTATAAGCACATGGTCGATGGTTTCACTCCCCTATCAATAGGCATATGCCTAGTCTCACTCACCCATGCATTTCCCCACGTGGCTTCATAACATAAAAATAAGCGATGCACTTAGAGTTACACTTTCCCTCCATTCTCATTTGAATTAGATGACAGGGGAATGCGAAAGTGAAATCAAGAAGGTAAATATGTTCATATACACAGAGGAGAGAGGTGTGGAACTACTGCAGGGACTCGAAATCGAGACCTGAAAGCCTCCAAGTCTCAAGTTAAATAAGATCCTCACATATAAATAACTATTATTTGTAAGGACTTCAAAGCTAATGATGGCGTTGAATGAGTTCATCATCTTTTGATCATTAAGTGAAAGTGGAGGAAGAAGAGAGGCTTTATGTTGACCAAATTCTAGACAAGAATGTTGATTTTTTTGGCATCTAGCCTAGCTAGTTCATGTACTTGCAATGTCTTTAGCATGGGCTTTTGATTCCATACATACTCTTGTTACAATTTTTATAGATGCCTAGCCATCTTGGCAATGTGTAATGTCTAAGTCTTTAGATTTAAGCAAGAACGAAATTAGGTGGTGTACATCACAATCTTCCATATGTGCAATGGATCGAAGCCTTTGGGAATGGGATGATGGAAATGGGGCATTTGTGGTCTTGGAATGGGGTCTCATATGTCACAACAAGCTCATGGCTCATATCTTTACTTTCATTTTATTCATCATATGCATTTTAGGTACACTATTTTTACAATGTTGATTTCCTTGTTTTTCTTGTAAAAAGTCCAAAGCAATTGACCTTCCCTATTTTTTAAATCTATGAGATTTGTTTGAAATTATTTAATGATCACTAGATTTTAAAATGTTTGTACTTACATTTTGAAAAAGCCTTCATTGCTTATCATGTTTGCTTTTTTTATTTTTGGAAATTTGGATTGTCTGAAATCCCATTAACCATAATTTTCACACTTGTAGGTGTAGGAATCCTTGGATCTCTAATGAACACATGTCTTAGTTAGAAATGAATGTTGATTCTTTCATGCTCGATAATTTCATTCTCTAGGTTCCTAATAACTCTATCTCCAAACATCTAGATATATTCTTTTCTTAGGCTTATCACTAGATTTGGGTGAGTAGGCATAGGCATCTACAGTTTAGTGTTGTCAACATAACACTGACATGACATTTGGTCATTGACAAGATCAACATATTAAGATGTCAAGACAAATCTTAGTTATGCTCATGCTAGTAATAAATTAAAAAAAAACCTTCTAAGCGTTGATTATGCCCATCAGCTCATCCTCGTCATAGATTTGGCATCTATTGTATGCAAAGATGAATCTAGTTATTGACCATATTAGTAAATGCCTTTGGTGTAAAAATTCAGTACATATGTCAAGAAAGCTAATTTACACATAATTTTTTATATTCATGCTCAATTATATAAAATATTAAAAAAAAAATCAAAATGATTTGAAATACATTTCAGAGGAGCAATTCAACTTTTCAAACATTCAAAATGCCAAATCTACCATGCTAACAAAGCCTATGCCTAAAAATCACCAATACATGTTTACCATTCTTAAGCCTCGAGTGTGGGGCAACTTTGAAATAAAATAACTAAAATGTCCTTGTGGTGATTGATGACAAACACATTTCTTTTTCTAAATGTGGAATACATCTCAAATCAAAATTGCATCTAACCAAACCTATAAAAGCTTACCGAGTGATTAAACACCAAAAGTTCAAGAGATATCATAGGTTCAATGCTAATATAAATTATCATGATGGTGTACTCTTTATCTTGCTTTAAGAGGTACTGGACAAGTTGATACCATTGTTTTGAATGATTTCTAATAAACTCTTAATCTTCTACTATGAATTAGTTATATTGGTTTTCATAGAAAAGTTAGTGAACTAAAGTCAAGTTATGATTGAATTTATATTGATAACCAATCTAAAGTAACAAACATAAAATAGCTGGTTAAATTTCTATTTGTGTATAGATACATGTACAATTAAAAAATATATAGCTATTTCAAAATTGATATTCCAACATAAACAAACTCTAGAGAAGGTGATTGATCATTTCCAACCATTTGATTGTTACCTCTAAAGTCATCACATAAAAGTTAGTGAAAAAAAGTCAATCTGTGATTGAATTTATACTAATAACCAATTTTAACAAGTAACAAACACAAAGGGGTTGGTTAAATTTTTATTTATGTATAGTTATAATACAAAATTATAAAAATTATAGCTATTTCATAATCGATATTCCAACATAAACAAACTCCAGAGAAGGTGATTGACCATTTCCAACCATTTGATTGTTACCTCCAAAGTCACAAGATGGAAAAGAAATTAGTAAAGCTAATGAGAAAAATCCTTTTGAATAAACCATTAGTTTTAAACACATTTTTTAACACTTTTCCCAAGTTATCCCTTTATAATTCTTCAGTTGCTAGATTCCATTGACCATTTTAGTTCAACCTCGAATATGAGCATGCAACATGCAAAACATAGTTTAGAGACTTGAAACCCATCTAATATGTTCATTCTACCATTATTATATTATATTTACATGGGTTTACAAAAAGGGATCCCTTAATATGACCATCTCAAGTTTACAAAATGCAATAAAATAAAATATTGCAAAAAGGATCAAAATTAATATTGAAAACATGAATCTAAGCCCCTTGTTAGTAAATTACATGAATCATGGTAAAATAAATATAATATACATTAAAATATAAGTTTATTAAATACCTGGTATCAGATACAGATGCATCTCCAGTGTTCCTTGTAAACTGAATGTAACATTAGCTTCTTTTTTAAAGAACAGAGGCACTGAGGTTATGACGTAAGAAGAAGCCCTAGTAAGCACACTAGAATATGAACCACCTGAAGAAGAAAGAGGATCTTGCTCTACCACTGGCCATAATAGTGTTCGTAACACCAATATAACAAAGGAAAAGTGGTGAAATAACCTCCTACATAGCCCAATACCCAAACATGTAAAGGAGTTTATGGGTTTTCATGCCTAGACAATGACAATGCAATAATAAAAGCTATTATCTAGCTAGTTGCAATGGTGACTTCCATTGATATCCGTAGCCTTGAGTTCAATGGTCTTATTCTCTATCATCCAACCCATAGCTATTAAAATCATCAGTCTTATCATAAAAAGTATTTATGTTGAAATAACTATTTCTCAATGATGATGATCGAGGAAGTCGAGACTGTACTTCTATTTTTTGATGATTAAATATGAAATAATTTTATGACAAGGTTATAGATATGTGTAAAAAATATAAATATATTTTCTTTTATATTATTATTATTATTATTATTCATATGTTAATAAGGGCTGCTAGTCCCTAATTTTGTATTGAAAATTATTTATGGTTGAATTTGCATATAAATTTTTAATGTAATCTCAACACAACAATAAATGATACACATGGATAAATATGATTAGTTAGATTGAAAATATTATTGGTTGGGGTGAAAGCTATATAATCCCTACTTTGGTAAGGATTAACAAGATGTTTGTAAGCTTTTGTAGTTTATTAATTTATTCAAAATTAATTTTGAATGTAACCTGCATATAGTTTGAAACCAAAAAAATTGAGCAACATTAACTTGAAATAGGATCGATTAAATTATACATGTATTGGTATAAACGTAGTAATCATAAATATATTTAAAAATGATTGTGATAATCATTGGAATATAGAGAATCTACATTCAAAGGTATTGGACACTCATTGAGTGATGATTCATTGAATGATAAGTATGTAGGCCTCTATATATGGTTATTATATAATAGCTTTGTATTAGTTATAGGTAATTTTTATAAATGTTTAAAAATAAAAAAAAGGATATAGAATTATATGGTAGTTGGTTAAGAAGTTATATAGTGATTAGAATATAATTATCAAAATAATGTTTTGTATAATAAATATCATTTTTTTGTATAGGACAGATGTCATATTGAAATATTTATAACAATTTAAAAAGAAAAAAATCTTAACCAATAAAATTATATATATTAAATATTCTTTCTCTCCAATAAACATAATCAATTATAATTAGTATAATAAATATAAAATATTTTAAATTAAACAAGTGTTTTGTATATTAATTTTTATATATTAAAAATAAATAAAAAATTAAGATAATAATTATACCGTATGTCAAATCAATACTCTTTGCACTAATAAATATCGAAATGATATTTTTTAGTAAAAAAATTAAGATAATAGTAATGTTATATGTCAAATCATTGTTGTTTCTGTTCATAATTAGTATTTTAATGAGCAAATAAATATGACCACTCATAATTCATATTTTAATGAGCAAATAAATATTGTCATTTTATTGGTGAGGTACAAGTAGTTTGTACTCATCAACCCAAGTTCCATTCTCATTGAGTACATGAGGACTCTTTCAACAAGTAGTCATGTGGATACCTTGAGGTAGGGGTTACACTTCTCCTTGTGGACTAAGTGAAACATAGCGGGGTGTTTCAGATGTGAATCATTCATGAATATTACGAACCTAAGCCCACCCACATGTCTCATTTCAAGAAGGTGTTCCCCCATTACTTCGGTTCATAGCTTCGGTATATTAAAAACATTTTTATCCCTATGGTAGTGACCAAATGGTAAGGAAGGTGGGATTTACCTATGAAGTTCCATGTTCGAGTCTCCCTTACTATTAGTAGTTGACTCCTCAAGTGACACTGCTTCTCACGAGTCTAAAAAGTTCTCCCAAATCAAAAAAGAACCGGTTACCTATATATATATATATATATAAACTATTTTATGAAAACATATAAAAAATATTTTTTAATATTTAATATTAAACTTTAGAATTGGTAAAATACAACATCTTATTAAAAAAAATAGAATAAAAAAATTATTTATTCAATTTCTAATAATACCTTTTAGGTAAAGACTAATTATACTTTATACTAAGAGGATTGTTACTTTTCTTTTTAAAGATTGAATATGGTTGTAAGTATAACGAAAGCTCTTATACATAAAGAATATGCCTTGTTTTTACATATATTTTTTGAATGTTAGTTCTTTTTAATTTTTAGGTTTATTATATTTTTTACTTTGTATTATACTTTTTGTGTTTCATAAAATTAATTTTAAATTCTAGTAGAAATTAATATCATTAATTTTTTTAAGATTAGATTTTTTTTTTTAATAATAATTATTAATTATATTAAATTTATAATTTAATTATAATGATGTGATAAAATGTCTATTAAATATGTAAAAAAATAACAAGTTTCATGAAATAGTAACATTACAATAATTATGTCTTTGAAATTGATGATTTTTTCTTTACAAATAAAAATAAAAAAATTAAATATATAATGTTTAATTTGTTTTTTAAAGTACATATTTGATTTTTGATTTATATATTTTTTAATTATTTGATGAAACTTTAATTATATACAAGGTAATAATAGTTTTATTAAATGTTGTTTTTTTGCATTGAAAATATACAATTTTGAAACTATAAAATTATTTTAAGTTAAAAAATGAGCTTTAAAGTGAAGTGAACCTAAACAATCCATATAATTTTATTTTTCTTTCAAACAAGAGTTCTTTCTCCAATTTTCACTCGAGTCATTCAAGTCCCAACCATGGGCTTAAAATGAAATTACCCAAGTGGTGAGAATCAAGAGTAAAAGTGAACTCTATAAATGATCTTTGATTTACCAAATTAAATGAAATCATCTTTTTCATAGATTTATATGAATGAATTAGCAAAGATCCAAAAAAGCTTCACCATAACATATAGCCCAATTGCAAAGATATACTAATTATCCATTGCTAATAAGGACAACTTACTAATAGCACAATCCTTTATAGAATAGTGTCCAGGCCATTTTCACCAAGCTGCCATGTATGTATTTTAAGGTAGAATAAAGCATACTATAACTCTTAAATTATTGAGTATTAGTCCACTTGAGATTCCTCATATTAAAATTTATAGTTAAGCTATGATCTATGATAGTAAAATTGCCTTGGAATAAGTATTCTCTTAGAGAGTTATAGTCATTATAACTCATAATACAAAAGGACCGACCAATGCATTTAAGGCCTCTTCTATTAAGGCAGTAATTACAACTTAACAAAAAAATTTAATAAGAACTTAAAATAAAATTGAAGAGGAAACTATTATTTTTATTTAATTAACCTTTCAAATCCTAGAGGATAACCCTCAAATTAGATAGATAATATAAATATTCACTTTCTAGACATAATGGCATGGCTAGGCCTTTTCCAGGCTAAAAGTCTTATGGGCAAAATTTCCAACTTAAATCAACAAGTGGAAGATAGAATTAAATCAAGAATTTTTTTTATTTCTTTCTTAACCTAGGTACAATACCAACATCTAAAGGAAGCTTTTTTCCTTCCTAATACAACTCAAGTCTGACTTTGATGCCCTTAAAAGATAACCATAGAGTTCAATTATAATAACAAAATGTCATCTAACAAGCACTATGAATGAAGAATTCATTCATGACATATTTCCAATAAATTGTTGGTTAGTATCTCATTATAAAAAAATTCTTCTAGCCAAACATGGAAACCAATCTTAAAATAAGCACATAGGAGTTATCAAGATATTTCTCCCTTGTAATAAACATGGTCAGTATTTAACTGACAAGTCACATACTTCCAATTAATAGGTTAACATTAAAATTTACCTTGAATCATAGTAACCCATAATTTTTGAGTCATAAACATAAAATATGTAATAAGACAATAGAATAAATTTTATAAAGCATTATAAGGCAGGTTTATGTTAGCTGGATCCTTACATAATTCAGTAGATAGAGAAACATAAATCTCAAGAACCCCTTTTTACCTTATTTAAATGTAATTGCCAATGATTATATTTCTAAGTACTCACATAGAAAAACACCACTTAACCCATATATTAGCAACTAACATGCTATTCACTGAGGGAAAACATAAGAAAATACTTGAGATTGATGATGCCTAATTCCAAATAGATGACTGAAAATAATCCAAAGGGTCCATAAAAACATCATATCATAAGCTTGTACATACCACATAATGATCAAATAGCAAAAGGCTCAACAAAGGATTGAAAATAAGATGTTCATCAACAAAACTGATTCTCTATATACTTACAAGTCACTTAATCATCCCTTACCAAAACTCAAGAGCAGGTAGTGAGTTTGTAATGATCCTCAATGTTAAAGTCATGAGGTAATTCTTAAAATCTCTTAATTTGATGTATCAATCATGGATGAGATAAGAGAGATTTGTATTAATAGGATATACATGGATTATATAAATGTTATCTTGCCTATTTTATTAATTATCAACTTACCTTTTTTATAAAATAAATAACTTATTCGCTTATCACTTATATTCTTTGATCATTAACTGCTCTCTATGGAAAAAGACCCATTTCTAATTTTCAGCCCACTGTTACTTCTCATGTCAATCATATACAATTTCTAAGTGTTGACTATGCATATAACATAGTAACTTATGCAAAAAAGTCAATACCAATCCCTCACTACTCAACCATGAGTCTTGTTATATCATCATAACACCCACCATACCAAATAATAAACTAAAAAATCTTAGCCATAATTAAGCTTCCAACTGGTTGCATGCGTTTGAAAAAGAATCATTCAAGCATATACATAAAATTAAGCGTACTCAATAATTTATAACCAACATCAACATAAAATTCAACCATTCAAAAAAAAAACCGATCAACTCTCAATAATTAGCAATTGCCAAAAACAAGCTAATTGAGAAAAAAAATTAAATTATAAAAGATAATCTCAAACAATTGGTCCTCTTGAACCCTTGTTGGCTCACCCAAATGGACTCAATTTTAATCCTTTCAGACCAACATAATAGTTATTTAAAAAAAAATCATAATCAGGGTTATAACAAATAAACCCCTTTAAAATTCTTTACTCCATGGCCAACTAGGGCACAAATAGTAAATAATTTAATCAGTGTAGAATTATCAATTAAACCAATAAAAAAATACATATTTTTATAAATCACATAACGCCCACTAAATCTCGTTGCTTTGCCTAACTAGAGTATAAAAGTAAATAATTCCAATTAGCTTATAGGGTTAATGAAAAATCAGCAAAACCTAGATTTTATAAACAAATAAAATCTAATTTTAAAACATGGTTGCCATGCCCCACTAGGGTATGAATAGTCATTTTCAGATTTGCCAAACAAAATAAATCTAAGGTGTTTATTTAAAATAAGACATTCAACCCTCTCTCTTTTTTTATTTGCTTCCAACAACAAAATAAAAACACCTTGATTTTACCAACGTCAAGTAGAGGTTCGACCCATTTGAATCAAAAGAGCTTTGCACATACATAGAGTAAATGCATTATAAAAATACAGATTTTAAACTAAAATTTTCCAACCACTTACAAAATAATTAACTCAGATTAAATCTAAATAAAACTCTCATATAATCACAGATTATAGTAAGGTATTAAATTAAATATAATTACAAAACCCTACCTTCAAAATTTTCCTTAATAATGCAATAATTTAACTTCAAATTGAAAGCCTATGACATCAAATAGAAAATGATTCAACAAGCCCAGTTAGGGCCTAATAAATATTTGCATTTTCCATCCATTATCAACAACAAAATATATTAATTTTAAAACCAAAATGTATCCACCATAATTCTTCTGTACTTATTAGGTAGAGACTTTTGTATGCATATTTACCATATATAAAAGAGCCTATACACCAATAAAAATAGAGAAAAACTTTCCCCAATTCATATTAAATTATTATGCAAAATTTGTTAAAGGAAAGAGGCAACTTGCCTTAAAACACAAAAATGTGCCCTAGTTATTTGTAGAGTTGCATTCCTGGTGCCATCCAACCCCTTTCTATGTTGCCTCCATTCTCCAAGGTAGGATTCTAGCTAAAAATCATGTCACAATTCCTCATATGGAATTCCATGATAACCCTTCTCATAAAAAAAAAAGATTCTTGGCCTAGCTTGATTTTCATCGAATTAACCATGGGCAAGGAAAAGAGGCAACCACGTGGGCATCCATAGCTTCCCCCAGCTGCCACAAATTTTCTCAACCCTCAATTGGTGAATTGAGGCAACTTCAAGGCATGCAAAATAAAAAGAATAACCTAAATTGAGTTTCCCAATTTGACATATTAGTCAATAAAAATAATAATAATATTAAAATATAATAATCCACTTTATCTTTTTTATTTTAACTTTTATAAAATATATATTTTTAATGATACCAAATAATTCCCATAACATGGATAGACCCCATGCCTTCCATGTTGAGGAAGACCACAAAGAATAGTTTTAATATGTTGTATATAATTCACCTGAACTAGGTTGCATATAAATAAAATAAACATTTAAGTATAAGAAATTATTAGTTTCTTATACTTTAAGTTATATTTTATTTATATACTTTCAGGATGTTTGAGAGTGGTTTCGGACCTCTAGGAGCTACAATGCAAATTCTAGATTTTAGAAGATCCTATCATGTTTTAGACTTAGTCAAATTTTAGGGTTTTAGACTAACCATATTAACTATATTGATTTTCACAATCTCATGCTCCATGCCTTCGTGAGGCTTAGGGTAATACCCCTAATAAGTACAAAATGATATTAACAACATTAGCTCATAATAAACTTATCCAAAGCAAAGCACACACCCCAAAATAGAATTTTTAATAAGCCACTTTCCAAGCAACTAGTGCTCATAACATAGTGGTTTTTCATGACCAAACTACTGCAATTCAAATTGTTTAGCTAAATGTTTAAAATGCTCCAACATCACTCAAAGAGGTCCTTATAACAACCCCACTGGGTTTTGCTACAATAGGGTAATTTAAAAAAAATTAATTACACATTTTCATCTAACAAATTTCACCACAATGAAACCTAATCAAGTGATCGTTAACTAAATTTATTATTTTTAGTTAACCTTTTTACAGGTCTACAACTAATCTATTTAGCTAATAATCACCATAATAATGATATATCAAAATTAGTACAATGCTGAATATATTAAAAAAACTTCATTTTTTTCATAGAATTAATAATATAATTTTAGCCACGATTGATACATCATTACAACCACTATTGTAAATATATAAATGAATAAATAGTATAGTTTTCAATAATAATATTATCTCAATAACAATAATACAATGATACAAATCTCCATGGAACACGAGTGTCTACGAATTCAAAGTATCCATCTGTAATTTCAAGTGTAGTCTCTAGTAAAGTACTATTGCGAGGAGGGAGAGTATCATCCGAGTGCTTTTTTATACCAACCACAGACCATCGATCCCCCACACTATCTCCCAATAAGGGAATGACCCTCCCTACATGGATGGGTAGATAATGATGGTGCAAAAATTCAGAGTGACAAACTAAAACCCGTGTGTTGTAAGATAACTAATACATGATGTATACCATAAAAAAATCCATTCTAACATGATATTGTACAAATATTTAAACTATATTAAACATATGAAATGATAATGTTTAACTATAAACATTACTTTGGCCAAAGTTTTCATATAGTTATTAATCTCTAAGATCAGTCAATTTTATATAAACCACTCAATTAGATTACACCTCATCTTGTATTAATAACGCTAATTAAGCAAGTGAAATTTATCTCACCATTTATTTAGGGTCATCAATGCAAGATTTAGTTATTTATATAATAATATAAAAACCAAAAGATTTAAACAAAAGTTTTCCTATTAGTAGATATAAATATGCTAAGTACGAAAATATCACATACATGCATTTAGTCCATCAAATGTAATGCAATGAATCTTAAATCATCTAATTTATTATAGAATAATAAATAGATTTATAAATAATCCACATAAGTAACATACCATCCAGGTAAGAAACACGTCAAGGCATCTAATTACATAATATCAACATATAACTTATAAATGTTATTTCATCCATCTAATAACATAGATTCACAAAATAATAATAACATACTAAAAGTACATTTAATAAGCTCATTCAAATACTACAACATCAAGATAACTTGTATTTAAATAAAAATACTTCATATACAAGAAGTATACCAACAAACTCATTTTAGCACACACATTAAAATGACAAGTATTCAACTTAAATAATATATATTTAAAAGTTTCTATGACTCAAATACACATAGAAAAAACATCCATAATTTGTTGCTATACAAATATTAATCACGAGTATTAAACATGTTATATACCTCTCTATATAGTATATAGTTTCAGATTTACTATATGGTCAATAAATCACATGTATATTCCATATATTTATGCATACATTAAAAACACACAATTTTCTTTAAATAATAACCTATTCAATCAATAGTCTAATAATTCATCAATATACTTTAAGTAGACTAAATACTTTCCATGTTCTTTAGAGTATCATGTATTCTAACAATATACATTCAACTAAATTATCACCTTACAATTCTTATTAATAATATAAAAATCTTGAAACTAAATTACTTCAAATATTTAAACTTGGAATTTCATGTTAAGCATAAGGAAATATATACAATTTTTATACTAACTCAACCAACTATGTTATTCCATTTCCTTTATTTGAGAAGACCTAGTCAAATCATTTTATAGATCTATTTAATGTTTTTAAGTTCTTAATCATAATACAACTAGACTGGATGTATACTTATGATAAGACAAATAGATCTCACAAATAATCTAACTTCACGTAATTAATTTTACATATAGTTGTATATACCCAGTCAACAATATTTGTATTGTTCACACCTTTAATGTATATATATTCATACACAACTATTTGTATTAAAGAGAGTAGTTTTATTTATACATCGATAAATATCAATAAGCACACTATCTTTAAAGACTCAGCTAACCTTTAAATTGTCATGGTTTCATATATCTAACTATTTCTTAATTTAAATTTTATATGGTTCAAAGTAATATCTCGTATTATATAGGAACTGATAGGTTAGACATGTTAAGTGTGTGTGTGTGTGTGTATAGACACACATACACACATTAGTATAGGCTTACACTTAAGCTTTCAAATAACTCAATTTAAGCCTATAGATTATAAGCATATACCCTTTTATACGTATACAATCTAGTCATTGATTTATATATTTCCTTAAATCATAATTTAAGCTAGATTATAAATCTATGTATATATGTTGATATACTCATAAAATAGAAACTTTTCTATTCATGAATATACCTATGTATATTATGCAAATATAAAGGGTCTTAAAAGAATTAAAAAATACTCTTGTTCCATTTTCATTATGAAAGGAACTATTTATAAAAGTTGTGGTTTATTATGCCTTTTAATATCTAAATATAGGTTTTATTTTGACTGTATTACCTTATACAAAATCTCAAATAACCTCGCTTGCAGCTGTGTGGTAAACTCAACTAGGATATAAGTATATTAAAAAAATTCCCATATCCTTAAAATAATATGCTAAAGAATAATCTTAGCAAAGTCATAAGTATGCTCCATTAAATAAAAATATTAAAACCCTTTTAAACTTTACTTAGGTTTTTTTCCAAACTACACAAAAATCCTTATTTGTATAATTTCTACAAGTTTTACATTTGCACACAAAAAATAATACAATCATCCCTTACAGGGTTTATTTAATAATATTTTATGCATATCAAGAAGTTCACAAACTATGGTCATTCGATACCTAGGGTTTCAAGGTATATACTAGGTTCTATGGATGGCCAAGCTACCCACAGGATCAAGTATTTAGCCCTCTAAATATTTTAATAACAATTACAAACTAAAACCCTTAAATATTTTATTACCAAAATCATCTTAACAAAAATATGAATCTTAAAATGAAACCAACCTAGTAAATGAAATCCCCAATGCCAATGCCAATGATTCAATTTTTTCTCCCACTGTAAGATCAAACCTCCTTTGTATTCCTATATCTTCCATCCATGTCCTCAATAGTCTCCCCTTCTTACATTTTATCCATTTTCATGATAATTGCATGCCACATAACTCTCCAATCATTTCTCCATGATTAACTAACTCACAATGCACTTCGATAGAACTAGGTGTTTCTCCATGCAAACCAAACAAACTATTCCTTTCTCAAGATGATATGTTTTAACACTATGCCAACACCAAATTAAACCCAATCATCTCAAAATTTCCATCATTAAACAAATAAAATAATAATTATAATGTCCTTTCCACTATGTATGAAACAATGACCTCAATTTATATCCATGCATCAACTTTTATAAAAGTCTTTAAACTTTATAACTTCAAATGACAATATCGATATAACATAATGCTATTGAAAATACCTTTGACTATATATCAATTCCATCAAACCTTATAGTCATTTATCAAATAATTTGACCTTCACTTATTGGTAATAAGCACATTAATAAAACACAATGACTTCACCTAGTCATTTAAACAATATAATCATTATTTAGTAATATGAATATTACAACCTTAGTCAACACCAAATCAAATGTAATGATGTTTCCCCTTATCTTTTAAAAATGAAACTATTGATTTCATTTTGACATTAAGATATGCAATTATTATAAACAATAATAAACTTCTAAGCATGATAATCACCTTAATCCCTTAGATCCAACAAAGCAATATAATCTGTATATTACTTATAACAATGAATATAAACAAAACATTGTTTATAATACACTTAGTTATATCCAAGATAGTGGTAAGTCACATTAAAAATAGGTAAAAAATCACTCATTCAACCAAGCAATATCATACAAGTAAATCTAAGTATGACAACCAGATTAGTGAAATCAACATGATCATCAAATAGAAATCAAGATCACAGTTGAAATATATTAACAATCATTTAAATACAGATAACAAAAAATACATATTACAACTATCTAAATAAATAAATGAATATAAAATATGTTAATATATCATGGTGTGTGTATGGGTTTCTATTCTTTCCCTTTTTCATCCCCCAACACCTCCATCTACACCACCCTCTCTGATGATGCCCTCCCTCTGTCACACTATGAGGTGTGGATCTTTCCTACATCCACCTCACAATAATGAAGGTAGTTATCTTGAAACATATGAAATCCATAAAACACTATTGTATAAACTAACAAACATGATCATAATGTACTGAATATAAAATTACAACTATCTCCATAACTAATCATTCATGTAAATTAAGCAATGTATAACTGTCCCATAATTAACATATGAAATAAAGATTAATCAAACATAGTTAATTATATAATAACCATAATAATCCATGAATCAAAATTTTATTAAGCTTAGAGAGAAATCGGGATGTGATAGTCCCACACCTTATTATGTTAGATAAACCAAAGCACACAAATTTTAACTTTAACTTATATAAACTGGGTTGATATTTAGCCATGAAGAGAGACTACAAATTAGAGATGTGACATATTTTACCCCTTAAAAAGGCATCATCCCAGTGTCTAAGGATAAAAGAGTTATCCCATAACTGGATTTAGGTCATGATACCCCTAGAGGATTCTATAGGGAAGAATGTTGTTATGAGAAGTGTATATAGCTCAAGGTGTATCACTGTGTGGGTCCATATTGATAAGTTTTGGTATATATAAAGGTACTTGTCTTCCCAATAGGATCACCTAAAGGTATTTATCCATATCTAAGTGTCCTACTACCTTTAAGATTTTGGTCAACCACCTATTTATTTAACTTAAAAAAAAAAACAATAATCAATTCAAAATTAAAATTCTTAAATCAAAAGATTCGGTATTCCAGGCTTGCTTAAGCAAAATTTGCATGATTTTATGATCAATGGAAAAAGGATACAACAAACAATCATAATGATTTTTTTCAAATATCTTAATATTTTTGAACCTCATATAAGCAAATGTCCTAGTTTTGAGCACCAATACTTAATTTTTTGTATTCTTTCACAAATTTTCAGCATAATTCCAAACTTAGAATTAGAATTTTGAATCTAAACCAGTTTCATGTTAATATTTATATCATAGTATGTATATGTAGTCAAATACAAATAGAAATTCCATGATAGTACTTACAAAAAAAATAAAATAACTTGACTATTTCAGCCTAATTACCAACCTGTAATTTTATGACAACAATTGATTTAACATGAAATAGCTAAACTTAAAGCTATTCCACATTTAGGTGTGGCATTTTCCACAAAAATTCAGTTATTTCCTATGCATAATTTAATAACATTTACCACATAATGTAATACATTACTATAACCATACTGTTATGTGGTCCTTCTGCCACTTTTGATTATGCTTCATGTATAATTCTTTGTCATTCATCTCACAATGAAAGCAACATCCAACAAACCATACAACTTTGGTAGCCAAAATTATATAATTTATGTGTTAGTGTAGCATCCCTATTAAGAACCTAAGTCACATATTAATTGAATAATAATCGTATTTGACTATATATATTAGCTAAATCACATATTACACACACATTTCCTTTTGAGGAAGAAATAACTCTGAAATGGGCCACTTTGAGGGGGATACCTCCTTTGAACAAGGCTCAATTACAATTCTTTTTCTTGGATGCATTATAATGGCCTATGCTCATGTATTTATACTAATCTAATCTACCCAACACATCATTATTATGCATGTGGTATTAAACTACTATTCCTTACTATTCACTATTATACTATTTATGCTTCTAATCTACCCCTCCCTAGATATATTACATTATATCCCTCTTGAAATGTTTCATCCTTGAAACATGCAAAAAATTACATATCAAAAATATGTTGTGGACTAGATCGAATCATGTTCATGCATCTATTTTTATTTCCACTTCTTCGCCCTATGTATAGAGAGGAACATACACAAGAACAATGTAAAAAAAAGCACTGAAACATGAGGTGGATGTGCATAGAGATGGATGAAGGGAATAATCACAATTAGAAACATTTTAGTCTGGAGGTTATAGTTTAGTAGTGTAAGTTTAAGATTGGTGATGATCACCTCAAAGCTAAAACAAAGATTCTCAAAATGGTTTGCCTAGTGAGTCAATGGAGGATACATGCCATCCCCCTTAGCATTATTTTTTACACATTATTTATGGAATGGATAACCCCAATAAAGAATGCATAGAAGTTTTTGAAGCATTGGTGGCCAATGTGCGCTCATTGTTGGCCTACTCAGGGAATTCAAATGCTAACATGGATGCTTTTGATGTCAGCTTGGGATCTTTAATTATTAGTTTTGGTGCATTCATATGTGAAGTAGTCTCATCCAAGTGATGGAAATCAAAATACCAAGCTTGAAAAACATCCTCCAAATCTATCCATGCATTTATTTCCTCTCCATATTATATGGTTATATGGGAGTGAAACTCAAATATATCTAAAGGAACATGCATATTACTATTGAATTTATCCATAGCATTACTTAATTGATGCATTACTCTAGATAAAATGGAAAGCTCCATGAAAACCAAAAGATGAACTTAACAACTAAAAACATTTTTTTATAATAGTAGTTACTAAAACTACTATAACTTTTGTAATAATTAATGAACTTCAAAACTTTAAACCATTTTGGAAAGCTAAAAATGAGGTGCAAAAAAATAAAATAAAATTTGGTTTAATTGTTTTCTGTTTGAGAGCAACATGTAGAAGAACAATCATTTTTTTTTGTTTACATAGAAGTAGTTAGTAAAACTATGATAACTTTTATAATACTTAATGAAATTCAAATTTTCAAATTGTTCTAGAAATTTGAGAATGAGACGGACAAATCTAAGAAATAGTTTGACATAATTTATTATAGACTAAGATCTGTATACAAAATAATAGTTTTTTTTGTAGATTAAAAATAGAAATTTGAACTTGTAAATGGTAGATTTTCCCTTTAGATTTTAACTGTGGCAAAAGATATATAATAGATTTGATGTTTAAAAACTTCCATGATGTAATGGAGAACTTAGATTTGATCCATAAAGCTCTAAAATATGTCTATAATAATAACTCTAATACACAAAAATGGCCTTGAAAAGAGATGTAATACCAGGTGTTAAGAACCTAACTCACACAATAACTGAATAACAACATTAATTGACTATATATTAGGTAAATCACACATTACACATGCAATTCCTTTTAAGGAAGGAATAACTCTAATAATGGGCCACTTTGATGGGGTTACTTCCTTTGAGTAAGGCTCAATTACAATTCTTCTTTTTGGATGCATTACAATGGCTTATGCCCCTGTATTTATACTAATGTAATCTACCTAACTCCTCATTCTTATACATGTGGTATTAAATTATTATTCCTTAATATTCACTTTTATACTATTTATGCTACTATTCTACCCCTTCCTATGTATATTACGGTCCCACACCAACCATACCAAACACTGGAGAAGCCATTCCAGGCATACACATGTAAACCTTCTATTTTTTAGTGTACTCTCTATAAATTTTGTGAGCTCACATGATGGTTATAAGAATATCAATCCCATAATCATTTTACACTTACATCTTGGCAACATTCTAAAATTCATAAACACCCTGATCAGGACTTTAAATTTCTCCTTTTGAGCATAAACATACATTCTAGTCATGCTTCAAATAAATTAGAATATTATTTCTAGTATATTTCTCTAGATAAAACAAACATTACCTCACTCATAACATGCTTGTATTTACAATCCAATGTGTTCTTGGACTTGGATAAGTACAACCTTGCTATTTATTTACTTATTTTGCTTAAAATCCAACTTATAGGACCCATTAACATTTCACAAAGATACATCAATAAAATTCTACAAGGGTAATTTTTACAACAACATTTAAGAGGCAGGTAAGGAAAACTTAATCCATAAGGTGACCATTATGCACAAAGATCCCACAACACAATTGTGGCACTCATGGTGTGCACACCCAAATGAATTACGTGACTATACCTCATATAAAGAGGAGAAGTAGGTTTTAAACCTATGAGATACTCCACTTCCTAGCCTGTACTTAGTCTAGATAATGTAGATATAGTGCTTCTTCACCCTCAACCTCACACTTGCATCAATGCTAATTACTAAAGCAATGATGCAGGTTTACACCACATAATATAATACTATACCATGGCAATTTAAATTTATATAAGTTAATTTTTAGAGGGGGATTCACATCACAAGTAGTTATGACCATGTTAAATTTCATAAATTACATGGTTTTAACAACACCAAATCATACTTATTCCATGTCATACACATATGAGATACCCACACCACAATGTTGTTAATAGGGAACAAATATAAGATCACAGGGTTGATTACATCCATGTATCATGAAGTAGTTACAAAGTTTACATACTTATTATGATCATATACAACATATAAAAAATTTACATACAATGAAGGAACCACATGAAATAGAACACACATAATTGACTCAGATGTTATTATTGTCACTTGGATTTGCACTCTTTGAGGAGATGTCTCAATTTTTCTCATCCAAGTAGCATAACTGAAACACCTATAGGCTATGGGTAGCCTAAGAATGAGATGAATATCTAGATAGGGATATCTCCCTTGATATAACACTTGTAGATCACTACTACACCTATGTTTATGAGGGAAAAGGGAGAGAAAATTGAAAGTAAACTATCCTAAAAGAGGTGATACACCAACTTGATTGATGAATACCAATCAGTTGCATGTCACACATGAGACCAAGGGACTAACTAAATATAAATTTCTCTAATTTGAATCTTCTCACATAAGTATTTAATTATGAGGTCATGATAAATGTTTAGGCTAGGAGGACTAAAAAAGAGGCCTTGAATGGTACTAGTGAATAGACTAACTCACTCAACCTTGACACTTCACTAGAACACATCACATGAACTACAAGAATAAGCTTTCAAGTTTCAAATAGGTGTGAGAATGAGACAACAATGCTAAGGAAACAATAGTCATCACTAAGTAAGACCAATCATCATTAAAGTGAACACACTATGAATAGTCATAGAAGAGGTGAAAATCAATTGTCTTTATTGATCCATGGTATGAAAATGAGCAAGGATTTTCCATACTCAGGTGGAACATAGTTTACAAGGGCCAAAATGGCTTGTTCTTATAGAACTTGAGAGAGAGAAGAGAAGAGAGAAGTCCAAAGGTCACATGGAGACTTGTCAATTTAAGAAAATGAGATACATTTGCATGAGGAAGGGATGTGAAACTGATCATACAAAGTTATGAAACTGATCATACAAAGTTAAGAAGCACAAGTATCACCCCATGTCATGAAACTCTTAAAATGTGGTGTAGGAGTTCATATTATGCACAAGGAAACTGCCTTCATCATTCACCCCTATTTAAACATACCAAAACTAATTAATGATAGGTTTAATGATTTTAGTGATATGGAAGGGTTATAGACATGCTTCTCCATGCATTGGTTGCATTCCTAATGACTTGAAATCTTTTGGAAGTAAGCCATCACTGCCTACACTAAAAAAAAACTCCTCTTTCACACACCCCTCATACTTAGCCTCAAAATTAGATTCAATTTTCCATGAAAATCCATGAAAGGGATTGGATGATGTTTATCAAGACTCTCCATGTCCTTAGACTACTTAGGTAGACATTATAAACCCATCCACTTAAAGTTCACACCCTTGTCACTATCATTCTCACTATGTCAGTTATGACAAGCTGAGATGAATCAACTGGTAAACACACTTAGGATTTTTTAAAAGGCATGAAATAGATATGGGTATTTATATTAAGTCTCAATCTTTTTTCTAAAGTTGATTTCATCTCTTGAAACCTCCTAGAACCTACACAATGTATAAAATAGTTAGGAAAAGTAATTATATACCTTGTTCATACAGGTGTAAAACACCACAAGTGGATGGGAATGATATATGGAGAGTCCTATATAATCTCAAATCATTTACCAAGCCATTATGGTCCATTTAGATGCATTTACTTCATTGTTTTCCCAATTGGGTCCTTAACCAAGGTTGCAAGGGTTTTGAGTGCTTTAGGCTCTTAAGCTTTATTCATAAAGCCATGACATTGGAACTACCAAAAAATTCCAAAAATTAAAGTTTTATGACCTCCATCAACCTCCCTAAAGTCCTTTAATCTCCATGTATAGCATCAAGGAAGATGTGAGCATCTCAAGTTGCTTACTCGAGCTCTCTTCTCCATTCCCTACAGGCTTGAAGTTGTATTGAACCAAAAATGGATTACCCTACAGCTTATATGACTTAAAAAATATTTATCACATTTTTAGTGACCCCAAAAACATGTTTTAATAGGCTAAAATGACCACCTGAGGCTAGAACTGACATTGACACTCCATTTGGATATTGGGTTTACACCTTGTCTAATAGACCTGACTGTAACTTTGGAGTTATAGACCACTTTACTTGGATTATATATTATTAAATTGGTTTGTAATGTTTTAATGTGTTTCATACAAATTTCTAAACCTCTCCTCAATTCTCACTCAACTCCGGGGTCATTCCTTTGTCTCCATTCTCCAAAACTACCAATTTGTGCATAAAGGGAAGTACCCTCTATCTGAGATAAAATAAAGGGTACTTCCCTTATTTATTTATAAAATTTGAATGTTTTATAGGGGTATAAAATTTTATGTAGAACCTATTCACCATAATTTATCCTTTTATCAAGTCATCTGACCCCTAAACTCCTTAGAATTCCAAAATATATCATGGAGTAGTTGACTGTCTTTAGGATTTGGGATATAGGTTATATGTTGCAACATTAGAGCTCCCTCTCTACTCTATATCAATCATGGTTTTGAAATTATAATATTAGGATTATTATGTATATTTTCTAATCCTAATTCATCCCTCAAACCTTTCATGTACCCTTCATACTCTCTACTTACTTATGACGGAGTATAACCCTGACTGTATTTCCTATTTTCCTCCCTCAAGGATGACCCCTGTAGGTTACTTTACATGAATTAGGATTTTAATAAAATGTATAAAATCCCATTATAATATATTAGGATCATTGGATACTTTTTTGGATCCATTCTTTCACCTTTAATTATGTTCACTCTTTTGCTCTTTGCCCTTTCTCAGTCAAACACAGTCAATTGTGTTTGAATGAGGAAGACCCTGTATATGAATATTCTCCTTGGTAGGTATTTAACATCACCTTTGGGTCTCATGAACCATTTAAGAACATCTCTCATATTCTAAACTTGATGATTCTATCATGGACTATGTAGGAGTTTGACCCTTGGCTATAGGTGAATGGTTTGTAGGTGTTTAAGAGCTTGAAATATCATCATGTTTGTTTATTAAGACACTTGAAACATTTAAGGAAGATTATAATAAATTTTAAAACTATTAATCATGCCATAACACTCATAGATTTCAATAAAGAAGCACCTTATTAGCTTGAACCTTATGTTGGCTTTAGGTGAATGGTCTGTAGGCCATTTGTATAGACTGCCACTTTCACTAATGGATACAAACCATCTTCCATACCTGTCTTGATTATTATCTTTCCAAAATTTGTATTTATTAGTGAAACAAGACATTTCAACTTATTTCCAAGCATCAAATTTACTCATTAGGCCTAAAATGCTATTGACTCATATTGCTGTAGATAACACTGTGGAATTGTAGTGTTTAAAAGGCAACTTGAGACCTCTTAAAAACTAATCTCTTCAACTCGAAAACCTCTATTATTTTGAAAATCAAGAGAAATATATGGGAGATTGAAAATTAATGTATTTTTAGGTCTTATAAACCCATGCAACTCTGTATAATGATACCCAAAAAAGGGCATAGACCTCTATTTTGCCAATTTTGGGAAAAGGTCCCTGAATCAATCATTTGACCTTAGAAGGTGATCAAAACTCTCACATTGCCAATTTGACCCTCAAAATAGGTTTTTAATAGTATATACACACAATAATACTTCAAGGTGAGCTTATACACATGCTTCAATACTCCAAAATAAATCCTTGGCTCTATTAAACCACTTGTAGGTGGTCATTCCATAGTGTAGGCAATGAGGATGAGTAAGTTGATATAATACATGATTTATGAGATTCAAATGAGTTTTGAGCTCGTTAAATGATTCAAAATAGACTAATTTCATTATCAAACTCTTTATTAACTCAAAACCTCCTTATTAACATGATTAGTCCTATGAGGTCACCTATAGGTGCATGCCAATGGCAAAATATGTGTACATGTTATATTTTGCTGCCACAGTCCCTTTATACACTACTTTAAGGATCTAATTTATTATCTCAAACTTATATGGACATATTAAACATATTTAGAGATTCACTACACCTAATTGAGCATGCTAGATAATTACATACATGTGACTTCAAGTGGAAAGTATATAAAGAGCTAACTGTGTGTATGTTAAAACTGAATGTTTGATCAAGTTATGGTGTTGTAGGACCAAATATTGAAGGAATGTGTACTATATGGTATTAAAATATGGAAAAAAATAATATCTCATTCATGTGAAGATCTTGAAGAGAATACAACCTTCTTCATGTAGTGAAAATGATTGTCATTCCACCTGGGACATCAACTTGCAAACTGAACTAAAAAACCCATGAGATATTTGAAAAACATGAAACTAAGCATGTAAAGCATTAGAGGGGAGATAAAAAATCATTTGGAATATATTTTAGCAACTGGATTGTATGAAATCATCGAAAAAGAGTAAAACTTGTAGGGTGCATAAATTAGCAAGCAAATTGGATATGTCAACTTCTTAGGAATGGTTAATAAAGCATAGGTCACCATTATTCTACAACCAAACATCAAATGGAATTTTAATGAGTGTAAAAGAATCACCCAATAGAAATTTTCTTGAAATCTCTCTTTTTTATCATACCAAGTATAAACTTGAGGCCATTCTTGCTTGCCAAGCCTAGTGGAAGAATATAGTAGTTTTCTTCATTTCTTGAAGCTTCTGATCAAACTGATCATTGAAGTAATTGTGTTGAAGACCAAGGGACACTTTTGAAGTTTAATATACTAATTTCATTATAAAAACCTTGTTCATCTCAAAAACTCCTTCTCAAAATGATTATTCTGATAAGGGCACTTGTAGGTACATGTCAATGGCAAAGTATGTGTACATGTTGTATTTTGTCACCACAGTCCCTTTATACACTACTTAAAGGATAAAATTTGTTTGTTACCACTTATAGAGACATATTAAATATATTGAGACCTTCACTAAACCTAATTGAGCATGATATACAACTACATACATGTGACTACAAGTGAAAATTAGATAAAGAGTTGACTGTGTATATGTCAAAACTGAATGTTTGCTCAAGGTATGGTGTTTTAGGAATAAATATGGAAGGAAGGAGGCCTATTTAGTATTAAAACATGGAAAAAATAATATATCATTTAGATGAATCTCTTTTAGAGAGTACAACCTTCTTCAAGTAGTGAAAATGATTGTCATTCCACCTGGGACATCAATTTGAAAATTGAACTAAAAATCCCATGAGATATTTTCCAAACATGAAACTAAGCATGGAAAGAACTAGAGGGGAAGGAAAAAATCATCTAGAATCAAGCTTAGCAACTGGATTGTATGGAATCATCCAAACAAGAGCAAAACCTACAGGGTACTCATATTAACAAGCAAATTGGATAGGCCAACTTCTTAGGAATAGTTCATAAAGTATATATCACAATTATTCTACAAAAAAAACATAAAATGGAAGATGATTGAGTGTATTAGAATCCTCCAAAATAAATTTTCTTGAAACCTCTCCTGATGACCATACCAAGTATAAACCTGAGGGCCATTCTTGCTTGCCAAGCATAGTGGAAGAAGATAGAAGTGGTTTTCTTCATTTCTTAAAGCTTATAATCAAAATAATCACTATATTAAGTGTGTAGAAGACCAAATGACACTTCTAAAGTTTCATCAACTGTAGGAGTCCGTACAAGTCCATACACCTCATTAAAACTCCTCATTTTCCAAGAAAACTACTCTTTCTTTTGAAAAAACTACCACTTTTTAGTTAAAAATGGTTACTTAAGACTAATTAGGACACATTGGGAATGACATCACCTTTTAAAACTTCCACATTACCCAAAGAGGCCGTATAAGTCATTTAATGCTCTATTTTGACCCCCACAATGACTCTAAAAGACATAAGGATTAAAATGACTAATGACCAAGGCTAATATGATATGATATGACATCAAAGGACTCATAATACACCATATGACATAATATTAGACCCGTAAAACACCTAAAAATCAAGTTTTTACCTATAGGGGTTCCAATTTGACATGTAGGGTCAAATTTGGTCAACAATTTGGTGACTCATAGGGGTAGCATGCCTGTTATGCTAAATATTAGTAGAATTATCAGTACATTAGGCTTAAGGATTCATCTAAATTCTGAAACCAAAAAAGAGGACTTTGACAATTGACATTAAACTTTGATCATGTCAAGACAAATTGACTACCTCAACCACACAAAGCAAAGGACACACACAAAACAAAACAAAAAAACTTACAAGACACACACACACACATGTGATCAAAACATTTAGGAAAAATAGAAATCAAACAACTATGCACAACTAGCAACTAAACATACTTCCTTTTCAGGATCAAAAGGAAAGTTCTTTGTATCTCCTTCTTCATGAGATGAGTCATAGTGCCAAGCATGTTGCTCTTTGGATTGGATACTTTATAGATCAAACCTATTTCTTGACACTTCACTTTTTATGCTCTCAAATATACCATCTTCAAATAGGTCCCCAATGTAAATGTATTCCTCTTGGCCTTGTACACATACCTCATATTGCTGCCAACTCTTCATCTCATGATCAACTTGCATCTTATTTATAGGCATGATTTCAAGAGGAGTAGTTTCTTGTTCCTTGGAAGATTGAGGCCAATAGAAGCTTGCTTTAACCTTTAAATACTAAGGTGAACTTTTCTTTGCCTCTTTAATACATTTTGAAAATTTTCATCTTGCTTACCATCACTTGTAATTAGCTATAAGGAATTTATAGACCCCTTGAGAGACTCAAACTCATTACAAATGCTTACAAACTACTGCTACAAGTCCTTATATTATCTTTTATCAACATCATTAAAGGGAACAACAAGAGAAGCTCTTTCATATTATTATTTAGAATCCAAAAGGACTTCATCTAAGATTTCTTCTTTAACACAAGGGAGGCATTCTTCATTATCAACACAACAAGAAGACTCAACACAAGGACTCACCTCTTCTTCAAAATTTAGGACCTCTTGAGGTCTCTCAAGTTGTATCTCAACTATCATAACTTGACTTTACTTCTCAAGGACTGCAAGATCCTCAGTTTCTTTCTCCTTCTTGGTGATTCCAAGACTTTGCATCTTGAAATTAAGTGGCTTAGTATAATGATGCTGACAAAGAGCTATACTTTCTTCAAGTAAGATTTATAAATTTTTATCAACCAACTGCTCTTTTTTATATTCCCATACCATAGGTCCATCAAGATAAAGGGTGATGGGATGAGAAAAATATGAACTAGTTGGTGGAGGTGGCACATAAAACTCAACATCAGATTGAGAATGAATTGTAGGGGATCCTTTTGTGAGATCTTGAGGAAGGGAAGGTAGGCCTTAGAATAAAATAGCTTGGTTTTATTCCTTCCATTTGACAATCTCTTCATTGAATTCTTATTTATCTTGAGGACTCTCTTGAGGAAGGTTAGATGGGGTGTGTTTAAACATAGGATCTTCTTTTGGCTATAAAAGTTTCATCACACCTTGACTCAATAATATCATTCTTGACTCTAACTCTTCAATTTGCTTGGCTAGGTTCTCTTGGAAAATTATCCTTTGAAGTTGATAGGCATCATCATGAGGGTAAGGAGTATAAGAGGGTTGACATGGAAAATAAGAGGTCTCTTGAGGAGGGGTGGGAGGGGCTTACATAGGATCAAGTTCTTTCTCAACTTCACACTCTTTATCAAGGCTTCTATCGTCTTTCTTTCCCCATGATTCCACTACCTTATTCCATCTTAGGATGTTAGAATGAGGAGTCTCTTCTTGAGGTAGTGATGAAATTTGATGAGTGGATGAAGTGTTCTATAAACTTAGAATCTCCTTAGGCTTAGATTCTATACCTTATCTCCAACTTGGAATCTCATATCTAAAGGTCTCTTCTTGAGGTAGGGATGTAATAAGAGAGAGAAATGAGGGATTATATTCCACTTCCTTTGCTAATGAGATGGACTGATGCATTTAGTTATTTTCTAACTCAATTTGCCTATCAAGGTTTACTTTAAAAACAAGGTTTGTTTTTCTAACTCTCTCTTCTAGTTGATTGGGAAAAAGATGACTTTGATAAGATTGATTGAGTTCATGAGTAAGAATCATGTAGGATTGATAGAAATCTTGGGGAAGTGGATAAGAAGGCTGATAGGTTTGGTGAGGCTATTCTTCATAAGTTCTTAGCTTGTATTCTAAGGAGGAAACCAAGCCACTCACATCTAGCATCTCACTTATGAGCCTATGCCAATTTGCTCTCTCAATAGGTGCCCACTCTCTTTTAACGAGCTCTAATTCATCTCTCACCTTATGAAGAAGATGACTATGAACATCTAGACTATGCCCCCTTTGTGTGTCAAGATCTATCATGTACCTCTTATAGCCTAAGAGAGTTTGCTTGAAAGTGGAAATAGACTAATTTGAAGAGTGACTAGGTTGAATATGAGGAGAAAAATATTAAAAAGGGTGGTTATAAGACTGATATAACTCATGACAAGGTTGATGAGGGTCATATTGGAGCTGGTAAGGATCATGAGAAGCTGATAAGGAATGTCATAAGCTTGATAAACCTCACCAACTTGTGTAAAATAATACTCAACACCAAAGTTAGCCATGGAACTTCATTAGGAATAAAGAACACAAGGAATAATTATCAACAATAATCAAAAGGAATACCTGGGTTGCTTGATTAGCTAATGTAAACATGGAGTTGCCATTGATGTTTAGATAGGTGCCTCTAAAGGTTGATGTGTTAAAAGACAATACCAAAAATATTTCAACTTCTTGGACTGAGAGTCCCACTAAGTATGCCAAAAATTATTTTCGATTAGATTTTTACCTTTTGAGAAGATGGCTCAGTTCTCCTCATCCAAGTGGCTTAATTAAAACACTTCTAGGCTATGGATAACCTAATAATGAGGTGAATCTCTAGATAGGGCTAGCTCCCTTGATGTACCACTTGTAGATCACTACTACACCTATGATTATGAGGGAAAAGGGAGAGAAAATTGAAATTAAACTATCTTAAAGGAGCTGATACACCAAATTTATTGATGACTACCAACTAGCGCATGTCACACATGAGACCAAGGGACTAACTAAACATACACTTCTCTAATCTGAATCTTATCACATAAGTATTTCATTATGAGGTTATGATGAATGTTTAGGCTAGGAAGACTAGACTACAGGCTTTGAATGTCACTAGTGAATAGACTAACTCACTCAACCTTTACACTTAACTAGAACACTTCACGTGACCTAAAAGAAGAAGATTTCAAGCTATAAATAGGTGTGAAAATGAGACAACAATGCTAAGGAAACAATAGTAATCACTAAGCAAGATTAATAATTCAAGTGAATAAACTATGAACAGTCATATAAGAGGTAAAAAATAGTTGTCTTTATTGATCCATGGTATGCAAATCAACATGGCTTCACCATACTCAGGTGGAGCATAGTTTACAAGGGCCATAATGACTAGTTCTTATAGAACTTGAGAGAAAGAAGAGAAGAGATAAGTCCAAAGGTCACAAGGACACTTGTCAAGCTAATAAAATGAGTTACATGTGTATGAGGAGGGGATTTGAAATTGATCATGCAAATTTAGGAAGCATAAGTGTCACCCCAAGTTATGAAACTCTTAAAATTTGGCATAGGAGTTCTCATTCTATAAAAGGAAATTGCCTTCATCATTCACCCATATTTGAATGTCCAAAAACTGATTAGGGATATGTATAATGATTTGAATGATAGGAAAGGGTTTAAAACATGCTTATCCATGCATTGGTTTTATTCCTAATCACCTGAAATCTTTTAAAAGTAAGCCATCATTGCTTACACTCAAAGAAAACTCCTCTTTCACACACCCCTCACACTTGGCCTCAAAATTAGTTTTAGTTTTCCATGAAAATACATTCAAGGGAGTGGATGACACTTTTCAAGACTCTCTATGCATTTAGACTACTTATGTAGACCTTAAAAATCTATCCACTTAAAGTTTTCACCCTTCTCACTATCATGCTCACTATGCTAGTTCTGACTGGTTGAGATGAATCAGTTGATAAACACACTTAGGAGATTTTACAAGGAATTAAATGGACATGGGGATTTATCTTAAGTTTTAATCTTCCTTCTAAAGTTGACTTCATCTCTTGAAACCTCTTAGAACTTGCATGATACACAAAATAGTCAGGTAATACAATTTTGTACCCTATTCATACAAGTTTGAAATAGCTCAAGTGGATGGGAATGATATTTGGAGAGTCTTATATAATATAAAATCATTTCCCAAGCCATTATGGTCCATTTGGAGGTATTTCCTTCATTATTTTCCCAATTAGGTGCTTAAGTAGGGTTTGCAAGGGTTTTGAGTACTTTAAGATCTTAGGCTTTGTTAATAGAGCCTTGAAGTTGGAACTACCAAAAAATTACAAAAATGAAAGGTTTAGGACCTCCATTAACCTCTATAAATTCCTTGAATCTTTATGCATAACCTTGAGGAAGATGTGAGCATCCCAAGTTACTTACTCGATATCTCTTCTCCATTCCCTATAGGCTTGAAGTTTTCTTGAGACAAAAATGGACCCCCGTAAAACTTATCTACATTTTAAAATATTTATAACCTATGTAGTGACCCCAGAAACATGATCTAATAGGTTATATTGACCACCTGAGGATATAATTGACATTGACCCTCCATTTGGATATTGGATTTAAACCTTACCTAACAGGCCTAACTGTAACTTTGGAGTTCTAGACCACTTTAATAGGATTATCTCTTATTTGATTAGTTTCTCATGTTTTCCTAGGTGTCATACAAATTTAAAAACCTCTCAAAAATTCTAAATCAAGTCTTGGCTCATCTCTTTGTCTCTATTCTCCAACACTACCAATTTATGCATAAAGGGAAGTACCCTCTATCTGAAATAAAATAGAGGGTACTTCCCCTATTTAATTAGATAGGTTGAATATTTTATAGGATTATAAAAGTTATGGAGACCATATTCACCAAATTTGAGCATTTTATCAAGTCATCTAACCCCTAAACTCCTTAGAAATCTAAGACAAACCGTGGAGTAGTTGACTTTCTTTAGGATTTGGGATATAGGTTATATGTTGCAACATTAGAACTACCTCTCTACTCTATATACATCATGGTGGTTCCAATATAATATTAGGATTATTATGGATATGTTACAATCTTGAATCATCCCTCAAAACTTTCATATAACCTTCATACTCTCTACTTGGCTAGGACTGAGTATAACCCTGATTGTATTTCATGTTTTCCTCCCTTAAGGATGACCCCTGTAGGTTACTTTACATGAATTAGGATTTAAATAAAATGTCTAAAATCCCCTTAGAATATCTTAGGATAATTTGATAATTTTTTGGATCCATTTTTTCACCTTTGGTTATGTTCACATCAAGATGCTTAACTCTTTTGCTCTCTACCCTTTCTTAGTCAAACATAGTCAACTATGTTTGAATGAAGAAGACCCTGTATATGAATATTATCCTTGGGATGGATTTCAAATCACCTTTAGGTCTCATGAACTATTTAAAAAAATATCTCACATTCCAAACTTGATGATTTCATGTTTAAACCTCTATCATGGATGGTGTAGGAGTTTGACCCTTCATTGTAAGTGAATGGTTTATAAGTGTTTATGAGCTTGAAAGATCATCATGTTTATTTATTAAAACACTTTAAACATTTGAGGAAGATTCTAATAAATTTTAAAACTATTAATCATACACTAACACTCATACATTGTAAGAAATAAGATTCTTCTCAGATTGAACCTTATGTTGGCTGTAGGTGAATGGTCTGTCAGTCATTTGTATGGATCGTCACTTCCACTAATGGATGCAAACCATCTTCCATACCTGCCTTGATGCTTATCTTGAAAAAAATTGTAATTATTAGTGAAATAAGACATTACAACTTAGTTCCAAACATCAACTTTACTCATTAGGCCTAAAATGCTATTGACTCATTTTGTTGTAGATAACACTGTGGAATTTAAATGTTTAAAAGGTAACTTGGGACCTCTTGAAAACCAATCTCTTCAAATCAACAACCTCTCTTATTTTAAAAATAAAGATACCTATATGTTATCATGAAAATTAATTTATTTTGAGGTCTTAGAAACCAATGTAACTCTATATAATGATACCCTAAAAAGGGCCTAGACCTCTATTTTGCCAATTTTGGGAAAAGGTCCCTAAATCAGTCATTTGACCTTAGAGGTGATCCAAAATTTCGCCTTACCAATTTAAAACTCAAAATAGGTTTTTAATGGTATCTAAACACAATTATACTTCAAGGTGAGATTATATAATTGCTTCAACACTCCAAAATAACTCCTTAGCTTTCTGTTAAGCCACTTGTAGGTGATCATTCCATAGTGCAGGCAATGAGGATGAGTAAGTTGGCAGAATACATGATTTATGAGATTCAAATGAATTTTTAGCTCCTTAAATGATTTAAAATATACTAATTTAATTATAAAAACCTTTTTCATCTCAAAAACTCCTTCTCAAAATGATTAGTCTGATAAGGGCACCTGTAGGTGCATGTCAATGCAAAATATGTGTACATGTTGTATTTTGTCACCACAGTCCCTTTATACACTAATTGAAGGATAAAATTTGTTTTTTCCCACTTCTAGAGACATATTAAACATATTTATACCTTCACTAAACCTACTTGAGCATGCTAGACAACTACATACATGTGACTACAAGTGAAAATTAGATAAAGAGCTGATTGTGTATATGTCAAAATTGAATGTTTGATCAATGTATGGTGTTGTAAGACCAAATATGGAAGGGAGGTGGAATATTTCATATTGAAACATGGAAAATATCATATATCATTTATATGAATCTCTTTTAGAGAGTACAACCTTCTTCAAGTAGTGAAAATGATTGCCATTCCACTTGGGACATCAATTTGAAATTTGAACTAAAATCCCATGAGATATTTCCAAACATGAAAATAAGCATGGAAATAATTATAGGGGAAGGAAAAAATAATCTAGAATAAATATTATCAATTGGATTGTATGGAATCATCTAAACAAGAGCAAAACCTACAGGGTGCACAAATTAGCAAGTAAATTGGATAGGTCAATTTATTATGAATAATTCATAAAGTATATGTCACAATTATTATACAAAAAAACATAAAATGGAAGATGACTAAGTGTATTAGAATCCTCCAAGAGTAATTTTTGTGAAACCTCTCCTGCTGACCGTACCAAGTATAAACCTGAGGGCCATTCTTGCTTGCTAGGCCTAGTGGAAGAAGATAGAAATAGTTTTCTTCATTTATTTAAGCTTCTAATCAAAATAATCACTATATTAATTTTTTGGAAGACCAAATGACACTCCTAAAGTTTCATCAACTATAGGAGGTCGTACAAGTCCATACACCTCATTATAATTCCTCTTTTTCCAAGAAAATTACTCTTTATTTTGAAAAACCTACCAATTTTAAGTTAAAAATTGTTACTTAAGACTTATTAGGACACATGAGGATTTAAATCACCTTTTGAAAGTTCCAAATTACCCAAGGAGGCCGTAAAAGTCATTTAATGCTTTATTTTGACCCCCAAAATGACTCTAAAAGACATAAGTATTAAAATGACTAATAACTAAGGCTAATATGATATTAAATGACATATACTGACTTATAATTCACCATATGACATAATATTATACACCTAAAATATATAAAAATCATGTTTTTACCTATAGGGGTCCCAATTTGACTTGTAGGGTCAAATTTGGTCAATAGTTTTATTAACTCATGCCAAGGTATTCTCACATTACAACACAATCACACTTACAAGGGAAGTACAAAGGTCCACAAATCTCATCACTCCACTTGATGCTTAGAAGCCATCCTAATCAACACCAAATATCCATGATATTTAAACAATGATCCATAAGTTTGTACCTCATGGATTAGATGCCAAAAATAAGAATACTAAAGTTATCTTGGGCAAGTCCATAACATTCACCCCCACTTGGACCTCCATGCTTAAGTCACACCCTCAATCCTCGAAAGGATGTCATACCTCAAGTATCATATGAGGGATAGTCTCAATAAGTCATCATCAAATACTAAACATTCATCTTTTTTGTTTTCAACAACAAGCTTTTATCACTAATTCCCTCAATTACCCTACCAAACGAGTCAATGGTTGACTAGTGTTGCTTTTTATACATAGTGTGGCCTTGGGAAGGATGAAATCAACCAAGGCTCAGGGTGAAGTTCATATTATTACTATGAAATTACAATTTCCCATAATCATTAATTTTAATTGAAATTCATAAACCCTAGCACCTCAACATTATAAAACATAACACATATTCACTTTCATATTACGTCATGGTTGCAAACTAGTCAACCAAAATTGTATACACAACTAATAAACATAGATAACCATATCCATGCAATAACTAACTACCGTTCTCACCATGAATTGATTTCATGCGTCCTACATGTAAATCAACCTTAGAACAATCTTACCCAACCAGGGGTAGCTTGTACATGTTGAGATGTTTTACCAAACTTAAAGCCACTCATCATAAGAGGGATATATCAACTTAATAATCCCTACATTTGAGCTGATATCATATCCAAATATTTAATTCATCATAATAGAATAACATTAAAATTCTTCCCATACCAGTCATTAATGATGCTAGGAGTACCAAATCCCAACATTTTTTTTGATTCTCCAAGTGGTTAAAGGAGCACATCCTTTCTACTATCAATAAAATATCAACATTTTAGCCAATAAAACCTTCTTGGTCTTGATTATAATCCCACTACTTTGCATAAACTAGTGCTCTCTAATCACCAATCCCATTACATTTAAAAAAATACATTATTGTAACCAGTCACCTATAGTGACACATATGCCAAGCAAAACATAGAGCTGATTGATATAACTATTAATAAAATATAGCTACATAAAATCAATGATTTAACTACTCTTTTTCCAAGATGTTACCTCTTAAATAATTCAAGATACAACATTACTCATCCCATTTGATCACAAGTTGATTATTAATCAGATTTAATTACTTAATTTAAAATTCAATACTTCATTAATAGTTAATAATTTATTATTAGGAAAATTACCTTAAAACTCATATCCATGCAAGTCGTTATTACCACCATAAACATAGGCACTTGAATTTAGCCAATATGCTCTAGAGTTCATTTTATCAAACATAATAATTATTGTACCCATCACTCTTTGTAACATACATAAGACTATGGGGAATGTATGCATGTGTAGTGGAACCCACCATTACACATCCAATAGATTGGCTATGGTAATCCATAACCGTTCATGTCTAGCATTCCAAAATCTCAAGATAGTACCTTACCCATGAATTTCCAAAACAAATTGATTTACCAAAGTAAGTTATCTACTTTCTCCTCAACCACCCTTCTAGGCATAAGTCATACCCTTAGTCCCTACGAAGAATTATTGTGTTAAGCATATTATGGTGACCTGCTCATGTAAATATCAAACATATAATGAGTATTCATTTTGAATTCCAACATTGAAATTTTATCACATTGACTCTTATTGACCCACCCATACAAGTCAATTAGTAATCAAGAGAAGTCCACCTTAATGCTACCTAACTTCAGGAAGGGTTGACTTCATCCAAGGTCATGGAGATTGGCATATTATAGTCAAGGAATCTTGAAGAGCCCGTATGATTCTTAGGTAAGTTAGTGTCATCTATCACTTTAGATCACTATCAACATACTTGCCATTCCAATCAAATTTAGGCAACAAGTTGCTATTAGCAAGACACAATTTGGTTGTAATATGTAATAAGCATTTTATAGAAAAACCTTAGAGTACATGATCTAATACCAAGTGAAGTGAACCCAAAAAACCCACATATTTTTTTCTTTCAAACAAGAGTTATTTCCCCAATTTTCACTCAAGTCACTCAAGTCCCAATTGTGGGATTTAAATGACATTACCCAGGTTGTGAGAATCAAGAGTAAAAGTGAACTCTATAAATGATCTTTGCTTTACCAGATTAAATGAAATAATCTTTTGCATAAGTTTATATGAACGAACTAGTAAGGATCTAAAATAGCTTCACCCTATCATCTAGCCCAATTATAAATATTTGATAATTATCTACTACTAATAAGGATAACACACTAAGAGCATAATCCTTTATGGAATAGTGTCTAGGCCACTTTTACCAAGCTACCATGTATGCATTTTAAGGTAGAATAAAACATACTATAACTCCTAAATTCTCGAGTATTAACCCACTTGGGATTCTTCATACTATAATTTCTAATTAATCCATGATCCATGATGGTGAAATTACCTTGGAATAATTATTCCCTTAGGAAGTTATAGTCACTATAACTCAATAGAAAAAGATCAGCCAATACATTCAGGGCCTCTTCTACCAAGTTAAAAATTACAGCTTAACAATTTTTTTAATAAAACTTAAAACAAAATTGAAAAAGAAACTCTTATTTTTATTTAATTAACCTTCCAAATCCCAAAGGACAACTCTCAAATTAGATAGATATTATAAATCTTCACCTTCTACACATAATGACATGGCTAGGCCTTTCCAAGGCTAAAAGTCTAATGGGCAATAATTCCAACTTAAATCAAAAAATGGAGGATAGAATTAAATTAGGTAAATTTTTTATTTCTTTCTTAACCCAGTTATAATAAAAACATATAGAAGAAGATTTTTCCTTCATAATACAACTCAAGTCTGAATTTCATGCCATTAAAAGCTAACCACATGTCTAATTATAATAACAAATTATCATCTAACAAGCATTATGAATAAATAATTCATTCATGACATCTTTCTAATACATTATTGATTAGTATCCCATTTTAAGAAAATTATTCTATCCAAACACAAAAACCAATCCGAAAATAAGCACATAAGAGTTATCAAGATATTTTTCCCTTATAATAAACATGTTAAACATGGTCAATATTTAATAGGTAAGTCACCTACTTCCAATTAATAGGTTAGCATAAAATTTTAGCTTGAATCATAGTAGCCCATACTTTTTGAGTCATAAGCATAAAATCTGTAGTAGGATAGCATAATAAGTTATATAAAACATAATAAGGTAGATTTATTTTAGATGAATCCCTACATAATTTAGTACATAGAGAAACATAAATCTCATGATCCCCTTTTTAGCTTATTTAAACATAGCTATTAATGATTAACACCACTTAACCCATATATAATCAACTAACATGCTACTCACTAAAGCATCATGTAGGAAAGATGTAAGAAAAAACTTGAGATTGATAATGCCTAATTCCAAATGGATGACTGGAAATAATCCAAAGTGTCCATAAAAACATCATATCATAATCTTGTATAAACCACTTAATGATTAAATGGTAAAAGGCTCAACATAGGATTGAAGAGAAGATGTTCATCAACAAAAGTGATTCTCTAGACTTACAAGTCACTCAATCATCCCTTACCAAAACTCAAGAGTAGGTAGTGAGTTTATAATGATCCCTCAATGTTAAAGTCACGGGGTAATTCTTAAAATCTCTTAATCCAAGTATTAATCATGGATGAGACAAGAGAACTTTGTATCAATAGGATATATAGGGAATATATAAATGTTATCTTGCCTATTTTATTAACTAGAAACTTACTTTTTTATAAGACAAATAACTTATTTGTTAATCACTTCTATTATTTGACCATTAACTACTCTCTATGGAAAAAGGCTCATTTCTAATTTCTAGCCCAATGTTACTTCTCATGCCAATCATCTTATAGTTTGTAAGTGTTAACTATGCATCCAACATAGTAACGTATCCAAAAGAGTCAAAACCAAGCTCTCAATACTCAACCATGAGTCTTGTTATATTATCATAGCAACCAACATACCAAATAATAAACTAAGAAATCTTAGCCATAATTAATCTTACAATCGGTTGCATGTGTTTGAAAAAGAATCATGTAAGCATATACATAAAATTAATCATACTCAATAATTTAAAACCAACATCAACATAATTGACTCAACCACTTAAAAACTAAATATGATCAACTCTCAACAATTGGCAATTGCCAAAAGCAAGCCAAATGAGAAATAAAATTCATATTAAAATCATAAAAGAAAACCCCAAACAAATGGTCCTCTTGAACCCTTGTTGGCTCACCTAACTAGACTCAATTTTAAGCCTTTCAGACCAACATAATAGTTGTTTTAAAAATCAATTATAAATAGGTTTATAACAAATAAACACCTTTAAAATTCTTTGCTCTATTGGCCAACTAGGGCACAAATAGTAAGCAATTTAAATCAGCTTACAAGTATCAATTAAACCAATAAAAAAATATATAAACCACATAATGCCCACTAAATCTCATTATTTTACCTAGCTAGGGTACAAAATTAAATATTTACAATTAGCTTATAGTGTTAATGAAAAACTAGTAAAACCCAAATTTTATAAACAAATAAAATATAATTTTAAAACATGGTTACCATGCCCCACTAGGACATGAACAGGCTTTTTCAGATTTGCCAAAAAAATAAATCTAAGCTATTTATTTAAAATTAGATACTCAGTCCCTTTCTTTTTTTTGATTTGTTTCCAATAAAAAAATAAAAACCCTTTAATTTTTAACCAACATCAAGTAAAGGTTCGACCTATTTGAATCAAAAGAGAATTGCACATACACATAGTAAATGCATTATACAAATGTAGATTTTAAACTAAATTTTTCTAGCCACTTACAAAATAATTAACTTAAATTAAATATGAAATAAAACTCTCATAATCATAGACTTTAGCAAGGTATTAAATTAAATATAATTGTTAAACCCTACCTTCAAAATTTTCCTCAATAATGCAACAATTTAACTTTAAATTGAAAGCCCATGGCATCAAATGGAAAATGATTCAACAAGCCCAGTTAGGGCCCAATAAATTTATATATTTTCCATCTATTATAAATAGTGAATTATATTAATTCTAAAACTAAAATACATCCACCACTATTTTTTTGTGCCTATTAGGTTAGAGACTCCTGTATGCATGTTTACCATGCATAAAAAAGCTTATACCCAATAAAAATAGAGGAAAACATTCCCCAATTCATATTAAATTATCATGCAAAATCTATTAAAAGGAAGAAACAACTTGCCTTAAAACATAAAAAACATGCCCTAACTGCTTGCAAAGTTGTTTCCTAGTTCCATCCAACCCCTTTCTATGCTACCATCATTCTCCAAAGTAGGGTTCCAGCTAAAAATTGCTTCACAATTTCTCATATGGAATTCCATGATAACCCTTCTCTTTAAAAAAAACATCCTTGGTCTGGCTCGATTTTCAACTGAGTAACCATGGGAAAGATAAAGAGGTAACCACATGGGCATCTATAGTGTCCTCTAGTTGCCATAAATTTCCTAAACCCCTAGTTGGCAGATTGAGGCAACCCCAAGGCATGCAAAATAAAAGATGAACCTAAATCAAGTTTCCAATTTAACATATTAGTCAATAAAAAAATAATAATATTAAAATATAATAATCCACTTTATCCTTTTTATTTTAACATGGATATTCCCCATGCCTTCCATGTTGAAGAAGACTACAAAGAATAGTTTTAATATGTCGTATAAAATTCACCCGAACCAAGCTACGTATAAATAAAATAAACATTTGAGTTTAAGTTTACATATTTTTAATTTCTTATACTTTAAGTTATACTTTAAGTTATAGTTTATTTATATAATTTTAGGATGTTTGAGAGTGGTTTCAGACCTCTAGGTGCTACAATGCAAATTTTAGATTTTGGAAGATCCTATCATATTTCAAACTTAGTTAGATTTTAGGGTTTCAGACTAGCCAAATTAACTTTAATGATTTCCACAATCTCATGCTCCATACCTTCATGGGGCTTAGTGTAATACCCTTGACAATCAAAAAAGGAGATTAACAATATTATCCCATAATGGACTTATCCAAAGCAAAGCCCACACCCTAAAATAGCATATTTAATAAGCCACTTTCTAAGCAGCTAGTGCTCGTAACATAGTGGTCTTTCATGACCAAACTATTGCAATTCAAATTGTTCAAACATATTTTAAAATTGATCCAACATCACTCAAGGAGATCGCACACCTTATTATGTGAGATAAACCAAAGGAATAAATTTTAACTTTAACTTATGCAAACCGAGCTAATATTTAGCCATCGAGAGAGACTAAAAATTGGAGATGGTTCATAAAGGTATGGGATTTAAAGGTGGAGTACCTTTGTGTCCTCATTGGTCATTGGAGAAATTCCTCTTGTATTATTGGTAATGTGCCTCTTAACTCTCCCAAACACAATTATCTATGGAGAGATTAAGGATAAACAAAAGGTGGTAGGAGATGGAGTAGATCATGTAGTAGATCTATGTTTTCCACTCCTCCAACTTATCGTAGGCATTCACCTTATAGAGGACATGGGGGAAATTCATCTCCTTAAGCTAGTGGTTATTGACCTAGGGGTTGGGATGGACATAAAAATATCCCTCACCTTAATTTGTATATTTAACCTCCTAAATATCAATGATAAGAAAAAATGAAGAATAAAATATTGAGCAAGATGATTAGGATTGCCTAATGTATAATGTGCATCTCTATGGCAATGGCTTAGGGGATAAGATTAAGAGTTTTTTACCTTCTCCTCTTCCCTTGATTGGTTGGTATCATTAAGGGAATTATTATTTGAGGGAACAACTATATTTATACATTTTTTTGTGTATTATAAATATGGACTTGGTATTTTGTAACTTGTAATTTGTTGGAAGACTTATACCTTACTATTCTTGTCTCAGGTTTTATTGGCATAATTTAACAATTGATGTGATTTTTGATTCGATTCATTAAATATTTTTCCAATGCTTTGACAAGAATAAGATTTTAAAATTTTAAGATTATTAAAACTAAAAATGGATGGTAATAATAAAACTGTGTCCAATGTACACTAAAAGATTTATTAAAATGTTTTGTCTTTTACTTTGAAAAGTATAAGTTTTTTAGAATTTGAAATTATTTTAAAAAATAAATGGAAAAAATTAATAGATTTTTAATGCATATTTAAAACATTATTAATTATTATCCTTTGCATTAACAACTTTAAGCTTATTAGAAAAAATGCATAATGGGAATAACACCCTATAATTTTATTATCAAATATATTTACTAATAAACAATAAATAAATGGGAGAATTTATATTTTTTATTTAGAAAATAAATAAATTAGAATTATAAAATATTAAATTTTTAAGTTTTATAAAATAAGGTTGCATAATGACCAATTCATGTAAAATAAGTAATCACTTCATTAAGATATTGTTGTCTCCCAAAAATATCACTCATTTTTGGGACAACATTTGAACTATTTTGGTCCTACAGACCAAAATTGTCTCTTCCCTTTTTGAAATTTGTTTAGAGCATTCAGGTTCTTCATTTTTCAAAGCTTTTATAGAAATCTATGAAATCTACAGGCTTGAATCTACAGACTTTATAGGCTTGAATCTATGGACTCTGCAAGAAGAAAATCTACGGACTCTGCAGGCCAAGTTCTACAAGCTTTGCATGTTGATTTCTACGGACTCTGTAGGAAAGAAGCAAGCTCTCAACACTTAGGTGAGTCCAACGGGTTCAACTACTAATTGGTTCAACGCGCTTGGTGCAAAATATCAAAAAGACTTAGCCAAATAACGAAGAATGAACCGATTGAACCATTAAATTGTTGAACCAAAGTTGGTTCAATCGATAGGTTCAAGGGACTGCCCCAATGCCAAAAAGGCAAGTGCCCTTGTAGAGGGCAAGCAACAATGGTTTGATGGTCAAAGAAAAGATAAAATTCCTTTGGATTTGTTGAAAGGCCCAAAAGGAACAATTCTTTCAGATTTTTTGTTCGATGGAAATGATTAAGTGAAGAAGGCCGAAGGAATTCACTCGGGAAGAAAGCCTGAATAAATTTAAAGGAACAAATGGCTAAGGAAAAGGAGCTTTCTTTCATACTTTTTGTCTGAAGGAATTCCTTTAGACTTTTTGTCTAAAGGAAAAGCCCAACGGAAAAAGCCTGAGAGCTAAAAGCCCGTTGAAGAAGCAAGAACCTACCAGGAAAGTTGAAGCCTAAAGTTTGCCCAAAAAAAAATCCTGAAGGGTAGGTACCCTTGTGGGGGGCACTTGAAGACATAGAAGAGAGCCTTCCAAAAAAAACTTAGACAAAGAAGGTATTTAGAGAACAAGGATGGAACCGTTGAACCTTGAACCAAATGGTTCAATAGGTTCAACTGGTTTGAAGGTTCAATATTTCAGGGCCTTAGAGGGACTTAGAAAGATAAGAAGCAATGATTGAATGAGACACATAATGAACTGATGAAATGATTAAACCTTGAACCGAAAGAGTTTGAAGTTCAATGGTTCATAGGTTTAAAGGTTGAAGGGCAGCCTCAGTCAAGGGAAAAAGTAGCAAACAGGTGGTTCAACCAAGGAGTGGGAAAGTGATTGAACCAGGAAGCGATGGAACAAGAGAGACATAATGAACCAATTAACCATTAAACTTTCATAGGTTCATAGGTTCAAGGTTCAACATGGTTCAAGCAGCTGGAGACCATTGATGGTCCCATGGATGTCAAATTTAAAGTAAAAAAATATCCATGGAAATTCAAATAAAGTGTGGAATTTAAAGGAAGAATCAAGTGACTGACCAAAAAGATAGCTTGATAGCTCAAATCATAGCAGGAAGAGACAAAGCTGGAAAAGACAAAAGCAAAAAGAGGGAAAAGCCTGAAATATCTACACAGAAGTAATTTCAGTAGATGAATAGACACGCCATAGTTGAGGCAATGCAATGTTCCCAACATGGTCCCTCTAGACAGAACTGAAGGCACATTGAAGACGTTGACTGCAACATGGGCCTTTTTCATGAAAATAAGCACCCAAGTCTTTCTTAGAGTGCTATATATTGTAATCTCTCATTTGTTACGAGGAAAATCTTCTTGAATATAGAAGCAAAACTCTGCCCAAATTGAAAGGTGAATACTGAGACTTTGAGCTCAGATTGTAGTTCATATTATTTTATTTGATTGAGAAAGCAAGTGACTTGTAGACTTTGTGTTGTTATAGCTTGTGCTATTTTAGGAAATTGTTCTTATGTCTGTTTCTTAGGAGCATTCTTGTTTATTTGATCTAACAAGCATAACTAGCGGAAGTAATTAAGAAGGTGTCCTGAAGTCAATTGTGGAAGACTTTGTGCAGTCTGCAATTGTCTTTAGTTTGTTTGTTTATTTTCTATTTCTATGTAAAGGACCTTAGGATGACTTTGTACCCCCATTGTTCTTCGTATCTCACTCTTTGGGTAGTTGAAGTGGAGACTTTGTGCTACACTTCATTCTGCTGGTTACTGCACCCTCTTGGCACCCTGTTACTTTTCCTACCAAAAAGATTCCTATTGTTTTCAAGAACAAACACTTCTGAAATAAGAGAAGTGCCTTCTATCACTTCACCAAGGTTTATACTATCCAAGAAGGGATCTGGCTCTTGGTTGAATGTTACTTTTGAAAGAAGAGAAGTGCCATCACCAATCACCTAGTATTTCTCCTCTGTTTGTCAGCATCATCTCTAAAAGAAGAGAGATGGATGGTTCATTCCACCCTTGTGTCTTACTTTCTGCTTATATATATAGTATATAGCCTCTGCATATTTAATAGGGAACCTCCCCTTGATGAGAGGAGAGATTTGTCCCCTTTGGATGTGGTAAACCTGCAACATTGGATGACCAATCTCCCTATGTTGTGGTGATAGGAACTATTTTGGTCACCAGTTAGTTGGCTGACAAAATATTCACCCAACAGATATGACACTAAAATGGTCTTGACTTTTAATATTTCACGTTCAAGTTGTAATTTCACTGATATGATGGAGTGTTTAATTTCATCAATATGATGTTGTTACAATTCTACAACCTCAGAAAGAGGATACAACTTGTGTATAATATGTTTGTTTGGATGGTTATAGGTGAAAACACATATAGAAATAAATATAAAAAATAGTTTTATATACAAAATATCATGTCATGTGTGGCCATCAATTTTTCATAATGTTTCACTTGCATGTGTGAAATTACTAAACAAGTTTCAAAACTATAGATATAACCTCAAGTATATCACTCCATGCATGCAATAGATGAATTAGTGAAATTTATTAAATATAATATAGAATGATTTATCTACATAGAATGACTACCTCTTTTTATTAAAAATATCTAGCATAAGTGTCAACATTACAATGATAACTCTCTCAAAAGATTCAACCTTACACATTGGCTTTCTACATCCTTAAATAAATAAGAATAAGGTTTGGGTTAGGGTTTTGAAGAGATGTTTTCTTGTATGACAAATCTTCTTAAGATTATTAATAGTAGAAGTGACTTAAGTCAAAAAACTAATTGATACTATTTTCTAGTTATAAGATTTGGATAAGTGTAAATATAATTAGTGTCTATATATATTTACAATTAAATATAGAAGTACATCTTAAACCATATAATAGTGTATGAGTTATTAAATACACTAACAACATATAAATATTAGATTTTAAATCTCAATATTTTAATGTTAAAAAATAATAAAATTGACTCAAAATTATACCTTTTTTCAAACATGGATACATTTGTATTATTAAAATAGCATAAAAAATTAAAAGTACTTTGTGTATTTAACATAAAACAAAAGAAATTATTGCAAACAATTTTTTCTTTTATTTTTTTAATTTATTATAAATAAAGTTTAATTATGGGTTATTAATGAACTTCTAATGAATTACAATAAAGATAAAAAAAATTAATAATTTTTAAATGGTTAAATAGGGACAACTTTTTTTCACTCATATTTATATATAATAGATAAGAATAAAAATTATACTTGCATAATTAAGTTTGAAATGCATGAAGGTGGGAATAAGACTCCAAATATTTCAACCAATCACATTAAAGATAAATAGGTTTTTCTATATTTATTATTAAAAATTATGTAAGTTGTCAATTGATAATATTAATAAATTTATTCAAATTAAATTATTATATTTTTATTGGTTGGAAGGCATAATATTTAATCAAAACTTAGAAAATGGGAAAAACTATAGTCTCCTTTGAGACTAATAATTCTCTTAGGTTATTGGTGGGTTCGTTAATAATAATTGTATAGTTTGACAATAAAGTAGTGGGTATAATAGTGTTTTATCTAAAATTTGATTATTGAATGAATAACACTTAATTAGATAGAATTAATAGAATATAGATTTTCATGTAAATTTATTGAAATAAACAATAAAATATAGTTTCGGCAAGTGTATTTTGCAATAAGTAAGTTTGACAAACACAATGAATAAATCAAAAGGATAAATAGAAACTTATCTTATTTCGATATACTTTCTTGATCTCTACGATTTGATAAATTGACTAAAGAGTATAACTTCACTATTTCAAAATTTGGTGATTGTTTTGAGCTCAAGATAGGATTGATAGACTTAGACAAGTATGGTGGTCAATCTTATCCCTATTAGTCAATTATGTCCTTTTGTAGTGAAGATCTGAAACTTATATGAGAGATACAAAGGCTTCAATACTGTTCATTTTTACTTTCATAATATTTGTTTCATATGTGAATGTAATTAAAATATCAAAACCCTAGTTCCTGTACATACACTAGATAGATATCAAATAACAAAAGGGGGGGAAATGGGGTAGTGGGAATGGTCGAGCTATCTTTAAAAAAAATTGTATAATTTTAGTGTTGTCTACATAACCAAATGGCCTTAGGCCAATGTAGTTCTCCTTTCTATGGATGTGTATGAAATAGTGATATGAAAATATACATGTTTCTTCTCCTAATTCACCCTTAGCATAAGCATGAAAATATAATAGTACTTCAAAATATAGCTCTAGCATTTTAGTATAACTAGATTTTCAATTTTGAATAGCTCTTGAAAATGTGAGAATACTTATCAAAACATAAGAGTGTTATGATATACCTTCTAATAACTTATTTTATATATGGGTTCTTATAATTTAAATTAAAAATTTAGTGGTGCACACAAGACACCCAATTTAAAGGAGACTCAACATAATTTAAAGGAAACTTAAAGACTTAAGAAAAGACTCAAGATAATTAAAAAAGGGGCTTATCTGGTCATAAAGGATTGTAAATTTAAAGGGTAAATATAATAAAATCATAAATCAAAAGGTGAAGAATATAAGAAAAGTTATAAAGTAAAAAGTGTAAATGTAAGAAACATGCACCATTAAGTGTTTAATCAGAAGCTAAGACTTAAGTAAATAAAGTAATTAAAAAGATATCACAAATAAGTTTTGTACCAAATTTAGGTGTCTAAAAATAATATCTCTCTCAAAAGATTTAAACTTTAGAATTGACCTTCTACATCCTTAAATAGATAAGAAGGTGGTTAGGTTTACGGTTTAGAAGATAAGTTTACTTGTACAATAAGTATTCTTAAAAATTTTAATAGTAGAAGTTGATTAAATCAAAAACTCAGTAGATAAATGTACATACAATTAGTGCTTATCTATATTTATAATTAAATATACAAGTATATCTTAAACCATATAATAGTGTATAAGTTATTAAATGCACAAAAAATGTGTAGCTATTAGATTTTCAATCTCAACATTTAAATGTTAAACAAGAGTAAAATGAACTGCAAATTATGCATCTTATCAAATATGGATGCATTTATAATATTAAAATAGTATGAAAAATTAAATATACATTTTGTATTTAATGTAAAGTGAAAGAAATTATTGTAAACATTTTTTTAATTTATTAGAAATAAGGTTGAATTATATGTTATCAATAAAATTATAACGAATCATGATAAAGATAAAAAGAATCTGATAGCTTTTAAATTGGTCAAATAGGGACAACTTTTTCTCACTTTTATTTATATATAACATATAAGAATAATTATTATGCTTGCATCACTAATTTTGAAATGTGTGAAGGGAATTAGAGTCTAAATATTTCAACCAATCACATTAAAGATATATATATTTTTATATTTATTATTAAAAATTATATAAAATTTTAATTGATAATATTAATAAATTCATTCAAATTAAAAATATTTTATTTTTATTGGTTGAAAGGCATAACATTTAATCAAAAGTTAGTAAAATGGAAATGCTGTAGTCTGCTTCAAGACTAATAATTATCTTATGTTATTGGTGGGTTCACTAATAATAATTTGTATAGTTTGAAAATAAATTGGTGGGTACAATACTAACTCTCTCAAAATGTTCAACTTTACATATTGGCCTTTTACATCCTTAAATAGGCAAGAAAAAGGTTAGGATTATAGAAGAGATGTTTACTTGTATAACAAGTTTTTTTAATATTATTTTTATTAAGGTTAAAGGGGGGAATTTGTTTAAACTAGTGTCCCCAAACCCTAGGAGAAGAAAAAACAAAAAAGAACCAAAGGACTACCCAAGTCCATAGAAAAGACAAAATCAAAACAGGGTTAGAGACAACCAAAACATAGCCCAAAAATAACTGAGAAACATCAAAAGTACCATAGAAGAAGAAAAAAAATCCTAATCCATGTTGATATTCCCTAAGTTGTCCTCCTAACAAATTTTCATCCTTTTGAGCTTTGAATCAATTTGTAACAACTTTTCTTTGTCAAGATCTTTTTGGTAGCTATTGCATTGAACCTATTTGCCTTTTCCTTTGCCAAATAACTTTGTTTCAAATAACTCTCTCAAGTGAGCTCTAATATTGTAAATTTTTTGAATCCACTCATTCATGGTATCCTTGTTTTAATTCACTAAGAAGTTGATATTGTTTTTAAGCTTCTCATTCTCATTTTCTAGCATGTCAACCCTAAATTGGAGACTCTGCATCTATTGGTTATCCTCCTTGGTAGCATTGACTTGATTCATTCTGTCATTCTCTTGCTATGAAATCTTAACCTTCCATTTAAAGTCTGTTATTTCCCTCATAAATCAACACATGATGGACTTTTAGAGGTCTATTTCTTCTACAATTTTATCAACATTTTTCTTTCCTTTTAAAGAACTCACTAAATTATTGAAATTCTCATTTAACTCTTGATGTTGCATATTAGAAGAAGGTTTACCTTTATCCTTAGAGTCATCTCTAGTCTTCCTTTTTCTAGACTCAGGAAGCTTAGGTTGAGAATTATTATGAGTTCCACCCAAGTCCTCTTATTGATTAACATCCTTAGGCCTAGACCTATCCTCTTCAACTAAGATAAAGTCACCCATAGTCTGACTTGTTTTACCCTTCTTGTCTAGTGGATTAAAAAGCACAATGGGAACCTTTGCCACACTCCTCAAATGCTTTTTGATATTATCTTGATTCTTAGTGAATTTGACCTCTGAACCTTTGAGAATTTTAATAGGTGGGCTCTTGAAAACTTTAACCTTGGGATTCTTGCAAACATTGCCAGGGTACTTGATCTAAACATTCTTAATATTCCTAATGTCCATAGGTTTATCCTCAATAATTTTATTTTGAGGTTGAGAAATTTCAAGATTGATTTGATTCATGCCCTTGAAGTACTTATGAATTAAGAAAATAACCCCTTCATGTCTGGGAATAGGGTAATTTCTATTTTTATATTTCAAGATGGAAGCTTATAAAGAGAGAATAATGTAGAAGGGGAGGCTCAAAGGTATCACATGCCTAAAATAATTTCAAAAAATGAACAAGGATCATCTGATAACATTATACCTACCTTCAAGTGTGATGTATTTCATTAGATGGAAAACAATTCTCCAAATGGCCTAGGTAGAGATTCACGATCAAATCCAGTGTGCAGAGTCTATAAGGTTTTTAATTCTTCCAAAAAAATCTCCTTATCTATTTTATAATCCCTAAAATATTTGAAGATTTTGGTTTCCTCTATTGCCAAGCCTATAACATGAGTAATTAGATCCAATGTGATTTATAATGTGACCCCATTGATGTTAAGGGTTCTAGCTTCCCAGGAATTAGCAAAGAGAATCAAAATATGTATGTCATGTCCTTCAATTTTTTCCATAAACCTTGTAAAACCCCTAACTTACAAGTCCTCCCAAATTAACTCATTTTTCTTGACTTATTTAGGCAATTTAAGTTCAATCATGTTCAACAACCCCATTGTGATCACAAAACCTCTAGAATAGGAAATAATAAGTCTTTCCCAAATCCAATAAGCTGAAGAACCGACAAACCCTAGAGCTATCTTTTTGATGCCTTTGGTTTTAGAAAACAAAACTTGAAGGATATTATTAATAATAGAATTCAATTAAGTCAAAAACATAATTGATACTCTTCTCTAATAATAAGATTTACATAAGTTTACATAAAATTGATGCATATTTATATTTATAATTATATACAAGTGCATCTTAAACCATACAATAATGTATGAGTCATTGAATACACTAACAATGTGTGGTTATTAGATTTTAAATATTAACATTTTAATGTTAAAAAATAGTAAAACTTACTAGAAATTATATATCTTTTCAAACATGGATGTATTTATAATATTAAAATAGTGTGAAAGATTAAATGTATTTAATTTAAAGTGGAAAAAATTATTACAAATAATTTTTATTTTATATTTTTTAGTTTATTAATAATTATGACAATGAATAATGATTTGGTTCAAACCAAAATTATATTTTCTTACCTTAAATGAAGAAAGATTACAAAATATATAGCCACAAATGTGACCATTTGCTTCACCTTTTAAGGTCACTATTCATCTACTGTTACAAGAAAAAACTCTCATGCACTTATGCACATAAGTTTAATTAGTATTATGTGAAATAATATTATATCCCCTTTAATCTATTAGGCTTGAGACCAAGAATACTTATGAACTTTTCAATTTTTTCTTTTCCAAGTGTTTTAGTCAAGATGTTTGCTGGTTACTTTACATTAGGACAATGCAATAATTTTACACTATCATCTTCCATATAATGTCGAATCAAATGGAGTTTTATGTTGATGTGCTTGGTTCAATTGTAAAAGATAAGATTCATTTCCATTTGAATTATAGATGTGTTTTCAATAATTAATGGTGTTGATAAAACATTTTTATCTTGAAAATATGAAAAAATCCTTTTGAGCCATAAAATTTCTCTAGTTGGCTTTGAAACTACCATGTATTGTGCTTCTATTGAAGAAATTACTAGTATTGATTCCCTCTTTGGCTTCCAACTAATGAATGATGTTCTCAAATTCATTATAAAACCCAATGTATATTTCTCATCTTCAAAATCACCAACATAGTCAAAGTATGAATATCCAACCAATTTTAAGTCTCTTGTTTTGGATTATTTAAGCCCAAAATTATATATTCCTTTTAGATATTGAAGGAATATTTTTTTTGCTACCCATAAACTTTATTTGGGTTATTACTGTAGTCATATAAAATGCAAAAAGTGGTAACTTGAGTGTGGCTTGTGACACCCAGCCCATAGGTCCCTCCTGATTACTTTCATGACCCTCATAGGCTTCTTTTCACTAATTCCCAATCATTTGTAGCCTTCTAGACTTAATTTTAGCTCAGTGAGACTGCTCTTTCCATGACTAATCCATCCCCCCAGGGCTTGTTAGCTCAGGAAAATAGTGCCACACTTGGACTATAGCATCGGTACCACTCCTATCTACTTTTGGTTCTCTTGTCCAAGTGTATTTTTGGCCTCAACGATCAGTTCCTTCTGGTTCCCCATCCTTCTCCTTGTTGGCCTAACGTGAGTACGTTCAACCCATGACCAATAGATCCCTATTAAATCCCATTCAAATATCATTTGGAAAACATTGGTAAATATCACTAAGTATGCAAGAATACAAATAAGACTACTCAATCAATCTTCCCTATTCTCTTCATAGAACCAACCAATACACTTACATGCTTATCTAAATCTTTACACTAGTCCCTAGCCACCACCTCAAGCACATATAATTTAGCATTTTGCATCTTCATACACACCATTACACAAAGCACATCAAGTGGGAGAACTACATATGGCTTGATCCCTAGTCAGAGTATTGGTATGTTGACAATATGCCCATACAAGGGGTGTAGATACACGTTTAATAAATCTTACACACACTAACCCCACTCTTTCTCAAAATTGGTCAAAGCACAATGGAGTATAAGGTTTGAATAGAAAATATACTCTAAAAGGATCTATATAGACTTTTGGATACCAAAACTTCATAGATAGGGTCACACAAACATAGTGAACAAAACCCAAAAAGCTCAGATCCTCAAGACAATAGTGGCAGAAGTGGACTACATCATTGGTGCCACTCCTGTCTACTTTCAACGCTTCTATCCAATAATAAAATGAAGGTTATATCTTAGTTTTTGATAGTGTCCTAGTCCTATATAATGAATATCAAACCCCTATCTCAACCGTATCAGTTAGTTTTTAGCTAAGTCTTCTTTTCCATCTCTTATTACTATTTTTAGAAAGGTCAAAATTGTAATTTAATTTACACAAATTAGTAGCTTAATTATTACATATTTATTTAATAATTTTACTACTTAGTCCCTTTTAAATAAATTAGGAATAATACATAAATATTCTCAAAATTGTTAAATCCTTTGATGAACTCGACTTACTTCATTTGCACATAAAAACCCTAGGGTAAATTTCTTGCTATTTTTTTCTATATTTTTTTTGATTTTTTACCTGCATAATAAAATAAAAAATTAGCATTAAATTTTTTTAGTAATTTTAAAATAATTTTTTTTTCAAACCCTAGTTGCCCATAGTAAGTCCTAGTATTTTCCCAATAATTTTCCAATAATTTTTTGATTTTTTACTAGCATATTAAAATAAAAAATTGACTTCATATTTCAAAAACATTTATTTTTCAAAAACCTAGTTGCATACATTAGGTCTTGTGAAATCACAAATTTTCCAATAATTTTTTTTCATTTTTTACTTGCATATCTAACTTAGAAATTTACATCAAATTTTCATAATAATTATCTGTCAAACCCTAGTTGCATACACTAGGTCCTATTTCTTTTGAGATATCACCTTACATTATAAAATCAAAGTACAAAAATGGATCTCACTTGTTTATAAAATTTTCTTACATTTCTTACAAATAATAAGGAGACCATCATTGGTCCTATCATGACATAAATGATGAAGTTTATCATATGTTAGTTCAAAGATTTATTATTTGTGTTTCATGCTTATTTTTCATAATATGGGATGATTTTAAGAAATTTATTATTAAACATGCTAAGATATATTTTGCATCACCTCCCTTGGAGCCTCTATCCTATGTCGAGTCATGTTGCATGGTCTATTTTATTCTTCCCTAGGTCACTACCCATTGCTAGAGAGCCGAGTTGATACCCTTTGTCCCTCCACCACCTCAACCTATCAATTATCTCTGCTCTCCTCTTGTAGCTACTGCTTATCCTATATAGATTGTAAATAATGCAGTTATAGCTATTACTCAACTTATCACCATGCCTCCTCCACCTAGTTAAGAGCCCCATCACCCTCCCATTCCTTCTCATCCCTTGCCCAACCCACCAGCACAAGTAGATTTGCACAAGGCATATGATATTGTTGATAGTTGAGAAACACACTATCTAAGATTTCCATGTTAGAATTGCTTTAGAAAGCCAATGTGTTCAAGGACATTCTCTATCAGGCACTTACTCAAACTTCTATGCCCATTGATTCAAAGACTTCTTATTTTGCATCAGAGGTTAACACACTATAAACTATAGAAGATGCTATTACTTTTGATCATGATGACATGCCATCTTAGACAATTGTTGATCAAAATTTACCACTATTCATACAAGCTCAAGTCAAAACTAGTGCAGTTAAGAGATTTCTAGTTGATAGTGGTGTCAAACTTAATATATGTAATATTACATTCTTATATACCATGGGTGTGGACATGGAATCCATGGAAAAATCATATAAGAACATTAGAGGGTTTGATGATGTAACATGAAGACATTAGGTACCATTACTTTGGATATCATGGTAGGACCCAAAAACCGTCTCTGCATAATTTTAGGTCATGCGTGGTCCTCTTCATTATAATATTTTACTCAGATGACCCTAGATACATGTCATGGGGGTAGTTCCATCTAATCTTCATTGATGTGTTAAGTTTTTCCATGAAGGATACCTATACACATGTCCAACAAATAACCAACCATTCAGATATTGTCAAACTACAGAGTCATCTTCAACTATTTCACTAGATGTTGCACCTCATATAATAGTTTAACCACCACCTCATTGTATTTCTCTTGATCATATACATACATATGAGGTTGGAGAGACTAACACTTCTCACAGTCCTCCACTTACAGTTGTGTCCTTATCTCTAGATATTTATCTAGTCACAATAGCTTCAATCATTCTAGTTACTCCATCAATCACAATTTCTACACCTTTTACAATTATACATTCTTTGATAGTGGTTCTAGTCGTATCAATTGATTCTATAGATACAATTACTCCATCAGTTATAGACACTCTCATAACACCATTGTCTTCTACTACTATAGTTGATGAGACTCCCATATCATAGTTACCCCTTGTGGTAAATTCTGAGTTACCATATGTCTATGATGTTGATACAGATTCCCAAGCCTTTTTAGATGATGATACGACACCCACACTCACATATGACTATTTGTGTTGGTTGAGCTTTATGCCATTAGGCCTAAGAGAGTATCGAGATGAATCTAGAGCTCACATTACACATCCTACATCACTTTTAGCATCTCACAGTACACTTGAAAGATATAATCTACATTTATGACCATATATAGATCACTCAATACATATAGTTCACATGGTTACCTTTATAGATATAGAACTAGTCATTCAGATTTAGGTGGACAACTCACAACATCAACCATAGATTATGTTATAGATGTTAATTAATCATGGATTAATCAAATTACCTATAGTAAGGCATAGATCTATTAGTAGATTATCATAGTAGGATGGTCACCCATTTTGTCTTTTTCATAGGATCACAGGCCATGATATAAATTCATGTATAGAATTACAGTCAAGATTGGATAAACTATAGGTTTAGGGTATTATTTATATTACAACACCAATCTCACTATCTTCTCTACTTCCATCGAAGTAATCTACTCTGAGAGCTAAACATCCTAGAGAAGAATCAACATCTCCACCACTAAAGCAACCTTCAATTCACCTTTGGTAGGATGACACCATGTACACGGCTTCTACAACATATGATGATATTTATGATGATGATCTTGAGGCATTTGATGATTGGTCATGATCCCTTCTTCCATATCCATCCCTAGCGAGCTCCATACTTGGACCCTTTATCCCCTCCATCTTAGTCTTTTATGTCATCATGTACATATTACTTTATTCATATGCTTGTATATAGCCTTTTTTTCTAATGATTGTACATAGTTCTTTTTTAATTTCTTGTACATAATCTTCTTGTGATTTATTGTATATAGCTCAAAATTCCAAAAATAACATAACATTTCAAAATACAAAAACATTCAAATATGCCATGACACCAAAAGCATTTTGATTGTATGCATTATCCATGATTTACATTTATACTGCTATACTAGACTTATATTTTTTGTTTTATGCTATTGTTTGTTGATTTATCTACATTACCATGCTTCACTTGATCTCATTTGAGTGTGTGCAGTGACATCCAACTCTTTGATTGCTTAATTATACCCATTGAGGGGGTCTCTTACTTCTACATTCAAGACATACATCGATATATTTACCTATTAGGGGCATCTTCTACATGACTACACCATCTAGGTTATGTCATTTCTACACCACACACTCTAGTTATCATGATGATGTACATTATTTACTAGCTTACATAGATTACTCTATCAACCCTCACTAGTATATAGCACTTGTGTATTTCTTAGCATATACCTAGTCTTATAATAACATGTATTGCATACTTTCACATTCTTGTTTTGATTAGTTAGATGCAATTGTATTTCTGGTTTTTACATGCTTTCTTTTCTTGCTCTGCATAGCTAGATTGATTGCATTCCTTAGTTCGTGTTTGTCTCCTGTGTGTGCCTTAGGACATTTTCCAATGTCCTTTGTCTGTACTCTTCTATGTGATTGTGGCTTTCATGCCAACCTTAATTGTTTCAATTATATGTGTATGCAACATTTGAACATGTCTTATATACTTGATTTTAAATTTAAGTGACATGTGCCTATGTCCCTTATTTGCTTGGCCCCTTTGCCATTTTTATATGCTTATTACCTTGTGTTCCTATTTCTTGTTTGCTTCTCATTGTTTGCAATGCCATGATCCACATCATGCATTATCTTGCTATCTTAGATGCCATGATGGACATCATACTCCATCCCTCCTTGCCAACTAAAAACTAAAAACTAATACTTCCAACTCCAGTTTAATACTTTGCACATGACTATTTCATTATTATATCTATCTAGGCATACCCCTTTTGATTTAACAAATCTCTCATTACAAACCATGGTATATCTTGAAATATCTTATTGATTATCATTGCTATATCATGTATCATTGTAGTATATCACACTTACAGGGCTCTTTCTTTTGAGGGCAGTCATTGCAAGGTCTTCATTCCTCCCCTCAAAAGAGGGGGAAACAAATAGGGGTTTTGTCACAAAGATCAAAGCTCCTAATGGTAAAAAAAGTAACATTCAACACATGTAGAACAACCATACATCAAACCAGTCAGAATAGACTAGTTAGACAGTGAAAATATCAAAATAGTTACCAGATATAGCCTAGGATAGTAGTGTCAAGATTGGACTATAACAATGATGCCACTACTATCCATTTTTAGTGCTCTTGTCTAAATAGAAAACAAACTAAACTTTATGTAATAAAGCAAAAAAGTTGGTTCAACTACATTTTTGCATAGTCAAACCAGTTTAGAATCAATATTTTTCAATACATTTTGCTCAAAGAATCTAGATATAGGGGGCATCATGCACGACATGATGGCTCTCACTTCTACTTTCAGATATGGTAGTTGGTATAACTTCTAGATTAAAACCCATGTTTTAGACACTAATGATTTGGGGGCAATGTGTGCAACATATTTATTTTCTTTTCTTTTCATTTTGAGTTCAACAATATGCATGCATTCTTAGTAGTTGCATGCCTTATTTCATCTACAGGTGGCTAGCTTCATTTTAGATTAGCTTTCATATAAGCCTAGTGTACCAGTTTTGAAGTGGATTCTATACAATCCTAATCTCCATCTTTTAGAGTGGCCAAGAGTGGTCTAATTCCAACATACATTCAACTATCTATGCCAACATTGTTAGATCATAGTACATTCATGGGCTTCAAGAGCCATCTCATATGACACACATTTCATATTGGTATCAATTTATAGTTTCACTTACTGGGTAATGATAGAGCCAAAGGACTTGTTAGATTTTGTATTCTTGAGCCACCTACTCAGAGGGATTGGAAACATAGTCCAAACATTGATTAACACATGTATGATCACCTAGATTCATTTAGTAGATGACGATGGATCCAAAGGGATAACCTTTGCATTATTGAGCCATTTTTAGAGAATTGAGCACTTGACTCTGTTCACAATATTAATCTTGGTATAACACACATCCAACATCACTCAACATCACTTAGCATCAAAATAGGTTTTGTATTGGTCTGCATACTTGGTGAGATATATTCATTCATTTCTCTTCCTCTCTCTCTTACCTAGCTTTGTACATTCTTATTTTAGATATAACATATCTATTAAGAAATAATCTACTCTTTTTTTCTCTTGCATATTTGTACTTCACAACATTATCTCTCTACACACACCCAACATCATACATCTTCATGAGCTTCACCCTTTCAAGTAAGTTCAGGTATATTTTTTATTTTTCCTTTATCCTAGTATTTCACTTTACTGCATGACTAGAATAAAATGGGGGAAAATGTAGTCATATAAAATTTAAAAAAATAGTAAATTGAGTGTGGCTTATGACACCCAACCCATTGGTCCCTCCTGTTTGCTTTCATGACCCTCATAGGATTCTTTTCACTGATTCCCAGTCATCCATAGCCTTTCAAGCTTAATCCTAGCTCAACCAAACTACTCTCTCCATGGCTAATCCATCCCCCCAAGCCCCATTAGCTCAAGAAAATATCACCACACTTGGACTATAGAACCAATACCACTCCTATCCACTTTTAATGCTCCTATCCAAGTGTATTTTTGGCCACAATGGTTAGTTCCTTCTGATTCCCCATCCTTCTCCTTATTGTCCTAACACGAGTACATTCAACCCATGACCAATAGATCCCTATAAAATCCCAATCAAAGATCATTTGGAAAGGGTTGGAAAATATCACTAAACAAACAAGACTACTCAAGCAATCTTCCCTATTCTAAGCATACAGCTAGCCAATACATTTACAAGCTTATCCAAATCCTTACACCAATCCCTAGCCACCTCAAACATATCAAGTTTAACATTTTACATCTTCATACACACTATTACACAAAGCACATCAAATAGGGGAACTACATATGGCTTGATCCCTCTTTAGAGTATTGTTATGTAGGCAACATGCCCACACAATGGGTGTGGATACATGTTTAGTGAATCTTACACACACTAACCCCCCTTCTTTCTCAAAATTGGATAAAACACAATGGAATATAGGGTTTAAAGAGAAAATATGATCTAAAAATAGCTCTATAGACTTTTGGCTGTCAAAACTTCATAGATAGGGTCACATAGACATAGCGAACAAAACCTAGAAAGTTTAGATCCTCATGAAAATAATGATAGAGGTGGACTATAGTACCGGTGCCACTCCTATACACTTTCAACACTCCTATCCAATCGTAAAATGAAGGTTAAATCTCAATTTGTGATAGTTTCCCAATCTTGCATAGTGAATATTAGACCCTATCTTAGTCATATTATTTAGTTTCCATCTAAGTCTTCTTTTTCATCTCTTATTACTATTTTTATAAAGGTAAAATTTTTAATTTAATTTACATAGATTATTAGATTAATTATTGCATATTTATTTAATGATTTTACTACTCAAACCCTTTTAAATAAATTAGAATTAATACACAAATATTCCCAAAATTGTTAAATTAATTACATGAATCTATAAAAAACACCAATAACAAAAATTAAATATCTGGTCTAGTTGTGTTCACATAGACCAAACTTCCAATGATTTATTTGTATTTAGTGGTATCTACCAAATCTATGGTATCTTCTGATGTTAATTTTAGATTTTGTTCCATGGACATATTGAGAGGCTTACAATCTATCATTCTTAATTTGCTCAGAGTTTCACCAATATATTTATATTGATTGATGAAAATGTACTCTAATTTTTGAATGACTTCAATACTCAAATAATAAGGAAGATAACCGAAATCTATCATTTCAAATCCTTTCATCAAATTTGCTTTGATTTTTGCAGTGTACCTCTCATTATTTCTTATGATGAGTAGATCATCCATATACACCAATACAAATACAAATGTTTTGACAAAAAGAGTTATGTATTCAAACTCAAAACTCTTAAAATTCATGTTTAGGAGGATCTCAAAAAGATTTTTGTACCATGATCTTTGGGCTTGTTTCAAACTATATAATTATTTTTCCATTTTGCACACTTTGTGCCCTTGACCATCCATTACAAAACCTTTTGGTTGAGTCATGTACATTGTTTATTTGATATCACCATTTATAAATGTAGTTTTCAAGTCTATTTTATTAAATTTACATTCATTTTTGTGTTTCTAAATCTAAATAAGTTTGAATAATATCCCATTTAATGTTGGTGCAAAGGTTTAATTGTAGTCTATCCCTTCATTTTGAGAAAATTCCTTTGTGACAAGCCTTGCTTTGTGTTTGGAAAGTGATCCATCTAATTTTTATTTGTTTCAAAAGACCCAATCACAAACAATGTGTTTACATTTTATTGGAGGATCAACCAACACCCAAGTTTCATTTTTGACCAATTCATCATACTCAATCTTCATTAATTTTCAATATGCATCAATCTTTTTAGCTTGTTTGAAGGAAGTAAGTTTAGAGTCAAAATCAATGTTGACTTGTTCTTTTGGAGGGTCATCTAAGGTAAGATTTTTTTATCTTATCTCTAATTTCATAAAGGAACTTATGTGATTTTTGTGTGGATATATGTGCACTTCGAGTTCCTATTTTTTCAAACTTATCAAGTTTGACATATTTCAATGTCTGTTTGGCCCATGTTTTTATATTTTTCTAAGTAACTTTTAAAATCATTGGTGCCTCATTTTATTGATCTAAAACTCCTTCATTTTCTGACATAGGACCACCTTATTTCACTTTCTTCCATAGAGTGTGTTTCATTTTCAAATATAGGAGTCAATAAAAGTTCAGCATAAATCTTTATTTTTTAGAACCTCCATATAAATCTCATGTAGAACATAAAATTCAGCATATTTCTCAAGTCCATTCAATTATTGACTTATGATTGTTGTGTCCTTTATAGTTTCACAAAAGTCATCTCTTGTGATAATAAATTTCTTGATTTTTCATCATAAAGCTTGTATGACTTTGAGGATTCTGAGTAACCAAAAAGGATGCACTTTCTACTCATGTTATCCAGCTTCTTCTTCTTCTCTTTTAGATTAATTTTGTCACATGTGGATCCAAAAATCTAAACATATCACACTAAAGGAAGATGATCACACTAATGTTCATATGAAGTATTCATTTTAAGGGTTGATAATGGTGACCTATTATAGAGATACATGCCACATGCACAAAGTTGGGGGACAAAAAACATAACAAACTTGAAAACACAAATTTTTGTTTGCAAAGGGTGTATGCCCTTTTCAAAAGGGTGTATAACATTTTCAAAAGGGCGTATACCCTTTTCAAAAGGGTGTACTCCTTTTTTTCCAAAAAACTTGTGTCTCAATTTACTTGTCATGGTGCCAAAGTAAAAGGGTATATGCCCTTTGTGGAGCAAAGGGCATACATAGACTAGAGGTAGGAGCTGAGAATATTCTTAGACATGACTATTAGAAGTGGACAAAAATTTAGTGTGCTCAAGTTTTTTAATCATAGACTTATCTCACTTTATTGTGATAAAAAGTAATCGTTATGAATTTTGTGCTTGTGTCTACTAAGTAATTTGAGATATCACAACTTATGTTATTTTGCATAGAAATTTATACTTGGCTTCTCTTATCTTTGAAACCCTAATGACACTTTGATAGCTTGAAAACTTAAAATAAAAGAGGGGAGAGTAATGTTATTAGCAGAACTCAATCACCTCTTAATTATTATCAACTGCCTATGTATCTAATACTCCATTACAGAAAATCAAGACCACATAGTTCTCCCACATAGAGTTAATGTGGAATTATGATATTTTGAATATATGTATGAAATTATAAGATGGATTGAATAATTTAAATTAATAACTCTTAGATTTATTTATAAGTCCCTTGAATTATTTTATGGCTTCTCCTCGTGAGTGATCTTGAATTTTAAAGAATATAGCATATTTTATCAATGTGTATAAGTGTCAAAATTTTAGAGAAGTGAATTCTAATTGGTCCAAATGAATGACCTTCAATGTGTATTTATATGATTTTTTTTTGATAATTTCCTTTAATTGACCATGTGAAACATGAAAGAAGACCCAAAAGAATATTTTTAATTTTAGAAACTAGCTGTTAAAGGCTCATATAGTAAAAAGTGAAGCCTTAAAAAGCTAGCTAAATGAAAATAGAAGCTACGAGAGACACAAAATTAAAATACTCCATTTTTATTTTTAAAGGATCACATAGAGCCAAAGCTTATTAATTTTTTCAAATATTAAAGAACATTCGGGGGTAGGTAAAATGAGCCATAATTTTTTTTTTAATATTTTAAATAATTCACAAAGTCAAACTAAACTATACAATACAACATGGGCAAACATGGGAAAAACATAAGCATGATTAAATGAACATTTGTAGATTTATTGGGCCACATAGACATGATAGGGGAAAAATTGAAACATTTTTCATTAAATTATCCTATAATTTGTACATGGTTAGGTGAGCTATTCAATTTCTCTTCTTGTTCATCTTTTCTATATGTTTTAATTTACTCATTTGAGAAAAGTGTTTCTTCCTTATATTTTCCAAATCCCTTAATTATATAAGTCAAGTCCAGTAGCCTTTGTTGTTTTATATGCATTATTTTATTCAAATATTTTTAAATGTAATGTATTATATGTTTATTTCCCACAATTGATGAGTAAAGTTACGATTGAGAGTAATCATCTTTCTATTTTTGTCCTTCTTCATCTAAACCCATTCCCACATTCAGTTCCCACCTCTTGCATTATATTACTTTGTTATGTTTTCACCTTCCTTATTTCATATTAAAATGGTTATATGTTTGTAGTGATAAATATTCAACCTAATTCTTGATATTACATCACTGTATATTTTTATTTTCTCTCTCCATTTTCCCTTTCAATATTTATTTTGAAGCTCTTAGCTTATGTAGGATATCGCTAGATTAGGAAATGAAAACAACTAACTATAGAGGTTCTTTTACAAATGTAGCCCCACAATGGAAAGAGATCTCATGTTTTTTTTGAAATATAGGCTACATTGATTAAACATTTAAACACATCAATAGGAGATAATAAACCCTATAAATGATTCAAATGATTACTTGGAGCTAAAGAATAAGAGTGGGGTTTACCATAATTAATGTTCATGTGGGGCTTACTACATTATGGAAACAAGGTCAATTATCATAAGGGTCAATAAGAATGATTTATACATCCAATGAGAGAGGATTAATAATCAACATTAACTAAGCACCTATTTTCAATAAATACTACAATTATTTTTGGGATACCAAGGAAAATGTGCTTGAAGAACACTATTTTAAGCATCGTGTAAGGGAGGTTATGGATATTGGGAAGTGTAGACACCTAAATCTAGCCACAACTAGCTTCAAACTAGACTTTAGATTGATTCATACCAACCACTAAAAATTAAGCCTACGAATCACTAAATGTCCCAATTTTGCTTATGCATCATTCTTCAAAGCTTAGAATCATGTTGAGGCATCCCTATTTGGGATACTAGCCTATAATCAATAATAAACTCTGACGATTCATCCTTAATTAACTTATAACATCATAAATGTCAATTTGGCGTATAGACCTTTTAAGTGGGGCACTTACACACTTGATCAAATCTTGAAAGAGCTAAAAGGTTAATCATAATCAATTAAAAAAATTAAATAAGATTAAATGCTAATTTAAATTATCCATTTGAAATTAATGAATATTTAAAAATAGAAATTCTAAAATTTAAAATACCAAATCCTTTCATCATTTCCTTTATGAGTTTTCAAGCTCTTTGAAAATATCCTAAAATATCGATTTTGAGAGTCATGCCTAGCAATAACAAATCACAATTACTTGATAACTATTAACTCAACTAGAGTTAGTTTTAGCTCACATAGGTTTAGTTTTAACCCATTCCAAGCCTAAACTCAACCTTAACTCACCTTGGATGAGAGTTAATTCTTAAGGCTATAAATACAAGGCCATACCTATTCATTTCTAAGCTTAGATATTATAGAGTTATTATGCAGGATTTATTCCATAAGATTCATGAAAGTAGTGTTACCATGCCCAAATATTAATATAAGTAACATCTAAGCCAAGGTGACAAGGAGAGAAGGAGCCAAACAACCTCCATTAATGAAAAATTCTCGATGAACAAACTGAGCAAGCCATTTAACAAAGCTATTTAGATTTCCAACGAAGGTAAAAGAGTTGTCTTTTATGTTTTTATTGTGATTTCAATTAGTTTTTGTTACCTAAGCTATCCCTAGTGTTTAGGCTAGATGTGTTAGGACTTTAGTGTGTTCATTTCATTTGTTTTATGAGACTAACACAAGATTAACCTCCCCTCTATGTTAAATCCGTGTCCACATGTTGGCACATTTGGTGGGACATAATTATCCCATATAACCAAGGTTATTAATATACTACTTTTAGTTTTGCTAATGGATGCTTTAAAATATTCAAAATTAAAGTTTTAACTTCATTTTTCAAATCTTTCTATTTTTAGAAACTCACATGTTTTAAAGATCGATGCCATTTTATTTCAAAATTGATAGGGATCGATGCTGATTTTCTATATCAATGTTAGTTACTAGAATCGACCATGATCCCTATGCAAAAAATGGAGCACTACGGAGACATAGCTAAACTTGAGTTTTTCTTGATCCATCTATCTTCATTCTATGTTTATAGAATCTTAATATTGCTTGTCTTACTCATTTCTTGTAGGATCTAATGAGGTGTTTTGATTTTTGAGCTTATTTTATAAATCATTTTTTTGTCAAAATAACCTATGTTTTGTTGTTTCTTTATAGGAAACATCAATGATTTGATAGATTAACATTGATTCATGTGGATCGATATCAATTTTTATGTAGATCAACAATGATCCATCTTTGTGAAAGAAAATTAGAAAACCTGAGAGTTAAATTCTAAATGTTGTTTTCTCACTTGAATTTGAAATTCTAAGCATGCAAACCTTTTAACAAATTGCAGGTCCTGAAGTGGAAAAAACAAAGTTTGAGTACTTATAAAACTTACACACATTCTATTTGGTGCTTAAAACAAACTTAGTTATTTTCATCTCTTAGTTTTTTTTAAATTTTTTTCATGTTTATCAAAAACTAATGCCAAAGGGTTCAAAATTCATAACACATTCGGTTTTGGTGATAAAAATAAACTCTCACATTAGGTAAATAATCTTTAGAGTTTCATTTGTATGCTTGTTTATTCAAAGTGTTTATTTAAGCAAAATGAGTGACACATGTATGTTTTCCCCCCATCCCCTTTATAAAACTTGGGTGATAAAAAACACTCATTCTTTGCCTTTATCATTTTGGTTTAAAAGCGTGGAAAGAAATTCACTAAGGCCCTCCCTAAATCTGCATGATTTGGCTGACCCCAAAATGACTATAAAGTATTTTCACTTGTCTTTATTTTCATTTATTTTGGATTATGAGCGGGAGTTCATTGCTTACTCATGGGTTATTTAGTGAAACATTGACTTGAGAATTCATCTCTCAACATCATTTCAACCTACTCAATAGTGGGGTATATAAATTGAGGGTGACTCATTAAGATGCTTGTTTTGAGTGATTAAAACAAGCTCTATTAGTGGTTCTTAGCCTTAGGATGTAGGGGCAACTCAAACATCACATTAAACTAAGCAAGCAATGGATATAGTGGTTATGAAAAATACAGGAATTTTTCATAACAAGCTGATTGACATGAATCAAAATGGTGTGATTTCATCTTTATTGTTAACCATAATTGGGACTATCTAGATATGAGTGAAAATTGATAGTTTATAACAACCCTACTTGTCATGGAAATACTACTGATGCAGGGTGAGTAGCCCAAAGTTTCATGTTATAATATAAACTCTTGAGAGAATAGGAGGCCTAAAAACCCTAATTTTCATGCACTTTTAATTTTTAGATTAATAATTAATATCCTCTCAAAAATGAGTATATTGAAATTTTTTGACAATATTATGTAACCTTATTAGTTTTAGTATTTATGACATTACACTTAGGTGTTTTCATCATTTTATCCTTTCTTGCATGGTTTTGAGTCTAAAATATTTGTTTATCTTACCAAATCAAATCAATTCTTACCTATACAACACTCCTTTATTTGAGGAAACATTACGCTGGTTGTTTGATATCACACATTTACCTTAGTCTTTGGACAAACTTGTTTGTGTGTGTGCCATTTGATTGAAAAAGGTGTTGTTACACTGCCCAATTCATTCCAAGTTTTATGCATTTAAGTCTTGAAACAAACCATTGATCACATATTTACAGCATGATAATGTCATTATGCTACTCAAATCATTTTGAAGACTTGTTTTCTTTGTGTCCAATTCCAATTTTAAAACCAATATCATGTGTGCCTTTTGGATCTATACCTAGTGCCATTTTGCCATTCATTCTTGTATAGCTTGTTGTTTGTTTAAAGAAGTCTAGTTTTCTAAGTTGGGTTTTTAATTAGCCTTGACAAGTTTAAATCAAAAAATTGATTGATTTCTACCTATGCCTTGTGTAATTTTGGCCTATACATTGATCTTTCACTTTTGGGTTGTGAAAATTAGGTTGATTCTTTATTCAATTTGAAAACTATTGTTTGTGCCTAGATTTGGGGGAAGTAGTCTATCTTTCATATGCCTAGAGTTTTATGCTTTATACCAACTGATAAATTTCATGTTCAAATCTGAATGCCTAGTTTATGCCAAAGTTTTTCAATTTTTTTAGATTAAATCTCCTACCTTTTTTTGTTTAAAACTTTAGCTTTTGTGCCTTTTCTAAAAGACTTATCAATACCTATTTTATGCCTTCTCTGAAAGACCTAGTAAATTTTGTTTTCTTTAGACTATACTTGTTTGAAATACTTTGTACTAGAGTTTGGCATTATATTTTTTATTCATCCACTTGACCTTTTGTTTGAAGACATTTGATGTTATATTCTACTAGAACAAGTTTTAGCACAATCATTTTTGGAGATACAACTCCACTTTTAGACCAAATTAGACCAAGTTCAAAGCTTTTGTATTTTTAGACATTGTTTTAAGAGTTTGTAGAAATCTGGACCTACTTTCATGAAACATTCATCATTGATTTGAATATGTCTCACTGTAATCATAGCATCTATGTACAATCCATGATATGATAATGTGGTCACACAAGATGACTTTGTTCATGGCCTTTATGGTGATGACATTGTTTATGAGATGGATCCTTATCCTCCTTACACTACTCAATTAGGGGAACAAAGACAAGATCCTCTAGCCCACTATTTGGTCAACATGCCTCCATACTTAGGTCATGACTAAGAAAAAATAGTGTAATACCTTGCTAGCTTACCATTGGTTGTGGACCAAGTTCAACAACAACCATTATAAATTATGATGCCATTGACATATGATCCATATTTTTTTGATCACCACTTGATTGAAAATAAGGACATAGTTTTAATCAAAGCTATAGAAGTAGGGGTCAAGTTTCCAGTAGACTTCCTGTTGATTTGGTGGATTATACCCTCTAAAGGGAGGCTCATCTCTCTTCATCCACATGACACAATGGAGACATCCCTCTTGTTGTGGGTGGAAAATGTGAGGGATAAATCTCTAGATTAGGGGATAGTTCCCCTTGATGCACCTTGAGACCCTATATTTATTACTACTAACAATGGGGGGGGATGAAAAGGGAGAGAAATATTGGAAATTAAAACCTAAACTAAAGTGGTGATGTACCAAAATGGTTGGTCTACTTAGCTTTGACATAAATTTACACCAAAAAAAAGCTGATATACGCTTCATTTGGCATGAGAAACTCTTATAAATTAGTGTTTCAATAGGGGGTCCTATGGAGATATAGGGAGTAAGAACTACTAGAGGTGTTCTAAGACACACTGTGGCAGCCTATTTACATGCACCTATACTCTGTTGTGGACACTTCTTGCTGACCTATAAAATAAGAAATCACAATAAACTAGACACGTTGAAATCATTTTGTGAAAGCATGAAAGAAAATGACTTAACACAAGACAAAACCATAGACATATGCAAAAGTGCAAACTCAAATGGAGGTAAAAATGCTATGGCTTGATTCAAGGTAAATTCTTGCAGGGCTTTACCATACAAGCTGAGAGATATCCTCTCAAAATGAGAATTTATAATTATATAGAGCAAGATGCTAACATAACAAGGAAAGGAAACCCATGCTGGAGTCAATCACTTATGAGACAAGAGACCATGCTGCTTCCATATTATTTAAACTACATATGGGATAGCCATGCTATAAATGTCCAATATATCTCCCTTGCTATCTTAGGCCTATAAAAGTATGGGATACTCCTTCTAGCAACTGATAAAACTATCCATAAGTTGTTTTGGTTGGACCATGATCTCTTTAATGCTGGGCACAACTAGCTGTGTGTTAATGGTGAAGCATGAAAACATGGGTTGTTCTCCTCTATAGTTCAAAAACCAATCTATTTATTGGTTTTTAGTAGATATATTCTACCTAAATGTATTAAATCCTTCTATTGAGTTATCTATGCCACTTGTCTTGGTCTGAGTGGTCACTGATTCTATCCTATATCTTTATCAACAACTGAAACTATTCCTTATTTTATCTTTTTTGCTTTGTCTTTGCCCATCTTTTATCTCTTTCCTTCGACTTCTCCTTTGCCTTAGCATTTTCTTTGCTTTCTCTTTATGGGTCTTTCTATGGGTGGGATTTTCTTTGACATGTCCTTCAAACAAAATGTTCGAAGGAATTCCTTCAAATATTTTGTCTGAAGGAATTCTTGATTGGTTCCTCTCTTTGCCTTCCTTTGTCTTTAGCTCTTCAGTGGCCTTTATTTCCTGATTTCCTTCAAAATTTTGTCAAAAAGAATTCCTTTGTACTTTCTGGTTTGTTTGGCCTCTTCCTTTTTTTTGGGTTTTTTGCCAGATTTTCCTTCAGACATTTTGTCTAAAGGAATTCTTTCTTTTGATTGCTTCTTTTTCTAAATGTCACATACCTTTCAAGCCTTTTGTCTTTATTCTTCACTTGTTCCTGGTGCCCTCTACAAGGGCACTTGGCTTCCCAAATTACCCTTCAAGGAAATTGAAATGGTCTCTTTTCCTGCCCAAGTTCCCTTCACAAGGGTTTCTTTCATCTAAATGTGCCCTTTGGGATTTTTGAAATGGTCTTCATCTTTCTCAAGGTGCCCTCTGCAAGGTTTTATTTCATCCAAAAGTGCCCTTTCAACTTTCTTCAATTATCCTTCAGAAAAGTGAAAGTCCACTTCCTTTACTTGGTGTCCTCTGAAGAAATTCATTGCCTTGGTGTGCATGCTAGACCAAACTAGGTTCTTTAACATAAAAAAATCATGATTCTTTCAAGTAAAAGCACTTTGAAAACCTGATTCCTTCTTGATAGACCATTTTGAACTTCCTAGGAGCTTCTACTTTGGGTTTCACATCGACTTCAACTGATAAGGAAAATAAGTAAAGACACTTGGAAAACTCAATTTCATCTATTAAGACCAAATCAGGTTTTGCAAGTGACTTTATTTATAAACCTTTATAAGTAAATACGCTTGCAAAGTCTGAATAACACTACAAGGACCAAATTGAGTTTATTAAGCAAATCAACTTTTGAAAATTTCACAAGTTATTTGGAAAACCCAATTTGGTCTGTGAAGACCAAATTAGGTTTTTCAAGTGACTTAGCTGCCAAAAATTTCATAACTTAAGTCATTTGTAAAACTTAAAATGCACTACTATAGGTGAAGTAACTACACTTGATAGATGCACAATGCACTTGGCTAAGAAAAATGACAAAACACTTAGCTTTTTCATGGAATAGGTATGACAAGGGGTATTTTGCATAAGGTAGTTGAGGGATGACTTAGCCAAATCATGGATGTGAAATACTCTTTGCAAATAAAAAGGAGGGGGTGCCCAATTTCGGCCTACAAGACCAAAAATTGGTCAACACATTTGGTGACTCATAGGGGAAGCATGTTTGATATGATTTAGAAGACTGGTAGCCTCAAATTCCATTGGGCATGGAGTCAGGATGTAGCTTGAAAAGTTGGCAACAACCTTTCAAGGACTTATGAACCAACAAAGATTTACCTCAAACAATAAGGAAAAACACACACAACAGGACAAAAACAAACAAAATTGTGCAACAACACTTAGGGAAAATGAGGAAAAACAAGGAAAACTATGTACATGATAAAAGAAACTTAGTAATAATGCTTAAGGTATATCCCATTGATTGGGATATGTAGCTCTTCATCATCTAACTTGGAGAGTTGGAAAGCATTGTGTTGCTTGCATTGGGTGATGATATATGGGCCACTCCATAAAGCATCAAACTTCATGTGCCTTCCAAGCTTGGCTCGGTCCTCATCCCATTTCAAGATAATGTCACCTTTTGAGAAGCTCCTTAGCATAGACCTTTTGTCAAAATTCTTCTTTGTTTTCTATTGGCAGATGGTCATGGCATATAAGGCTTGGTCTCTCACTTCTTGAATCTCCATTAGCTCACAATACCTAAGTTCCAAGCTATCACTCTCCATCAATTTTAGCTGATGGGCAAGATCTAATGTTGGTAACTCAAGTGAGATAGGATGTCAAGCTTCCCTTCCATACACAAGTGTGTATGGTAAATTCTTGATTTCCCTCTTCGTAGTGATCCTATCTACCTAAAGAGTTGTATTCAACTTGGCATGCCAAGTCCTTTGATTTTCCTCCATTATCCTCTTTATGATCCTAATAAAATTCTTATTTATAGACTCGACCAACCCATTTCCTTGTGGATAGTAGTTGGAAGAAGTGATGAGATATATTCCATACTTCAATGCCCACTTACTTGTCTTTATTCCCAAGAAAGCAAATGCATTGTCTAAAATGATTGTGGTTGGGACCCCAAATGTTGTCACTATACCTTCATAGAAGTCTAGGACTACACTCTCATTGGCCTCTTTCAAAGATATGGCCTCTACCCACCTTGTGAAATAATTTGTGGCAGTCAAAACCCACTTATGGCCAACACTAGAAGGATGATTGATTATCCCTATGAAGTCCAACTCCCATTGCATGAATGGCTATTCCAGCTGAATAGGATGAAGAGGCATGGTAGTTAACTATTATTTCACATTAACGAAGGCACATTTTTGACATTTCCTCACCCAAGCATGAGTGTCTTTAAAAAAATTAAGCCAAAAGTAACCAACCCTCATAATCCTTACAGCTATGGCTTTGGGAGCAAAGTGGCCACCAGCTGGTCCATCATGGAATTCAAATAGTACCTTGTCAACTTGGTCTAAATTAATGCATCTCAAGATCACCCTTAAAAAGTATTTTTTGAATATCACTCCATCAACTAGGATGTAAGGAAGATATTGGAGTCTAAAATACCTCTTCTTGGTCCTATCAAGGCCTTATGGACACTCACCAGTTCAAAGGAAATGAACCATGTCTTGTGTCTAACTATTCATGACTATAGGTACAACTACTGTATGTTCATCATGGAGTATGAAAATGTCCTCCTTTGGCTCTTTCAAGTCTATAGCAAGATGTTCACACAACCCTCTTCCTCTTACTAGTCTGGTGGTCTTGATCTCTATGTCATACTCCATTACTTTGGTGATCCAACCTACCCTTTTCTCATTCAAGTCTTGTTTCAACAAGAAGTATTTTACACTAGGATGTGGCACCATGATGTAAAATTTACTGCTAGACAACATATATTTGAACTTCTTCAAACTTTGCATGACTTCAAGCACCTGCTTCTCAACATGCATGCATCTAACCTCATAGCCTTTTAAACCTTAGCTGAAAAAAGTAAGAGGCTATTCTAAATTCTCACCCTTTGCTTGAGTGAGCATAGCAGATATTACCTCTTCATTCCAAAAGGTGTATGAATTGAAGTCTTTGGAGAAGTTTGGACTAGCCAGGGTAGGAGCTTGGGTGATAGCTTGCTTGATGCCTTCAAAGATTTCTCTTCTTCTTACTGTACATGTGAATGTCTCATCTTTCATTAACATGGAAGTTAGTGGCTTGACAAGCTCAATAGAGTTAGGAATGAATCTCCTAATGAAATTTATCTTACTAAATAAACTTTGGAGGTCCTTCTTATGCTTAGGCAAGGATAATGCTAAGATGGCATTCACCCTCTCTGGATCAATGGATAGGCCTTCTTTCAAAATGACATGGCCCAAGAGTTTGCCTTTGTGGATGGAAAACATGCATTTCTTTGGGTTAAGAGAGATGCCAAACTCTCTACACCTTTCAAAGATTTGCCTCAAGTGCTTCAAGTGTTCACTTGCCTCTTTGGAGAAGATTGCCACATCATCAAGATAAACTAGCATAATGTCATTGATCAAACCTTGGAAAGCCATGTCCATAGCATGTTAAAAGGTAGATCCAACATTTGACAATCTGAATGGAATCTTCCTGTAGGTGTATGTTGCCTACTTGGTGGTGAAGGTTGTCTTGTATTGGTCACATTATTGCACCAGGATTTGATTATACTTAGAGTAGCCATCTAAGAGAGAGAACCTTTCACTGCCTATCACCATCTAAAGAATTGGCTCCATACTTGGAAGGGTCTAATGATCTCTCAATGAGACCCTATTTAGGTCTATAAAATCCACACACAATTTGACTTCTCCATTATTCTTCCTAATAGGGACCAAATTAGCCAACCAAGAAGAGTGTTTGATAGGGAAAATGATCCTAAACTTGATCAGTTTGGTGAGCTCCTTCCTCATGAAAAGTTTTATTTTTGGATTGATTGGATTTACTTTTGCTTGATGGGTTTTGCACCTTCCTCTTGGTTAATGGTGTGTTGGTCCAAGCTTGGATAAAATCCCTTCAAATCACCATACTCCCAAGTGAAGACATCAACAAACTCTTGACATAACATAACGAAAGAACACTTTTCCTCATTGGTACATACCTTCCCAAGTGTGAGTAGCTTATCCTTGTAGATATCTACCCTTTAATAGTTTTTATTCTTGGTTGACATGCTTGTTTTATCTTTCTTGAGTTGGTCATCTTCATTGAAAATGCTCTCAAGAGTTACCAAACCTTTGGGAAGCCTGTTGGTCTTTAGTTAAATAATCTACTCATCATACTACTACTGTATCTTGGACTAATTTTTTGAAGCAAACTCAGCTTCTTACTCCAAGAAAAGTGCTATTTGATATTCACTTTCAAACACCTACCAATTAGTGACATTGTCTAGTATGGAGGGCCTCACAATCACCATTAAATAATTCTGATTCTTGCTTTATCTTATCCCTTTTGGGATGTCAAACTGAGCACCAACTACTACTAGTCTATCAACATGCTTGTTCTCCTCTCTTAGAATGGAAGTGATGTTGAAATCAATGAATTTCTCTACAAGGTCCCACACTCTATGCTTGTAAGACATGAGTAAGGAGTTCTTGGTCAAGATTTGACCTCTCACTTGGTTCACAATCAACTCACTATCTCCAAACACCTACAATTATTTTATTCCTTTCTTCATTGCCCATTCTAGGCCATGAACAAGGGCCTCATACTCTATTATGTTGTAGATGTAGGAGAATTGAAACCTAAAAGTTGAGAAGTATTTATCCTTTGAAGGTGAAACCAACATTTCCCCACCAACATCTCCCAACTTGCTTCTAGATCCATCAAAGTATAGCTACCACAAACCATAGTTCACTTTGTCTATCTTCATCAATTTTAGCATGAAAGCATCTTTCTCATGCATGTAGTAGACTCCAAGACCAGATTTTTCAAATAAATTATAAGGATCATGCTCAAAGTTGTCATTTCCCCATTCATCTAGGAGAAGGTTAGCAACTCCTACAAGGGAAGATGATGGAGATTGATCCACCTGGAGCTCTTCTTCATCAATGATTACATAGTTAAAATTTGCCACTTTGGATGAGTATGGATCTAGGTGATCCATGTGGATGGGCTTTGACTCAACCTTACTTTAGTTCCATACTTTGTCTTAGAAACCATGTAAGACCAGTTGGCTGCCAAGTATCCACCTATCTTGGATGTGAAATCCCTTGACAAGCAAAGAGCAAAGTAAGGAGGAACATCTACCACTACCACAACATGGGGAATTGAGAAGGTTAGATAGGCATGGAGAGTCATATTCAAGCCTCTTTCCACTCCCAAGGTCTTAGCTGGTGATCCATCTAACTATAGAACTCCTTTGGTCATTTGCTCATACTTGAGGCCTAGCTTATCAGCTATGCATTTGGGCATAACTGAGGTGCTTGCTCCACTATCAATGATGAAATTTTGGACCAAGAAATCACCAATAATTAGGGATAAATAGAAGGGGGGACCTTATCATATTTATTTGCTTGACCAACCATGGGAGGAGCCCCATTTACTACCAACACATTATCATTTCTTGCTAGGATAGCCTGCTCACCCAGCGCATATAATTGCTTTTGGAGTATATCTTTTTGTCTTGGTAGTGCTAAAGAATCCCATAATGAGATTTTCATGTGTAGATTCTTCATTTGGTCCACTATATTTATTGAAGTAAATCCCCCTTTAGAGTTCTCTTTGGGAACATTCGTAACCTGTGGGGCAACTTGAGGAGCTAAAGCTGCAATTGTTGGCCTTAAATTGGGAAGATTTTGATTTTCTTGTGGTCTTGGGGCTACTTTAGGTACACTTCCTACTTGATTGGGTGAATGAGACATGGTAGGTTCTTGAGTAGTTGCTTGAGCTTCATCAATCGCTCTCTTTTTGGACCTAGTGTTGGATGCAACACCAACATTTTGATTACTTGTGCTCCCCACATAGTTGAATGCAAAGAACTCTCCTTCTAAGTGATTCATGAGAGTGGAATCATATTGACCCTACCTGTTATCTATCCTAAGTTGTGTTGACATCTCAAAATTTGAGAATTAGGCTACTTGATCACCTTGTGTAGTCATGCTTTGGTTTGGTAACTCACTGGGATAAGTAACCTTTTCTTGCCCATGCTCCAAGGGTGGATAGTTGGGTTACTCCTACATAAAATTATTTTGAGTGGGGACAAGAACCTTGGAAAATGAAGGGGAATTTGGATTATAGCTTTGATAAGGCTTGGCATGTGTAATTTGACCTTGTCCTTGATTATAATTTTGGAAGGGAGGCCTATTTGCTTGCCCAAACTACTGATAGCCTTGATTTGACCTAAACTCTAAGATTTTTATCTTTTGAGGGCAATTAATTCATTGGTAACACTCCAAAGTAGGCACTTAACTTTATGGATGTCATTTTTAGGGGTAGCATTTGATTTATCTGTATTAGGTAGAGGAGCTAGAGTGGGCAAAATAGGCTGGATTGAGGGCTGTAAATCAGGATAGAGTGGTATAGGAGGTCTAGGAGCTATCTTTCTTGCTCTAGTAAGGCAATTTTCAATAGCTATGGATATGTCATAAGCAACAGAGATTATTTCCAGCCATGGACTATATCATGATAACAATGTCACTATTTAGGGCCTTTAAGTAGTAAAAGAAAACATAGATTGGGGTTGGCCTCACAAGAATTGAGATCCTATCCGAAGGCTTTTGGAACCTAGTGTTAAAATCTTGCATAAAATCATGTGGGGCTCTCTTCATGGTGGTTAATTGCTTAGATAAAGATAAATATTCACTTTTTCCCCTAAACGTATTGGTCAAGAGGGTCCCTAACTCATCCCATGAGTCAATTGAGTTCATAGGAAAGGTCCCATACTAGTCTAAAACTTTCTCTTTGAAGGACAAGGCTAACAAACTAATGGCTACATTTTCTTCAGTGATATTATGGGTGTTGCAGAGGTTTTCTATGTTTCTAATATGTTTGACAATAGTGATTGGGGCCTCTCCACTAAAGGAAGGAACACTTTTGAGAGCTGTCCCTAAAATTGGGTCATACTGCTAAAGGTTCAAGGGACATTGAACATTGAAGGCCACAAAAGGGAAAGCCCTAAGTGCTGCCATGGCTGTGAAAGGATTGAACATGGGTCTCCTTAAGTAGGTATATTTTATGGTGGGCTTAAGAAAATGGCTTGTTACGTAAAGCTAGGTATTTTTAAATCTTAGCCTTTTTGTTGAGTTTAAAGGTAACTCAACAAATTCAAAAGGGCCACCCCTAAGAAAAGATCTTGTAGTGACCTTTGGCATGGGATGCCAGGCTGGTCATTAACTAGAGACTTGGTTCCTAAATGGAGTCACTGGGTTTTGAATATAGCTCCTTTTTTTGGATTTTTTAACAATATCAAGACCAACACCAATCCTAAAACTTGTAGGACACAAAAATTATCCCATTGGGCATGCCACAAACTATTGATGTGGTGGATTGCACCCTCTAAAGGGAGGCTCAAATCTCTTCATCCACATGACATAATGGAAACATCCCTCTTTTTATGGGTGAAAAACATGAGGGATGAATCTCTAGATTAGGGGATAGCTCCCTTGATGCACCTTGAGGCCCTAAATTTCTTACTGCTAATAATGGGGGGGGATGAAAAGGGAGAGAAATGCTAGAAATCAGAACCTAAACTAAAGTGATGATGCACCAAAATGGTTGATCTACTCAGCTTTGACATATACTTTATACTAAGAAAAAGTTTATATACACTTCATTTGACATGAGAAACTCTTCTACATTAGTGTTTCAATAGGGGGTCCTATAGAGATATAGGGAGGAAGAACTACTAGAGGTGTTCTAAGACACACTGTGACAACATATTCACATGTGCCTATACTCTACTATGAACACTTATTACTGACCTACAAAAGATCTCACAATACACTAGACATGCTAGAATAATTTTGTGAAAGCATGAAAGAAAATGATTTAACACAAGATAAAAGCATTGACATATGCAAAATTGCAAACTCAAATGGAGGTAAAAATGCTATGTCTTGATTCAAGGTAAATTCTTACAGGGCTTCACCATACAAGCTGAGAGATATCCTCTTAAAATGAGAAGTTACAATTATATAGAGCAAGATGCTGACAAAACAAGGAAAGAAGACCCATGCTGGAGTTAAACACTTATGAGACAAGAGACCATACTATTGCCGTATTCTTCAAACTATGTATAGGAGAGCCATGTTGTAGATGTCCAAGCCACCACCCTTGCTATCCTAAGCCTATAAAATTATGGGATACTCCTATCAACTGATAAAGTCATCCCCAAGTTGTTGTGGCTAGATTATGCTCTCTTTAATGTTGGGTGCAATTGGCTGTGCATTAATTGTGAAGCATGAAAACATGAGCTGATCTCCTCTATAGTTTGAAAACCAATATATTTATTGATTTTTGATAGATATTTTCTACCTAAATTTATTAACTCCTATTGAGTTGTCTATGCCACTTGTCTTGGTCTGAGTGGTCATTGATTCTATCCTTTGTCTTTATAAGTAGTTGGAACTGTTCCTTATTTTGTATTTTTTCTTTGTCTTTGCCCATGTTTTGTCTCTTTCCTTCGACTTCTCCTTTGCTTTGGAATTTTCTTTGATTTCTCTTTGAAGGAATTTTCTATGGGTGGGCTTTTCTTTGACATGTCATTTGGATAAAATGTCTGAACTAATTCTTTCAGACATTTTGTTCGAAAGAATTCTCCTTAGCTTTATTCCTTTACGTTGTTGGCCTTTAGGATTTCTATGACCATAAAATTTCTTCAGATAAAATGTTTGAAGGAATTCCTTTGAACATTTTGTCTCAAGGAATTCTCAATTGGTTCCTCTCTTTGCCTTCCTTTGTCTTTGGCTCTTCGGTAGCCTTTGTTTCCCAATTTCCTTTAGACTTTTGTCTGAAGAAATTTCTTCATGCTTTCTAGTTTGTTTGGCCTCTTTTGTTTTGGTATTTTGCCACATTTCCATTAGAAAAAATGTCTAAAGGAATTATTTCTTTTTATTTCTTCTTTTCTTAAAGGGCACGTTCCCTTCAGGCCTTTTGTCTTCATTCTTCACTTGCTTTTTGTGCCCTCCACAAGGGCACTTGGCTTATTGAATCATGCTTCAAGGAAATTGTAATGGTCTCTTTTCCTACTTAGGTGCTCTCCACAAGGGTTTTTTCATCCAAAAGTGTCCTTCAAACTTTTTGAAATAGTCTTCATCTTTCTCAAGGTGCCCTCTACAAGGGTTTGTTTCATTCAAAAGTGCCCTTCAGGCTTTCTTCAATTGTCCTTCAGAAAAGTGAAAGTCCACTTCCTTTGCTTGGTGTCCTCTAAAAAAATTCTTTGCCTTGGTGAGCATGCTATACCAAACTAGGTTCTTCAACGTAAAAAACTCATGAATCCTTCTTGATAGACCATTTTGGACTTCCCAAGAGCTTCTACTTCAGATTTCACATCAACTTTACCTGATAAGGCAAATAAGTAAAGACACTTGGGAAACTTGATTTGGTCTATTTGGTTTTACAAGTGAATTTACTTATAAACCTTTATACGTAAAGATGCTTGCAAAGTCTAAATAACACTACAAGGGCCAAATCAGGTTTATTAAGAAACTCAACTTATGAAAATTACACAAGTAAAGTCATTTGGAAAATGTGATTTGGTTTATGAAGACCAAATTAGGTTTTACAAGTGACTTAGCTTATGAAAATTTCATAAGTTAGGTTTTTTGTAAAACCCAAAATGCACTACTGTAGGTGAAGTAATTACACTTGACAGACCTGGAATATACTTGGCTAAGAAAAATTATAAAACACTTGGCTTTTTCATGGAGCAGGTCTGATAGGGGTATTTTATACAAGGCAGCTGAGGGATGACTTAGCCAAATCATGGATGTGAAAGACTCTTTGCAAAGAAAAAGGAGGGGGTGCCCAATTTTGGCCTGTAGGACCAACAATTAGTCAACACTTCCCCCATGAAAATTTGCCTAGTCTAGTTAGAGTGCCTTTAACTATACCTTACAAACAAACCATCGAACATGACTCTTCTATTAATCCTCAAGTGCTCATGCTGATAACACATCAAGACCCACATATGCTTGTCATAGGAAAATGCCTCATGGAGGACCATTTTATACAAATGTAGATAGCATACCAAACCTATTTGAACTTAGTGTGTAACTTTAATAACATGAACGTGTCAAATGCTCCATTTATTTAGTTAGCTCCTTTAGTATGAGTATTAATCAAATTAATAGGCTAAGATAATTTGAGTATAAACCCATTCAAATAAATCACTTCAGTTGGAGACATGTTCAATGTTCTAGCTCTTGAATAAGTGTCTTCTACTTCTACATAGACAAATGTGCCAAATACATGGGATAACACACAAGTGTCATCCAATATAGACCAAAGTGGTTTAACTATCCAAATAACTAGTCCAAAATAAGTGCCTTTAGTAAACACCATGAGTGTTTCATAATAGCAGGGTAGGAATTCCTATGTCCTATCCACAACAAGCTACCTTTAATCTTCAAAAAAATGCTTCATTAAACACACAACCATAAGGATTAAGTAGTCAAACACAAGCTAGTGCCTTGCCTCAACAAAATGTGATGAATGTTACTCCACCACAAGAGGTGATGACTAACATTTCACAACAATATGCACAATCCAATATGCCAATGTAGCAGAGATCAGACATTCTTCCACCTCAATAGGATGTAACCAATGTTCTACCTCATCAGGTAATGACAAGTATACCTCAACAATTGCATACCAACATGCCTTAAAAAATGTTGTATAGTTAATAAAATATGTCTATTGGTCAGTGACAAATGTAAAATATCCAATAAACATTTACTTCACAACTAGTGTTTATGCAACTAATAGGTTTTACTATTCAACAAGTGCCAATCAGGCAATAATTGCCTTTCATCCCAAACATGCCACAAATCTAATGATAGGTCCTTGTTTCATAACAATTCCTCTTATTCAATTAGGTTTGAATAATCGGTAATAATCCCTAATCAAACACAGTAGGTACAATACTTTACCCTAAGCCATATCCTTCCATTCGAACCATAATTCCCTCAAAACTAGGCCTATATATCAAATCTAAACTAGAATATCACACCATAATGCATGTAATTTAAACAAATTCATCCCAATCTATGGATTCATATTCCTAGTCAGTTCCCTAACCAAACTGACATTCCACAACAAACCATGCCTCCATTATCCACTTTTGACCACCCAACATCCACCTCAAGCCAATATTCCATCTAGTTTCTTGGTACAAGAATTACAATAAATGAAAGATGTCATTTCTCTCATTCAATCCAAGAAATAAACCAATAAGTTTATGTTGGATGATGTGTGTTCCTACCCATTCAACATGGAGTATCTGTAAATGCCATTTCCTCTATGGTACAAACCATTAAAGTTTGAAAAATATAAGGGTAAAGGAGACCTTAAGGCCCATTTGACCAAATTCTTTACATCCAGTGGATTATAGTGACATATACCTCCTAATTTTTTTTCCTTGGATTCTAGTAGGATAGGCTTTAGAATGGTTCTTAATATTATCAAAAAACTTAGTATCTAATTTTGATGACCTTTCAGACAAGTTTGTGCAACATTTCTTCTATACTATTGAACATGAGATTTTATTAGTAGATTTGACTTAATCTAAATAAAAATTAGGTGAAAATTTTGCAATTTATCTATAACAATGAAGATCACTTGTTAACCATTTCACTCATAGCTTACTAGACAAGCAATTGGCCAATGTGTTTACCAAACAATTGCATAGTGAGATATCTTATGATTTGGAGTTGCAATGCACACACACTTTTAAGGAGATCATCGACAAATGTTTGCTAATAAAAAAGGCCCTTATCAACAAAGGGATTATCAAGCTTATCTTTTCAAATCATAATCAGATCCAAAACCCAAGAAATGGTTAAAATTAGAACCAAAACTAAGTCCAAGTGTTGGCACGAGCCCAAGTTAGTAATTACAAAAAATCTAAGCAATTCAACCATAATAAGAATGGTTTTGGAAATAGAGTAATTGAGTTATGACATGTCCAAATGGTGCAAACCTCATCTATTCAGCTTATGCCACAAATGTAAATTACTCCTCACCAACAAACTATTCAAAAAACATAGCCTTTACAATAACCTAGACTAGATCAACAAACATAGCAACCTTTGCCTTAACAAACCCCTCCTCCAAGGAGAAATGTGCCTACTCATTGCATCTTTAGTGACCTTGGAGAAACCATTAAATTTATGTTTCACAAGATAACCACTGATAATTTGATTAGTTGGCTAATTTTGAAACACTATCTTGAGGGCATTCCTTATCAAGATTGGTATAGGGAAAATGAGTTCTATGAATACCATTATGTTCATGGGCATAATTTATGCCATTGTGTGTATATGAAGCACCTAATTGAAAATATGTTAGAAAACAAGGATATAACATTAGATAATAGAGCATCTACATCTAATCAAAACTTGGGTATTTATCAAAACCCTTTTCCATAATATAATAATAACCAACAAGAATAACAATAAAGGCTAGAGCAACAACAATACTATCAATAACTCAGATCATAACAAAAATTATAATAACAACAACAACATCAAATGAATAGATGTAACCAAGGCTAAAACAATCCCAATTCATAAAAGACTTACCATATAGTTGTACATGAATACAACATTATTGTAGGCCATATTTTAGGTAGTCAAATTTTCATCATCACCATCAATCCAAGACCAAGGGCTAATATAAAATGATTGTTTATAACCTCTTCCAATAAACCAAACTATTTTAGTGATCCTTCCTTAACCTAGGACCACATACATGTGTACCAATAAGCAGGTATTACTACTTTTAGACCTTATATCAATAATGCATCATTTCCCTGTGACCACATACTAGTGCATTGACAACCAAGGCTTAGCATATCTGACCCCACTCCATCATCATTTACTAGTAACAATGGTCCTATATCCAATCTTGATTATGAAATCATAACTTGGTAGTTAAGGATTACCATTCTAGGCCCCCAAATATCTACCACCGAACCCATCCAACCTACCATTATGGCTAGCAACAAGCCATATACCACTATAAAGGAAAAGACATTTGATATTATGGAAAAAATTTAGAAGATGCCTGCACAAATTTCCATTTTAGATTTGTTGCATACATCTACTATCCAAAAAAACATCTTGAAAAGAGTTCTTTGGCTAGTCTCAAGTTCTAAATGATATAAGCCCAGACAAATTTCAAGATTTGGTTGGACATCTAGCCCCAGGCCAACATTTAACATTTGACTGAAGTGATATATCATCCCTTGGCCCTCTCTATAATAATCCATTATACATCAAAGTTGTCATAATGTAGCACAAGGTGAAACATCCTTATAGATAATGGATCAGGCCTAAATATTATGTATCTAAAGCTCATCAAGCATCTCAAATACACACTAACCAAGAATAGCTAGAAATGATCACCATCAAGGCCTATGATAATGAAGATTGAGAATCATAAGGCACCATCAACTTGCTATTTATCATTGGGCCCTTAACCCATGATACATTATGCCATGTGTTAGAATTGGACCTATCATATAATTTTCTCTTTGGTAGACCTTAGATATATGATATTAATGCAATTACTTCAACACTGTATCAGTGTCTCAAGTTCTCTCACTCTAGCATGGAGGTCAATGTTCATGGAGATTTGTATCCTTATGAATATTATAAACATTTGGAGGCCAAGTATGAAAGTTATAACTATCATTTTGGCCTAGATCTGATTCCCAAGAAGGATAAGGGGAAACAATACTTGTTGATTTACTAGAGGCCAATTTTATAGACCCAAATACCCTGGATTGATCTTCCCATGTGCCACCTCTTGAAATGTCCAATCATTTTACCATCACGGCTAATGGCCTAGGAGAATATTTGACCCATAACATGTTTCACATTGTCAAACTTACAAAAAACCCCAAATCTATATAATACCTAAAGCCAAGCCACCTTGTATGGAATGGTAATAAAAGGGAAAGGTCAAGCTTCATAGTCTGAATCTTATCATTTTCACACCAACCACTAGCCAAGAATTAAATCCACTTTCAAATGATAAAATCTAGTTATATAAAGACAAGCTGGATGATTGTTATTAAAATGACAAGTACCCTATTCCTAACAGGATCATTAAGAATCAAGCTTATGCAAGAGGAGGCCTTAATCCAAATCAATATGGAACACTTTAGCTAGTCTCTATAACTTGATACAAAAGAACCTATAGTCTTAGATTTAAACTACTTGAGGGTGACCCCACATATATTATTCATGTTCTATTACTAATGAATAGTGATGATGTCGATAGTGAAGTAGATTATAATCATATAGTTTATAAAGACATAGACAATACCACTTTATTTGACACCCATGCCATTTCTACTCTTAGGTCAATCAACCAACACAATTTGCTTCCTCTATACCATCCTCAACTTATAACCTGGGACCAACAAGAATCCATAGTGCATGTAGATGAGTTTGAAAATAATGAGGCCTTTTGTGATTTTCTATGCCTAAGAGATAATGTTCTATTGGGAGACCACAAACAAGGGTTCTCAATCAAAATAAATCCTGTAGCCTATTTTGGAGAATGAATAAACACCCTTAGCCATAAATAAATAAATAAAACATTGAGGTCCCAAAGTGAAAACCTCTTTGAGGCACTTTTGGACTAGGGTAAAAGTAAAGAGAAAGGCCAATATTTTAGTGAAAACCTATTTCAGGTGTCATTAGATGGTGGTATTCACCTTTTATTAAACATAGCTCAGGAGACCACCAATGATGAATTACCTATGGGTCTAAATTTAGTTTTTAAGAATAACATGCCTTTAAAAAAATCATCCAAGAGTTTCCAATAATGTTTGTAACTGGCCATCCATACCATTGGGAGATTATGATTCATCTTGTTTATGAAAACTTGAAGAGCCAGTCCAAATAGAGGACTTTGCCATTATAGGCCAATTCAAATCATTACTAAACATTTTAGAAGATGAATCAACTCTCCTTATAGAAGATACTACATAAGTCAACATAGAGACTCAAAATGACTCGAGATGGATCAAATTAGGTGCATCATTCACTGAGGAGGAACATGAAATATTTATATCCCTTTTGAGGGTTTTTTGTTGACATATTTGCTTGGGCCTATTCAGATATGCCAGGTTTGGACCTTACCTTGGTTATACACCACCTTCTTGTACATCTTGATGCCAAATTAGTGAAGCAAGTATTTCACAAGATTCATCTTTACATTATTGTAATAGTAAAGAAAGAGTTGGAAAAAATCTTATAAGTGAGAGGTATTCAACCAATTGACTACTTAGAGTGGATCTTGAATGTTGTGTTATTTAGTATGAAGCCAAAAGGAATCAGAATCTACACTGATTTCAAAGATATAAATAAGGCCTACCCTAAGGATGACTTTCCTCTACCAAACATCTATATGATTATTAACTCCACAACAGGGTATGAAATGAGTTCACTAATGGAAGGATTTTCCAGATATAACCAAATGTAGATAACACTAGAATACCAACATAAAATAATGTTCACCACTCCATGGGGAATATTTTGTTATGAGGTTATGCCATTTGGTCTCAAGAACACTAGGGCCACATACCAAAGATCCATGACCATCATATTTCATGATATGATGTATGGCATTATTGAAAACTATGTCGATAACATTTTGGGTAAATAAAAAACTAGCGCTGATCATCCAACTGCACTACAAAGAATATTTGAGAAATATCATGAATACAAGGTCAGATGAAATCCTAATAAGTGAATTTTTGGTGTTATTTCAAGTAAATTTATAGGATTCATTGTATCCCATTGAGGTATTAAAGTTGACCTTGCCAAAATATGATCCATTATAGAGATGCCACCACCTTCCATTTTGAAGTAGTTCTATAGTTTACAGGGCAAAATCCAATCTATTTGATGCTTTATTTCTTAGTTAGACAACAAATTCCATCCATTTACACATTTAATAAAAAAGGGTGTCACATTTAATTGGGATGAAGAATGCTAGAAAGCTTTCCTGCACCTCAAATATTATCTTTCCAATCTACCTTTTTTATTGCCACCTATGCCAGGAAATTCATTCTTACTGTATCTATCTTCTAAAGGCAAATCCTTGGGGAACTTATAGCTCATCATGATGATAATGGAAAAGATCATGATATGTACCATCTATGTCTTACACTAGTTGCGTATGAACATAATTATACACCTATTGAAAAATCTTTTTTAACTATGGTGTTTGCACCTTAGAAACTATGACATTATATGTTAAACAAAAAGACCATAATTATTTCTAAAGTAGATCCACTCAATTATATACTATCCAAAATAACTTTACAAGGTTGCATGGCTAAATGTATTATTATTTTGAGTGAGTTCGAGATAGAATACATCATCCATAAGCCTATCAAGGGACAAATACTTGTAAATCAACTTGTTGAAGTTCCCCTTGTAGATATAAAACTGCTAACTTTATAATTCCTAGACAAGTCCATTATGACCATCATTGAAACACATCTTGATGATTAACATTAGAAGCTATATTTTGATAGATCATTCATAGCACATGGATTGAGGGTAGGCCTATTTTTTATTACACCATAGGGGGATCTTATCCCTAAATCATTCTGTATCAACTTTCCTTGTACTAAAAACATGGCTGAGTATGAAACACTCATTATAGGGCCTTGATAGGTAGTATAATGGAATATTCAACATATAAAAGTTTATGGCAATTCTCAGTTAATGATCAATCAGGTTATAGACCATTTTTACACCAAAGATGACAAGCTGGTGTCATAAAAGGATATGATCAACATTCCCAAATAGCAAATTATCGACATACAATTTGAAAACATTCCAAGGGCTAGTAACAAAATAACAGATGCCATGGCCACCATTGGTTCTTTGATCCATCACATAGATAGGGCAAAAGAATATCAATTCCTCATTATAAATATTATAACACCTACTCATGAACCTTCAATCATTGTAATGATCTTTGATATTTTTGGTCCCAACTCTATATGGTATTTAGACCTTTTTATCTACTTATATGACCAATTTATGATTCCTAACCTATCCCAAAAATAACAAACAACCTTTAACCACTAATATATATGAATTACCTTACTTGAACCAACCCTTTATCATCATAACTTTGATGGAACTCTGCTTCATTATTTAAATTCGATAAAATCAAAATTAGCATTATGGGAAGTTCACGAAGGAGCATGTGGATCCCACATAAGTGGGGCCATCCTAGTGAAAAATCTCCTATGTACCAAGTATTATTGGCCAACTATAGATGCAGATGTATCTATGTTTGTTAAACAATGCGATAAATATTAAAAATATGCTTATCTAATTCATACCTTAGCCAAAACACTGAAACTAATGCTTACTCCATGGCTATTTTACACATGGGGACTCGATTTCATTGGGAATATTAACCCAACCTCATTTGATGGCCATAAACACATCCTTACCACTACCAAATATTTCACTTAGTGGGTTGAAGCTATACCCCTGACTTATGTGATTGGAAAACAAATTTTGAAGTTCTTTTTAAACATCTCATTTTTCATTATGGTATCCCATTTGATATTATATCTAATAATGGCAGATCATTTAAAAACAAAGGGTGAAAAAATGCTATGTGCCGAGTACAACATTATTTAATATTTTTCTATGGCATATTACCCACAAGGTAACGGCCAAGCAGAAGCATCCAACAAAACCACTATTAATATCCTTAAAAATATTGTCAATGATGCTGGCCATAATTGGAACCTCTAAATCTTTTGTTCCCTCTAGGCATACCATACTAATTATCATACCCCAACATGAGCCACTCCATATTCCCTAGTTTATGGCACTGAGGCTATTCTTCCCATTGAGGTTGAATTACCTTTATTATGTATCTCTTTGAAACATGTCATGGATGATGAAGATTATAGAATATCTCACCTAAAAGAGCTTGAGTTACTTAATAAAAAATGTATGGACGTAGTCAACAACCTTCAAGCATACCAAAACCAACTCTGTGGCCACTAAAACTGATGGGTCAAACATAGAGAATTTGATCTTGGGGATCTTATTCTCAAGGAAAACTAGTAAAATACCACAATCAAGAAGAAACAAAAGGGTAAGTTCAAAACCAACTAGATAGGCCCATACATCATTTTTGAAAACTATGGCTCTAAAGCATACAAGCTCACTACACCAAATGGGGATGAACTTGATGAGCCAATGAACATCATACACCTCAAGCATTACTTCGCTTGAGAGACATAGAGCATTATTTTTGAGGTACATTTCCATTGTACCATATAATGATTTATCATACACTATATCATTATAACATACCATTCTACCATCCCAAACCTATTGATTGAGTTATTTTTACCCTCCCTACCCAAACCTTTGACCTTGGTTCCATTAGTTCTTTGGGCACCTTCAACAAAAGGACTCAGATCAAGTTTTAGTAGTTCATTCAATTTTATAGATAGAGGTTATATTTTGGATTAGTAAGATAGTGATTTGGTAGTTGCATACTTCATTCCTTATTACATTCCATTTTAGTACCATTGATTATAATTGTCTTTATGCAAATCAGATTGCCACTATCGTGCTACTAATTATAATCACCTATGGGAAAATTAGTATGAATGACTTATATCATTATTTAATAATTATAACCACCTTTGAGAAAATTTAAAACAACAATTTTATCATGATTTGGAGTACCACCTTGCCATTCCTATGCCATAATGTGTCATTTGACTTGTTGTCCTAGTTTACGCACTTGCTGCTACCTAGTCAGATTCCACCATTGTAAGTCAGAACTATAGTGACTTGAGGTCCTATTAGGAATATGTAGGTAACATTCACTCCATGTTGAAGTCATATCAATCACCCTTTTGTCACATTCTCACTATTTTGTGAGCAATTTCAAGTTTGAACACTCTCACTATTTTATAAGCTTGGACCAATTAGTATCTCATAAGCCTCCATAGCATTGAGATGCTCCAAAAATTTCAAAAACATTTGTAAATGATCTAAAAAAATCCTAAAAATCACCACATTGACCACTTCTTTGTCTTAAGGATTTTGGGAACCCTTAACTACATCACAAGGAACCATTTATCATTTAGTTTTCACATCCTTACTATCTTAACATCCCATGCTCTTGCCATTTTGTGAGATCCTCCCCATATTCATCTAAAACATAACTCATGTTTTCTTATCATCATTTTATTCTATCCCATTTCTTAGGAGAACTACATTTGGCTTGAAGTTTATGTTGGACCTTGCATCCATGGAACTATGTAGGAAACATACACTTACCTAGTGCATATGGAGTTAGCTCGACTACCCCTTCCTTTTCTTATTCCTCACCCCCTTTTTGTTTGTTTGTTTTGTTGTCTCTTACAACCTAGGGGCAATTTTCATCATCTTGTTTATTCTCTATTTGCACTAACATTGTGATTAACCATTGATGTGTTTACTTCATTTTATTCTTATTGTTTTGATTTGTTTTGTGCTTTTTTTTCTTGGTATTTTATCTTTCTATTTGTTTGCTTTCTTTTTGTGCCTTAACCTAGTATATCTGTCTTCATTGGGTGATTCATTGTGCACTATACTTAAGTCCATCCATATTCATATGTCAACATTATCATCATGGTTTTTATCATTGGTACATTATTTTTAATTGTTTATTGGATTGCATGCAAGTCCTTATGCATATTTTGGTTAAGTTATCATGTCGTTATATCATGATGCATACTATCATGTGCTATAACAAAAATTAGCTCAAGAATTATTATAAGCAATGCAACCACGATACTTCTCCTTAGTACTTAATAAATTCTTGATCTACCCAAATAATTTCTTAAATATAGAGTAATTAAAATTAGGATAAGATTTTCATCCTTGCTAGTTAGGACATGCATCTCCATACTAGCAGATTTCCCAAATTCATCTTTCTCCTATGTATCATCTTACTCTTACTCTATGAATACATATTCAATTCATCATCTCCATTATCTAGTTTTCCATCATATTCCCATCCTAGTACCAATGATTATAACCACCTCTAGGTAAATCGTTATATCTCATCCCACTTGTGATGCCACTAATTCTAACCACCTTTAGGAAAATCATTATGTATCATTCCACCTGCAGAACTACTGATTATAACTGCATATGGGTAAATCATTATGTTTTGATTTATTTGAAGGTTAATAATTATAACTCCCTTTGAGAAAATCTTTATGTTTCAATTTATTTGGAAGTTAATGATTATAACCACCTTTGGGAAAATAATTATCTTTCTTATGCTCAATAGGGGTGTGTTTTCATTGTGATAATGCTTATAATTCCCTTTGGGCAAACCATTATCTTTATCCACCCAACTAGGGTATGTTTTAATTCTACCAATGATTATAATCACCTATGGGAAAATCATTATTTTCCCTTTTAAATTATTATAACCGGCTTTGGGTAAATGATTCTCTTATTACCCTTATCTTTTTTTCAATGATTATAACTACTTATGGGCAAATCATTACCTTTTTTGTCCCATATGTGTTGATGTTATAATCACCTATGGGCAAATCATCATGTTTATCTACATAACTGGGTAGCTCATCATGATGTTGATTATAATGACCCATGGGAAAATTAGTCTTTTCTACCCTATTTTACCTTTTGGTCCCATCATTTCCTTCTTTTGAAGGAATGATAACTGACCATTATTTGCTGACCACTCCCTTAAGGGGGCATCCAAAGCTTATCCATTACCGTTGAAAAAGTTGGCATACAATACCTTTTCATTCTTTGAGAAGATGTTACTTTGTCTATAGCTTGTAATGCCTTTCTAAATAGGGGCAAACTATAGACACCTAAATATGGCCACAATTGGCTTCAAACTAGACTTTGGATTGATTCCTACTAATCATTGCAAATTCAATCTAGAAATCACTAAACATCCCAAATTTACTCATACATCATTTATCAAACCTTAGAATTATGTTGAGGCATCCTCATTTGGGATACTATCCTATATGCAATAATAACCTCTCATGGGATTCATCCCTAATCACCTTGTGACATAATAACTATCAATTTGGCCTATGGACCTATTAAGTGGGTCACTTACACACTTGATCAAATCTTGAAAAAGCTAAAAGGGTAATTAGAATCAATTAATAAATTAAATAAGATTATATGCCTAGTTGAATTATCTATTTGAATTTAATCAATATCTAAAAATGGAAATGAGAGTGATGCTAGTATGCCTATTCAATCTATTTCCATGTATGCCTAATTCAATCCATCTGCAATCTAAGTGTTGGTGTAAGTGAGAGTGATGCTAGTATCCCTGAGTATGAATGCTAATTCAAACTATTTGAGTATGAACTAAGACTAAAATTTTATGTAAAACTAAGCTCTGGGTTACTATAGATGGATGCATGTAGAAATAGGGGTAAATAACGATCAATAACCTTAATTTGCATAACTATTTCTAAGCTTATTCATGATAATTTCCATCTAAAAGGATAAATGAATGAGAGTGGTCTTTAGATAGTGTTGTGATGATTATCTAGACATAAAATAAGTCTAGGACAACCTTAAGACTATTTGGGGATTGAAAAGATATTTGTTATGGGAAAAGGACACTAAGGGTCAATAGCATTGCCCCCTTGCCAATAATGCACTGTGTTATAGACTAATGGGGCTGTGTTATTGTCCAAGTAGTTGGAACATGTGAAAAAGGATCATGGATGCATAGATAATGGTTGAATGTGGTTCTTGGTATATTTTTCTATGGCATAGGTGCACCTAATGTATACACTTTAAACTAGCCACAATTGGCTTTGACTAGACTTCAGATCCATTCCTACCAACCATTGTAAATTAAGCCTAAAAAAAATTGAATGTCTCAAATTTGCTTGTTCATCATTCATCAAAGTTAGAATCATGTTGAGGCATACATAATTAGGGTATCCTATCATATGATACAATAAAATCTCATGGATTAATCTCTAATCACCTTGTAGTATCATAATAGTTTATCTGGATTATGTACCTATTACTTGCACACTTAAATCAAATCTTGAAAGAGCTAAATGTATAATCAAAATTAATTAAAAAACTAAACCAAATTAAGATCCTAGTTGAATTATTTATGTGCAATTAATGAATATCATAAAAAGGAATTTGAAAAATAAAAATATCCTAGCCTTTCATCATGACCTTTGTGAGTTGTCAAACTCTTTGAAAATATCCTAAAATATCTCATTTTGGAGACCCATGCCTATTCATAACAAATAATGATTAAATGACAACTATTAACTATACTGGGGTTAGTATTGACTCAGTTAGGTTAGGTTTGAACTCATTCCATGTTTAAAATCCACCTTAACTCACCTTAGATTGGGGTTAAATCCATTTAATATAAATAAAATGCCTTACCTATTAAAATATGAAGCTATTTTGGTGCAAAGTTATCATGCACAAATGAATTTAAAAGCTCTTTTGATATAATGTTATAATTCCCATTTTTTTACAAGAAAAGTTATAATGCCAAAATATTTATCCAAGCTACATCAAGCCAACACAAGCCATGGTGCCAAGGAGAGAAGAAGTGATGCAATCTCCATTGCTAAAGACTCTTTGATACACAAGCCGAGCAAGCCACTCAACAATGCATTTGGAGCTCCCAAGGAAGGTAAAGGATATGTTGTTTTTTGCATTTTAGTTGTTTTTTCATTTTTATTTTATTACTAAGCTCGCCCCTAAGATCTAGGATTGTAAGTGTTAGTGTTAGTGTGTTTCTTTGAGTTTTTGTTGCTTAAACTAACATATTACTAACCTCCCTTCTTGGATTCCTATGATCACAAATAGAATGCTCAATGGGACATGCACCCCATGAAGTTGATCCTAAAGCCTTTAAGACCATTATACTAATAATTTTCATGTAAATATTTGAGCTTGCTGATCAAAATAGGTTAAAATTGGTAGCTAAGGGATGTCTCTTCTGGAATTTGTAAAGTTACTCTGTGTAATTGTAGTTTTGATTCCTAGAGTTATGATATTGCACTTAAAATTGTGTTTTTGCACTTACAGTTGTATTTTTTCACTTACAGTTATGATTTTTTACAGTTTTAGTTGCATTTTTGCACTTACAATTGAATTTTTGCACTTATAGTTTCATATTTACACTTATAGTTGCATTTTTGTAGTTAAAGTTGTATTTGTGCACTTACAGTTATGTTTTTGTAGTTACAATTTTATTTTTGCACTTACAATTTAATTTTTTCACTATGTGTATACATGAGATTGATAGGCCATCTTTTAGAGCTTTATTTGGGGTCATCTAGACTCTCTTTTTAATGTTTTTTTAAAACCATGTGTTTTCTCTTAAATTTTTAAAATATGCTATCAATTTACCTTTAAATTGCATAAATGTTTCACAAAATCTCAAAAACCCTCTAAAAATTGTAGGACCTAAGCGAGAAAGAGGCACAAATTTAAAATTGGTTAAGTCTTAAACATTTCCTTTTGGTGCCTAAAAGGAATTTAGTTGTTTTTATGCTTGGATTGTTTGTGAAAGTATTTAAAAGTTTTCAACTAAGGCTAAGGGACCAAATTTCATGAACATTTTACTTTGGTGCATTAAAATAAACATTCACACTTAGATTACATACTCTTAAGAGTGTGTTATTTTTATTCATGTTCTTTCAAAGTTATTAATTTTTGAAAAATAATTGATGCATGTATGCTCTCCCCCCATCCCCTTTAATGAGCTTAGGTGACCAAATATGCTATTTTTTTGCATTTGTACCTTATCCAAAGGAAAGAAAAGAATTTAATTAAAGATCTCCTCAAATCTATATGGTTTGAGTGATCTAAACATAACCTTAAAGTCTTTTTACTTATCATTTCTATTTATGCAATTTAGCTTATGAGTGGGAGTTCATAGTCTCCTCACGAGTTCTCTAGGGGTACATTGACCTGATGTTTGATCCCATAGCATCGTATCAACCCCACTCCATGGTGGGGTATATAAATTAGGGCATAAATATTATGATTACTAGGGAGCTTAGTGGCTAGCCTCACTAATCATAATGAAAACCCTAGTCAGGTTTAACTAACCAAGGGATTCCACTAAGTATATGGATAAAATTGCCATGCAAAAGAATATACCCTTGCATAGTAAGTTAGCTGGTATGAACTCATTGAAGTGATTGAATATCTAGTGTTAACCAAACTTGAAACCATCTACATGCACAAAAATTTAGTTTTAAAATAACCCCACTTATCATTGAAATAATATTGCTACAGAGCAAGTAGCTTGAAGTTCCATATCACCATACAATATCTTTAGAGAAGAGGGGTGTAAAAACACTACTTATTAATGTGCTTTTAATTTTGGAATAACACTTAAAATCCTTTCAAAATTATGTATATAGTTAGAATTTGATATTATTATGCAACGTTGTTAGTTTTAGGATCTAGGACATTTACACTTAGGTGTTTATACCATTTTATCCTTTATTGCATGGTTTTTTGAATTTAACTATCTATTTTGTTATTCCAAATCAAATCAAGTCTTGTCTTATACATCATTCTATTGATTGAGGAGGTGTTACGCTATCCATTTGACACCATACTTTGGCCTTAGTCTTTTGACAAGTCTTTGTGTGTGCCTCTCACTTAATTGGAAAAAAGGTAACATTATGTTGTCCAATCCATTTCAAGTTATATACCTTGGAGTCTTGAAACATACCATTAATTACATATTTAGAGTGTAATAATGTCATTATGATGATAAAATTGTTTCATATACTTCTTTTCCTTGTATCCAAGTTTAATTTTTGAAACCAATCCATGTGTGCCTTTTGGATCTTTGCCTAGTGATGTTATGTTGTTCACTTTATCTAGCTTTTTGTTTGATCAAAGAAGCCTAGTATCCTAATTTGAGTTTTTAATTAACCTTGAAAATCTAAAATACAAACATTGATTGATTTTTATTTATGCCTTATCTAATTTTGGCCTAGACATTGATCTTTCTCTTTTGGGTTATGTAACTTAGGTTAATTCTTTACCCAATTTGAAAACTATTGTTTATGCCTATATTTGGTAGATATAACCTATCTTCCTTATGAATTTTTGTTTCATCAATTATTCCAATTGACCTAATTTATGCCAAAGTATTTTAGATTTGTTGGATTAAATCTCACTATAGACATGAAAAATCTACACACAATGGTTTTGAATGTCGTAACTCCCCTAAACCACTTCAAGACCCCATAGGGCCCCAACTTGACCTTTCAAATGGAAACCATACCTAACCTTAGTCATATTTACCTACTAACTAAACCCACATCTTTAACTCAACTTGACCTTGACCCTTGACTATCGACGATCACCGTGACCACTGACGGTCAGGTTTCCCCATCTAAACCAACTTAACTGATCCTTCACTCTACCTTAATTTTTTATAATTAGCTTATCTAATTCATGTGAAAACCCATGAATTTTGAATTTAAAATTAGACAACAAGTTGGATCTCTTGTTAACATATTATTGCACATCTCCTTCCTTCCTATAAAAAGAGAGGATTAGGAGGTGAAAAAGGGACCCATCCATAACTATGAAGAGCTTTTGTATCCAGAGTTATTTTTGCAGGTGTTCTTCCAACAATCCAATGATCCAACCATTATAATAAAAAGATGAAGTTTTTCCATCTGTTGAATAATAGCCAAGTACCATTACTCTACCAAAATCATGTCAGACTCTACCAATGAGTTTTGTATCAATCCACATCAACCATTCACCTAATCAACCACCAATAAGCTAAGTATCTATTTTAATTATTCAGTCACTTTGTTTGTATTTTAAAACCAACCCATCCCAAGCCAATCTCTTAGAATCCCATTCTATAACCCTATCTAAACAACCTTTTCATCACCCAAACCCAACACATAGTAATTATCGATGGTCATCCTAACTGTTGACAATATGTTCAAACACTAATGGTGACCTCAACCACTAATGGTCACCTCAACTGCCGATGGTCACATCAATCATCAAGGGTCACTATAGTAGAAAATAACATCAAGCTATTTTCACCCACTTACCATCAACCAAATTAAACTTTTTTTTGTTTGCCTGTTCACAGAGCCCCAACCTATTTTTTGAACCACACCTAACCTATGTAGCATTAGTATTGACCCACTTATTACTATAATAGTCATTTTAGTCTATTTATTTAGTAAGCATTTATTTTATTCAATTTTAGTACCTTTTGATTATTAATGCAAGTAACTTATCTTCTATTTTATAAACTTAATTGTTTAAAACATGTGGATTGATAGCCCCTAAGGAAGCTCTTGCTTTCAAGATCTAGCTAGTGCTAGATAATCTACCATGCTATCTATATAACCATCTATTTGCTTTAGTGTTATCTTATTTGTAGGGCATCATCCCAAGCCAAAGAGGAGCTCTCTATAATCATTTGGTTTAATGCACACATAATCAAATAAGTTTTTTAACCATATCAATATCTAGTTTTTTTCTTCTTCCTTTCTTAGAATATAAGCTAAAATTCTCTAAAACATTCTGACATGCCTAGTGGGACCCTTGAATCTCTACTTGGGTTTCTTTAATTTGTATCTAGGTGATCTTTTCTTTATATTGAGCTCATAAACAAAATTAAAATTTATTTTGGGTTTAAAATCAATTGCATACATTAGTTGCTTACACGTTTAGCTCACTTAGTTAAATTGAAGTAAAGTAATTTGATCGTAGAATCACTTATATCATACACACAAACCAAACCACCTACATTAATCAAATATCTAAAAAAATTAACATAAGGCCCGACTAAGATTTCATCACTTAGTGATCACCTTACCCTTTATTGACAATCTTACTTGGAGGTTATTACCAAAGAGAGAACCAACTCAGCTCTCTAGTTGAGTATAAACTCTAAAAACTGGTATATATTGGTTAAGCACCTGACGCCCTTATCACTATGGTGTGTGAAGTGAGGGGGTAGGCCCCAATACCAAGCCACATATTGATTTCCAATACATATCCCTTTGATAATCTAAACACAACTTGAAACCAACCATAGACTTCTTTTCCAATTTCCACTCTACAAGCCAATTTCAATCACATAGTTCTTAAAGCTTAAGGCATAAGCCAAAAGAGAGACTACAATGAACCTTAGGACTTAACATAATTTTTAGTATGTGTTTGATTTATTTGATCATTTATTGACTTCTCTCTATTTGAGTGGTGAGATTTTTTTGCATTCTCTCTCCCTTATCTTGCATGGTCTTAACTCGCCAACAACAAAATAACTTAGCAGAACAAGACCCATCACCAAACCAATCAACCTCTTATACATCCTCATCCATGGAGTACATCTCTAAACTAGATGACTATCCTCACCCTTTAGGAAGTCCTTTCCCTTGGGCAGTTCCCCAAGGAGATACATAGTTTACAACTTTCTTAGATAACAACCCTATGACCCTTCAACATTATCTCAGCACCATGCCTCACCATATCCCTGCTTTGGTTCCCCCTATGAACCCAAATTATGGCATATTTTCCCACCTTATGGGAACACTTATATTTCCATTGTCACCACCCAACCATTGACTACCCAAGCATCTTTCATCTACCAATAATCCCTTTGATACTACTGTGGAAAATCAACCTACTAACACCCTTATACTTTCCACCCCCACCAACAACTCCTCTACCCTAGGATCAAACTAGCTAGTAACCACCTATACTCCCCTCACCATAGGGCACTTATTGCTAGCATTTCCAACCTTCCTTTGGCTACCCTAATCCATTAGTCACTACTCCACTTCAAAATCTTGTCATGTCTATACCTTCTACCTTACCACCAATCATTACAAAGGTTAGCACCTTTCCTTTAGTTACAAATCCAACCACAACTCCTACCCAACCTACCTTAACCTCTCAATAGGTGCCCATCAAAAATAACTTGGGTTACATCCCTAACCCATAAGGGCATATACCTCTACCCATTACCCAACCACCTACTTCCACTTACCCTTATATAGCATCCACCCAACCACCTGTGTCTACATATCAATATGTGGTAGCTTCTCAACCTCCCACCAACTATCAATATATTACCCAACCACCACAATAGTATGTACCTCACAAATTTTTAGGCACATAACCCCAAATAGATCTAATGAAAATGCTCATAGATAAAATTACTACTTTAGAGTCATCCATCTCTGGTGCTCACAATACTTTATCATATGACCAAATCTTCAACAAACCCATTTACCCATCTGTCCCTATCAGACCATATCCTCCTCAGTGAAAACTTCCCAAGTTTTCTAATTTTCAAAGTAAGGAGGATCCCTAACAACACCTTAGAGCATTTAGGCATTCATGTTATTTTATTGCCTATGATGATGCTCTCCTTTTTCATACCTTCTTGATGTCCCTATCTGGTCCAGTACTAGATTGGTACAGTGCCATCACAAAACACTCTCTCTTCTCCTTCACCCAACTAGCCCAAACTTTATTGGATCATTTTTTTATAAACATCTCCAAGAAAGTTTCCATTACTGACCTTTACTCTATTCAACAATTTGATGATGAATCTATTGCTGATTTTGTAGCTCATTAGAGGAGCTTAATCAATCAACTTTCATTCTCTTTAACCCAACCCAAACTAATATAAATTTTTGCTCAGGCATGTACCAAGCACATATCTTCTACATATCATGTCTAGATATTTATAACCTTTGATGAAGCTTTTGCTATGGCACATAAGCTAAAAAATAAAGCCATCGATGAAGGAAAGTTAAAGTTGAAAAAAAAAACTCTACCTACAAAACCAGTAAGGCCTCTTCCTCTAAACCAAGAAACCAAACCAATACCAATGCCAAAATCAAGGGAAATATGAATGTAGTTGTCCTTAAGACCAATCTTCCACCATCTTTCAATCAACTAAACTCTTCTAACTCCTAAAAAAACACAAGAAACTAAAACTGAAAGAATTTAATCTAGTTGGGGAATCTTATGCTTCAGTTCTAGAGAAGTAACTGAAAGCTAATATCATATAACTTCCTCCCATAAAACCCACTCAATAATTTGATTCTTCTCATCCTGCACCTAGATGGTACAATGAGAACAACCTATATGATTTCTATTGAGTAGTTCAACATGACTTTAATAGGTGTAATACCTTCAAAAATGTTGTCCAAACCCTCATTGATAAGGTGGATCTTGTATTGGACAACCCCAATGCACCTCCAAACCAAGCCCTTGACATTTTTAGACAAAATTTTCCAAATCATGCACCCACCAAAAATAAGAGCAATAGAGATAAGTCTTCTCATGATGCCCATACTGTTAATATGGTTCTTGACATAATCATTAATAAAGAACCTACTACCCAATCTACCTATTCTTTACCCTCTTTACTTGTTGAGATATAATAATTACCTTCTCTTCATTTGGAAACCCAAACCACATAAGCAACCTTTTCACCTCCTCCACTTATTGAGGTAATGGAGTCATAAACCCCTCCTTCAACTGATATACCTGAGTAAGCAACCATAACTACTGTACCTCATTCTTTAACCAACAAATAATTAACTTCCACTTTAGAGATCATTCATAAGGAAGAAACCACCATATATGTACCCCACATAGAGGAACCACCCATTCAAACCTTACATCCTTTGATTGAGGAAAAAGATGAGGTCACCATTCCCCTTTCTCAGCTTATGGGTATATATATTAAGCCCACTACCTAGGGAATAAGACCAGTCTATAAACCATTCTCTAGACTAGTTCAGATATTGGAGTTTATCTCTAAACTTGACACTGATCAAACCACCTTTTGAAAAAAATTGGGTCTCACTTACATCACTAAACAAGAACATCTAACCACCTCTTTGATGGACCAACCCACCACTTCTATCATCTAACCTACTATCGTATCAACCAAACTAATAAAAACCTCTACCAACTCAACCATTTATCAACCATCCAAAGCAACCAAATCCCAAATAACCAAATCATCCTCTATCACTTCAACCAAACCAAATAAAAACCTTGGCATCATACTTACATAGAGCCTTAATTATCCATCCTTGAAACTGGAGCTAACCTCACCAGACCCACCAACTAAGCACCAAACTAATACAAACCAAGGTAAAACTAGTAAAAGGCTAGAAGGCCAAAGTTTTTCCCCCTTAACCTTGCCCTCTGTATTGGGGCCTCATCCTTCTATTTTGATTAGGAAACTAACTATCTCAACCAAAACCCAACCACTACCTTTAATTATGCTATCACTCTTACTTTCTGACATGCCCATCTTCATCGAGCCATCCATAACCAACCTAGCTACCTTGGCATCTCATACCTCCAACTTATCAACTTCCTTACATAAATAAAAATCACCCATTAAGAATTCCACCTTACCTAAGACCTCCACTACCAAGCCTATTTCTAAAAATACTTCCATCCCACCAATCAAGGCCAAAACCTCTAGACCCTTGCTACCTTTAGCCGAGTCTTACTCAACTATTCTCCAAAGGTTATTGTAATATTATTACTTGACCTTACCTCCTATTAAATAATTTGACCTTCTTAGTCCAAAACCCATCTAGTATAATGACTGCCAAGTATGCACCTATCATAGGATACCCAAGCATGATATAGAGAACTAAAAATGTCTCTAAACCATTATCCATCAACTCTATGATGAGGATGATCTATTAATAGATGAACCTCTTGTGAGATCACTACTAGTCCAAGAAAAAAGCAACCAATGTCCATTTCTTACCTAATCCTCCACTCTCACCTCAAAGTGATGAGGAACTAAACCAATCTCCTACCACACCTCTTCCCTCCATCCATACTATCCATGTGATCATAGGATCACATGCTCAAGAAAAGGATAAGGGAAAGGCCAAAGTGTCCATCCCATAGACATACCCATATTCTACCTCCTAATCAAGTCAAATTCATGCATCTTCACCTTCAACCAAACCCAAGGTATCTATATTGGCTACCTCTCAATCCAACCCCTTTGAATCAATTAGAAGAGTGGTTCTAAAATAACTTCACTAAACCCAAACAAAGATGAGCCTATACGAGTTGATTTCTACCTCACCTTGTCATCACCAAGTAATGATAGAGGCATTAAAATCAATAGAGGTCTAGCTTGAAGACCCTCAACCTCTAAAAACCTTTATTGGTGCTCTCTAAAATTCCAAACTTTTTACCTTTAAGAATTCCAAAATACCTTCTATCCACCCTGATGACCAAGATCCCCCTCTTTTCATCACTTATTACATCAACCAAACCCACATCAAATAGGTCATGATTGATGGGGGAGTAAATATTAACATCATTTCCTCCCGTGCCTATGATCAACTTAAACTACCAAATAATGTCATTTCTGAAACCTCAACCATCCTTCGATCCTTTAATGACACCATGGCCATTACTCTAGGAATTATTGTCCTTCACATTCACTTATGACCTCAGACACTCCCATAACTCTTCTATGTAGTAAAATGCAAATTCTAGTATAATGTTTTGCTGGGATGACCTTGTATCTTTTCCATGGGTTGTGTACCCTCAACCCTTCATCGTTGTATCAAATTTGAGCATGAAGGTTAGGTTGTCACCATACAAGCTATTCCAAGCCCATTTTCATCATCCAACATGACGTATCGACCCAAATATGTCCTCTTACCCCTGTCTAACACACCCTCATTAGCCAAAGATAAGCCCTCAACCACAACAAATGAAGTCATACCTTCTTATACTGATGAGGCATCTACTAGCTCATTAATCCTTTTGGTTTAGATCCCCACCACATACCACTTAAAATTAACTTTCTAACATCTCTCACTTGGGGAATATTTCCTCTTTACCCTTGATGCCTTCCCTACTCCCCATGAGTATGAACAACTTAACAAATAACCTAGGTATGACCCCAATATTGGAGCCATTATTCCCTTTAGACCTTCAAATTATCAAACCCCTTTCATTTATGGGGGACTTGATAAACCCCTTGGCACTTTTGTCACCTCTCTCTCACCTTAACCATTCAACTCTAGCTTCTCTTATCTAGACAAATTGAGTTTTTCCAAGACCTATTTCCATTGGTGTACTTGGAAGAGTTTTGGTCATAGATGATATGAGCATGACCCACTTGAGTTGATTTCAATCAAGACCAAAAAACCTCATGAGAAACATGGCCTCAACTTTATCCTATCCTTGAAGCAAACTAACTCACCTCCCATCACCAACATTGATGAGGAGAACCCATCCTCACTAACCCCTTCACCCTCAGAACCAGAGGATTCTAACATTGTACCCCTAACTTTTTTTCATCAACATGATTAGCCTTGGACCCCTAACCTACCAAAATAATATGGAAACTATAACCATCCCTATGACCCATCCTAAGATGATAGGATATGACTCCCCTACCATTAATATCATTCAGTGTCAAGATGATGATTCTATTCTCACCTACCTTGGAGCACAAGATTCTTCTATCCACAAATCCCTTCCTCCTGAGACTTTGACCATGTTGAATGAATCCACCATGGATATCAACTTGGGCACTCTAGATAACGCTTACATTTTCAAAATTGTCTAATAGTTAAATTCTTAAGAGCTTCAAGACTTCCCCTCCTTCCTACAAGACCATAACATAGCATTTTATTGGTCTTATAGCAACATGCTAGGAATTGACCCTTCCATAGCTACCCATAACATAGTCACCAATTATGATGCCAAGACCATTAAATAGAAACTTTGATGAATGAACCCTCATATAGCATTTCTCATCAAAAAAGAGCTTCAACATCTCCTATCCATCAATTTCATTAAACCCATTGATTACCCCCAATGCATCTCAAATGTATTACCTATAACCAAATCCACAAGGGGACTATGTATTTCTGTGGAATTTCATGACCTCAACCTTGATTGCCCAAAAGATGACTTTACTCTACCAAGTATCAACCAACTAGTTGATCTTACAGCCAACCATGAGACATTATCTCTTTTGGATGGATTCTTAGGTTACAATCAAATCCTAATTACCCCCAAATATCTGCTCAAAACTACCTTTATCACCCCATGGGGGAGCTTCTACTATAGGGTCATGACTTTTGGACTAAATAACATTGGTACAACCCACCAACATGCTATGACTTACATTTTCCATGACCTTATCCAAAAAATCATTGAGGACTATGTGGATGACATTCTTAGGAAATCTAAATGCCATAAAGATCATTTGGCCATTCTCAAAATTATCTTTGAGTAATTCATCCATTACCATGTTTGCCTTAACCCCAAGAAGTGAATTTTTAGGGTCTTGTTAGGAAAAATCCTTGGATTTATTATCTCCCTTTGGGGAATCATATTTGATCCTACTAAAATCAAAGCCATCCTTGACATGCTTCCTCTAATCAACCTCAAGCAAATCCATATATTGTAGGATAATCTCCAATCCATTCATTACTTTATCTCTCAGTTTTCAGACCAATGCCAACCCTTCTATCACCTCCTGAAGAAGGATGTCTCTTTTAGGTGAAGTGGTGACTATCAAAAGGCCTTTGATTCACTTAAAAACTACCTTTTGTTTCTACCTATCTTCACCCCTCCCAAGGATGACCAACCTTTCTACGTTTATATCTCCACCACCGACCACTCCCTAGGGGAAATGCTTGCTCATCGGGATGAACAACACAAAGAGCAAGTTATCTACTACATCAGCTACACACTTGTAGAGTATAAGACTCGGTACACCCACACTGAAAAACTTTACCTAGCCCTAGTCTTCATGGCCACCAAACTATGCCACTACCTTCTTAACCACAAAACCTATGTCATAACCAATACCAACCCACTCAAGTACATGCACTCCATGCCATACCAAAACCAATGTATGACCATGTGGCTCATGATTTTAGCCAAGTTTGACTTTGAGTTTTTTGAGAAAAAGTTAATTAAAGGCCAATTCATTGCTGAATAATTAGCTAAATTACCATTAGCAGACAATCAACCTCCTCCTCTTGAATTTCCCAAAAAATCCATTGTGACCCTCTCTCAGACTGAATTCACATATTAGATGACCATGTTCTTTGATATATCAAAGTGCCAACATGGTGGGGGAGCTGACATTATCCTTATTCCCCTTCATGGTGAACCTCTTTATTTATCCTTCAAGATAGATTTCAAATGTACCAACAATATGTATGAATACAAAGCCTTAGTCATATGCTTACAAATTGCATTAGCCTTGAGAGTCAAAATGATCAACATCTTTGGCAACTCTCAACTAGTGGTCAATCAAATCAATTACTCTTACCAATGTAATAATGATGTTTTAAAACATTGCAAACAACTCCTTGACTATCTCTTAACATCATTTGAACACTACCATATCCAATCCACCCTATGATCTACTAACAAATTTTCCAATACCATGGCTTCCCTCACCTCTCAGATCCCATATTCACCCTCTAACTCTAAGATATCTATCATTATCCATAGACTTACCCAACCCTCTTATGTCAAACTAGACTCTCCCACCATCTTTAATGTGGAGGAGACCTAACCTGATCTTTGGTATTAGCAAACCTTCAACTATCTTAACCATACCATCACCCCTTTTGGTCTTTCCAAGAATGCTTGAAGAGAATTTATCTAGAGCACCTCATTTTTTACCATTATGGGGGGAATTCTGTATAAACATGGATTTGATGGTCTCTTCTTCCATTTCCTACTTAGTCACAAAGCCTCTCATCCTATCAAGGAAATGCACGATGGGATATGTGGGGGATACTTTAGTGGCCTCACCATAGCTAAATTCATCCTTTACCTTGGCTATTACTGGCTTACCCTTAACCAAGACTATTGCGATTATGTGAAAAGGTGTGTTAAATGTCAACAATATGCTAATTTACATTATGCACTTAGCCATAGTCTTTTCATATCCACAGATTTATGACCCTTCTCACAATGGGGTTTGGACCTTTTTGGTGAAATTAACACCCATTCTTCATAGTGACACCATTCTATAATCACTACGACCAATAATTTTACCAAACGGGTAGAGGTTATTCCTCTAGTCTCAACCATAGTGGAAAATATTATAACCTTCATCAATCATCACATCATTTTCCATTTTGGTTTTCCTCAAAAAATATTCACTGACAATGGAAAATATTTAAAAAAAACCAAGTCCAAGGCCTTTGTGACACATTTGGCATCAAGATCAGTTTCTCATCACCCTATCACCCTCTAGCTAATGGATAGGTTGAATCCTCTAACAAAACTCTTAACAACATGCTAACTAAAATGGTGAATGCATCTAGTCAAGATTGGCATTTGCACATCCCTTTCACCTTATGGGCATATCTTACTAGCATTTGAACCCTTACGGGTGCTACCCCACTCTCTTTTGTGTTTGGCATGGAGGTTGTCTTGCCTCTGAAAGTTCAAATCCCATCTCTTTGCATATCTTTAAAAGATCTCATTTCAAAAGATGATTATCCTCAGCACCATTTAGCCCAGCTTGAGCTACTTAATGAGCATCATTTAGCTTCCCTCACCCATCTTCATGTCTATTAAGAGCGTATCAAACATGTCTATGAAAAAAACCTTAGAGTGCATGAATTTAACATCAGAGACTTCATCTTAAAGGAAAACCAAAATGTCACCAATATGGAGAAAAACAAGCATGACAAGTTTGCTTTCAATTGGCTTGAACCTTATACCGTAACCCACAAGTATGGATTAAGAGCTTACTAATTATCCTCTCTTGAGGGAAACCAAAAACCTGAACCCCTCAATACTTCACATCTACGTCTTTTATTTTGTTAAAGAGGATGAAACTCACCTTTTGTCTAACTTAAGCTCATCCCTTGCTTTCAAAACCACATTTATCTCCCTATTTTAGGGGAAACTAATTAAAATTGAGTCATGTGATTATCCATCACAATCATGGCCTAATAAATGGGCACCATGGCTCTACCCATGCAATGGTTCTCATTGTATTTTTTTCCCTTTTTATAGGATGGATTCCCATGATCATTGTCACCTAAACCTCTTTACACCTAATCAAATTTCTTATGATTTTAGTTTTGTCTTCATAAAGGTAAACCTTTAAGCCTATATAAACACATCTATGTCAAGCAAAATCAAATGAGAAAAGGCAATGTAATAACTAAAAATAATCATGGGTCATTCCTAGCATTCAAAAACTACTACCTTGAAGGACAACTAATGGAAAAATATCAAAATTGCTCAAATTAAGGTAGAATGCTCCCTTAAAGGACATAAATCAAAGGCAATAAACAAATCACACAAACTTAGACCATTCCCTTGAAGGATGGATGAGTAAATCATTTGTCAAAAGCATAGAATTTTATTAGAAGCTTTCTACATCAATTATCTTCCCCTAAACAACAATAAAGCAAAAGACCCATTATCAAAAAAAAAACAAAAGCAAACTAATATTGAAAGCCATAATCAAATCTCACAAGCAATATAATTTGGAATCTACATTCAACTTCCATAAGTAGACTTCTTGCATTGATTAGTCTACACCTTACATGACATGGAATTTTTTATACTGACTCTTTGATGACCTACAAAAGAGGCAAGCTAGTCTCCCAAGAAGGTTCTATTTCCATCTCTCCTTTTACACTATAAGCAAGGGATTTTGAGCTCACTTGGCATTATATGACCATGACACCTTTTTAACCAACTAATGAATGCTAATACAAATAATTTGAAGGGCTTATGTTCCTTAATCCAATAAACCTTTGGTATTTTAGTCTTTGCTAAAGAAGAAGCATTGTACCCTCTTCTTTACTCTCATAACTAGTTGATATATTCACTTAGACACTTTGTCTCTTGATTATCTTCTCACTCTCAGATTGTTATTTAAATTAATTTATGTGTTTTATCTTAAGAAAAATAGCCATAATCATAACCACATCATATCAACATATATCATGATTAAAAACATACATCATTAGTATATCCATCATCATGTCAAAATCATAACATCCATGAACAATAATGAAATAAACAATTTTCACCGCATGTTTAAATCTAAATAAGGAAGCATATACTCATCAAGTTTTAGCATGAAAAAACATCATCATAAACATAAATATTATAAGCATCATCATGAACATAAACCAAAGACATATCATCACATACCTACCTAACATAAATCCATAACAATGTCATCATGAGCCTACCAATATCCACATCACAACCTTACTCAATATAACATCATTAATGATCAATATGAACATCACATCATCAACATCAAAGTAAACCATGAACCATGAGCAATATACAAGGAGAATATCTATAAATCATGAGTATGTCATCAATAACATCGTAATGTATACAATAATATACATGTATCTCTTTCAAAATATATATCTCACCACATCAGCTCACAGACCAATATCAAAATGATATACAATAAAATGTAATATCTCATAAATATATCATAACTATGCCCCTAGGGTACCAATATCTCCTAGAGAACCACTAACTCTTGGTGCCTATCCTCTCGAGGTGCCTACCTATCCACCAATAAAAGTATCCCACTGACCTAATGTCACCATGCTAGCACCACCTTCCAAACTAGCTCTATACTCACCCCACCATGGCTTATTAGGATAACATCTCAAGACTATGGCCTCATAATAGCATAACTCCTCCATTATTATTAGATACCATTCCATGGAGATAGTGCCTGGTGCTCTTATAGGTGTTGTAGCTCCTCCTTTGGCCTATTTTAAGGAGTCCCTCTCCTAAGTAACCAAGATTATCTAAGGTCTAGCCTAGTCCCTCTCACCTATAGCCATAACTATCTAACCTTGTGCTATAGCCAACTAACCCTATAAAGCTACCACCTGAGACTATGCTATGGATAATACCACTCCTACTTGTGCACCTAGGGTAACCCCTTATACCTGTGTAGTCTGGCCACCTCTACCAATTGGGTCAACATCCATCAACTATTTGCCACTGTCATCACCACCAAAATTTATTGCCATATAAAGAACCTAGTACCATGCAAGGTAACCATCCATAAAACCTAAATCATCTATCTCTAACCATGTTGGCAACTCTTCTTGATCAAGTAATGTCTGGACTAGTTATGGATTAGGTAGTAGGATCTTTACATCTTCCTGCCTATATCTAAGAAATGGGCTTAGGATATCCTACACTAGGCCAAATTGCTTTCACACCTTATCAAATGGGATGAGTTATACCTCCCCATCCCTCTTGCCAAGGATCCACCTATAACTTTGCAAGGACAATGTGTGTCTCCTATATCCAACCCACTTTGGAAACTTGATGTATGGCCTCTAGATAACATCACCTATGACTAAGGTATCCAAGGCACCCTTGAACCAATCAATGTCATGTACCATTCTTCTTAGTCCAAATAGGGTAAAATCATCTTTCCACTACATGAAGCTGACTATGAACTTGATTTGGGCATAACCCTCCCATAACAACCCTAATGGTTATAGAACTCAGATGTGCTCATATGCCCAATAGTGTAGCATGAACTTGATGTTGATGTTGTATCTCCTATGAGCTCTAAAACCCCACAACTCCCAATATATCTACACCAAAAGCATAAGCACCCAACCAAACACTATGCAGTCTAATAACATCTCAACCAATACCCTCAGTAGTAGATAGGGAAACCTCCCACTACTTGAATGAGGAATGGTGAAACATGATACCATGATCATCATCATTGTGAGTAGCCTCCTCTTTCCCCTTGCCCATTGATACAATAGAGTGTAGCTAAATCTTCCATCATGCCATCTAAAAATATCATGGTCATTTCCATATAACAACTCTAAGAACTCATCTCTCTCCTCTCATTTGATGTAATAAATCAGATCACCTCATATGGATAATTGAGTGATCATATGCACATCCTCTTACAAGATAATCATCTCCCCAATGGGTAGAAAGAAGGTATTCATGGCTAGATCCCATCTCTTGATGAGGGCCATGATCATTAACACATCCCATAGCATATATTTATAGTGCAACATTGCTCCAAGATTGACCTCCTCCATATGAACCTAGTTCACTATGGTCATCCCTTGCTGAATATTTGAGAAGATACATGGCACCTGATCATGCATCTGAATCTATTCCTATGCCTACAAGGTTTGTTAAAAGACACATTTAATTCTCTTTACTATTATTTTCTTTGAAATTGACCTCTTATCTATATCACTTATCCTATTTTTACCTTAACAACTCACCAAGCATTACCTATACCCTAACTAAAAACCACTACACATCAATCATTTGCATCTGCAAGTCACCATTGCCATTCAAACCTATCATAATCCATAAACTTAACCTTAACCTTTTCACCATTCAACTTGATAATCGATGGTCATGATGACCATTGATGATCAAGTGACCATTTTGCCTATGGTCCTTGATCATCAATTATCAGGATGACCATTGATGGTCACTGTATGTGTTCACCGACAAAAAACTCCCAAACCTAGCCTATACAAAACATACCCATACACCATCAATCTTTGCCAATTTTCATAAATCCCTACCCCTGCCCTACCCTAACTAAACTACCCCTTACTAATTTCAATTTCACTCATAATTAACCAAAAACCCATCAAAGCCCTAATACCTAGGTCAAACCTAAACTCACCCACCAAAATAATGGCAATTTAAGAAGCAACCAAACCATTTATAATATCAAATCACATCTAATATACCAATTTAAAGAAACCCCTACCTCATTCCTCGACCATCATCAAGGAGGAATCTAGGGACCCACTACCTAACCCGCTACCTATCCTCATCTACATCCACATTGCATCCTCATTGGTCTACCCTCTATAGCTCAGTTAACTCAACAATTAACTTTACCTAGTTACCCACTCAACAAACACCTCATCAACATTCTCACATAAAATGCCAAAAAAGTAAGTTATAAAGTCACAAAAGTAAAATGAGTGAAAATGGCTCACTCAATGCTTTTATCTTTGTACTTTTAGTGTTTTCCCCTCGATCATCAATGATCAAGGTGACTATTGATGATTGACCCTAAGGCCCTTGACTGTCGATAGTTAGGGTCCTAAAATTTATTCAACCAACTAAATTTTCAAAAATTTGGCATCCACACTCAGTGCTTACACATAGAGACTACCTTATTCACCTACCATACCAACTACCTTATCACCTCACCATTGGTCCATTTAATCCTAACTCATGCATGTTTTGTGATGATATTACCTAGTCCTTTTGACCACAATGATAATAATTTTTATATTGACCTATTTTTGAACTTACACTACCCTGCATACACCTAACTAACTTGTGTCTTCTTGGGAGAAATTCCTACCTCAGATACCCATGACTTCACTTAACCAATTTGAGTTTTCCTCAAGAACACTTCCTACCTTTTATACCCATAAAAACATAGACCTTGCCTATGAGACTTGCATTTATGAGTGTTCCCAATCACCACACCTAAATGTGATCATGTAGTCCATTTGTCATTTGTCCTTCTAGCACCAACCCTTATTTTTATGAACTATGGTAACCTAGTCAATGTGCAATCTTGGCTATCTCACTTTATATGCATGTGTTCATTATAAATCCTAACCTCTGATCTTCACCTTTTATCACAACCTTATCAACTTATCAAACCTGCATCTGATTCTATTTACCTCATCAACTCCCATTTTAAGGAGGAATACCTCTTCCCATGCTTGAAGAAACCAAAGCTTCAACCAATAATCTATTTTTGTTTTGTAGCTCATTGATACAAATTACATAACAAAAAGGGGTAAAATGTAGACATAAAAAATGTACACATGATGGTTTCAAATGTTTTAACTCCCCTAGATGACTTCAAGATCCCCTAGGGCCCCAACTTGACCTTTCAACTGGTAAATAGACCTAACCTTAGTTAGATTAACCTGCTAACTAAACCCACCTCTTGAACTCAACTTGACCTTGACGTTCAATCATTGATGATCACCCTAACTTTTGGTGGTCACCCTAACCATTGACAATTAGGTTCCATGATCTAAACCAACTTAACTGACCCTTCGCTCTACCTTAATTTTTTATAATTAGCTTGTTTAATTCATGTGCAAACCCATGCATGTTAAAGTTAAAATTAGATAGAAATTTGGATCTCTTTTTAACATATTATTACACATCTCCTTCTTTCTTATAAGAGGAGAGGAGTAGGAGGTGAAAAAGGGACCCATATGCAACTATCAAGAGCTTTTGTATCCAGAGTTCTTTTTATAGGGATTCTTATAGTAATCCAATGATCCAACCATCATAATAAAGAGCTGAAGTATTTCCATCCATCAGCCAATAGCCAAGTACCATTACTCTACTAAAATAATACTAGACTCTAACAAGGAGTTTATCAATAATTTGCTTCAACCATTGACCCGATCAACCACTAGCAAGCTTAGTATCTATTTTTAATTATTTAGTCACTTTGTTTGTATTTCATAATCAACCCAACCCAAGCCAATATCTCAAAAACTCATTTTTTAACCCCATCAAATTAACCTTTTCATCACCTAAAACCAACACACAGTAACCATTGATGCTCATCCTGACCATCAATGGTTTGTCCAACTGTTGATGGTTACATCAACCACCAATAGTCACCTCAACCACTGATGGTCACACCAACCATTGATGATCACTATGGTTGAAAATAACATAAAGATATTTTCACCCACCTACCCTCAACCAAATCAAATTTTCTTTTCATCTACCTATTCATAGAGCCCCAATCTATTTTCTAAACCATACCCAACCTATTTAACATTAGTATTGACCCACTTATTACTATATTAGTCATTTTAGTCTATTTATTTATCAAGAATTTCTTGTATTTAATTTTATTACCTTTTGATTATTGATGCAAGTACTTTATCTTCTATTTTATAAACTTAATTGTTTAAAATGTGTAGATTGATAGCCCCCAAGGAAGCTCTTGCTTTCAAGATCTAGCTAGCTCTAGGAAATCCACCCAACTATCATCTAACTAGCCATTTACTTTAGTGTTATTTTATTTATAGTCCAATCATCCTAGGTCAAACATGAGTTATTTACAATCATCTAATTCAACGCACACACAACCAAATTGGTTTTTCAACCATACCCATATCTAGTTTTTTTCTTCTTTTTTTGGAATATAAGCTAAAATTCTCTGAAACACTTACATTTTTTTTAAAGTCTAGATTTTGTGCTTGTTTTATCAAAATTTCTAGCACATGCCTATTTTGAGCCTATATTTTAACGTTGCATTTGGCCAAAAGACCTAGCAACTTTTATTTTCTTAGATTAAACTTGTGTGGAACACTTTGAACCTAGAGTTTGGCATGCCAATTTTTATTCAACCACTTGGTATTTTGGTTAAGACATTTGACATTAGAATATTTTATACTATGTTTTAGCACAAACCATTTTTGAGATATAATTCACCTTTTTGACCAAGTTAGACTACGTTCAAACCTTTTTCCCTTTGGATAATGTTTTTAAGAGTTTGTAGAACTCTAATCCTTTTTTTGGATAATTTATCATTGAATTGGATATATCTCATTACACTTATGGTGGAACCATGTAAAATCCAAGTTATGATAGAATGGTCACACAAATTGACTTTGTTTGAGACCCCTATGGTGAAGAAGTGGTTTATGAGATGGATCCATATCCTCCTTACAATCCTCAATTTGGGGAACAAATCCAAGCATCATGTTTAGTGGTACATTATTTGGGTTGGTTGATGTATGATGTTTGCCATCTCATTGATAATGGAATCTACTCTTCCACCTATACCATTAACTCTCCTTCGAATTATGTGAGCAACCAAGTTCCATGATACCCAACCATTTCTATATCAGGACCTTATCCATTGGCTTGTGTGAGAAACCAAGCTCTACAATGATCTACCATTTATATACTATAAATTCATCCTTTGGATTGTGCATGCAACCAATCTTCACAATGCCCTACCATTACCATTCTAGGTCATTCTACATATGGTAACTCATCCCAACAAAGTTATCCAATCATAACTTGATGGGACATAATTACTATCTTAGGCCATAAATTAGCCTTTGATAAGCTATCATTATCCAACCACTAAACATTATTCATCTATTGCTAGCCATTCCATACTTTAGAAAACCCATGATGATCATCAATCCAAAATTGAGCCAATCAGTACCTCTCTAATCAAGCCAATCATTCAAAGATCAAGATATATTCAAAACTGGTATTTTATAACTGCTTGTAAACCAAGGCCAAAATAACCAACCAATCCATGATGTTTTTATTGAATAAAATATTTATGATGAGTTAAACTATGATGAATCACCTTTTGATCCTATGCTAGTTGTCAAGGAGTATCACTATGATAAGCTAATCTTTGCTGAGTCACTTCTTAATGATTATAACTACCTTTGGGCAAATCATTATCATGACCATATGATTATTTTTAAATAGCCACCATTTAATAAACCTATCTTTGAGGAGTTGTCTCTTGACCTTTTTCCACTCATTGAGTAGTCTCACTTTGACAAACTAGTCTCTATGGAGCCCATTATGAAATCAAAGGCCATTCCTTATCCAATACCAAACATTCAATAAGGCATAATTATAGTAACATCTAAACCAAATGAAGAATAAGAATTAGAGTTAGTTTCTATTTTTGAACGAACATCAAATTTAGCATCATAATAAAAATCAATGTTAGTCTCAACATCAAATTTAGAGTCCTTTGAGTCAGACTCATCTTCAAAATCATAATATGTTCATGGTTATTATAACATTGGTTACACATGACTTATAGATCAATTTGAATACATTTGTGATCATTCTATAATTTTTTAGGATGATTAATTTATCTTTGACACAAGTTCTAGTATCTTCTATGAGGATTGGGCTACCTCTTTCCATTCCATAAATGTTCCACATGCCATTTCCACCAACCAACCTAGCCATTATATTGACCTTCCACCTCTTAAAAGTGTTGATTGGGATTGATAGAATCATAAATTATTTAAATAAATCCATGGTGACATATTAGTCAAAGAATATCAGGGGGTCTAAGACCACATTCATTCAAAAGAAGAACAATCTCCTAGTGAAGCCTTTTCATGGGTGCCAGGGGACAATGAAAGTTCAAACTCAACAACTTCTAGTGAAATATTTTTAGAGGTGCTAGAAGAAAATAAAATTTAAATGTCAATATTCCTTATTAAAACCTTCTTAGAGGTGTTATGGGCCAATCACAGTAACTTCATTGGTGAAAACCCCATCGAGGAACCAATAGCTGAGCATAATAGTTCTTCACTACTGGATGAAGACATTATCAAAGATCAAATCAATATAACTTATAATCTATAGTCTAATCAGATGGTAGCCACTCTCAATCCTAAACAACCAAAAAATTTGGTGGTCCTATCTAGAGTATATTCAAAATTCTTTAGCCTCACCACATCCAAATTTATGTCAAATACAGAATCAAAAACATTGTGTGCCTAAAAATCCTAATCTTCATTTGTTGCCCAACCATTATACATTCCATTATCATCCACCATTACATTTCCAAATTAAACATATCATCCAATATTTATTAATATTTACCATCCCTAGCTATACTTTGCTTCATAGAGACTACAAAGATATCTTGTCTCGATATTTGGAAGAAATAGAATCAATGACCAACTAAGATCACAATAACATTTTTGTCAACCAAATCTATAGCAGGTTCTTAATGGAGCAATTATTTAGAAGAGGTGTGGGCTAGAAAATTACATGATTGATTATTCTAGTTATATTATTTTCTGATCATGATGTATATCTCCACATCAACAAGAACAACATAATCATATACCTATGCTTTGTGAAAAACCATACGTATACCTAGCCAAAAACATTTATCTTATCATTTCCATTTTATATTTATCTTACCTCTTTAATTCACCATTCCTCTTTCCATTATTTTATACCTTGCCATTTACCTTACGTTCCCACTTGGGGGTAACCCTCATACCATTTTACCAATTATTCATATCATCATCATCCTAAATAATACCCTATGTTTTCCTACCATGTCATCTCTATTAGACCAAAGCCTATTTTTAGCCATCCTACCCAACCCCTTTTGATCTTGGTTCTATTGGTTTTTCCCACACCTTCTGTGAGGGGATTCTAATCCATTTTCAATAGTTTTAGAATTTTATTTTTAAATGATAGTTTATGAAAGTAGTGTGATAGTCTATTTTCAAGTTATCTTTCATTTAAATTTGACTGATGCCATTGATTATAACCACCTATGGGCACATAAGTATCCCACCTTGTGTTAATAATTATAATTTCTTATGGGAAAATTAGTAGCATAGACCTATGCCATTGTTTCCTAATTTTAACTGCCTATAGGTAAATTAGGAACAACATATTTACCATGCATTATTGCATAACATTACCATTAATATTATCATTTATCTTATCTTTTGGCCTTAATTCAAGAAATTTTTATGACCAAGTTGATTCTCACCATGTTTTGTATTGGTGAAACTACTATGACTTAGGGTCCTAATGAGATTATGTAGGTTACATTTGATTCACATTAAGGTTAGCTCAGTCTATCTTTTCCATACACTCTCACCATTTTGTGAGCAACCTAAGCCAACCCTCTCATCATTTTATGAGTGGTATGTTTTCAATCTCTAATGAGTTAAGATATCTCAAAATTCTAATAACATTAAAAAAATTTAAAATCAAAACATTTATCTTGTCTAAGCCTAGTTAGTCATACTCGATCAACCCTATTGGGGTAAATCCATTGTTAGGATGCTTTCTATTATTTTTTATTTTAGGTTTTGTATGTGTGTTTGTTTGCTTAGTTATTTGTCTATTTTCTTGCCTATTTGTTTACTTTCAGTGTTGTGCGTTGACTTAGCCTATATGCATTCATTGGGTGATTCCTTGCACATTTTCTTGAGTCCATCCATATTCATACATAAACAATGTCATCATGGTTTTTATCATTGGTGTGTTATTTTCAATTATTTATTGGATTGGGAGTTAGTCCTTATGCATATTTCCATAAAGTTCTCATGGTGTTCTATCATGAGGCATACGGTCACATGCTATAGTAAAAATTAGCTTAGGGAATCTTACAAGGAATGGAGCCATAGAGAATTCTCCTTGATAACCATGGAAAATCCTCCCACCCTTGATTGAATCAACTCATTGACCATTATATTTATATCAATGCTAATAAGGATGAGCATATCTGCATTGGTAGGTATAACTGAATCATTTCCATTGATTAATTCTTATTCTTTTATTCATATTTTTCATCCCTTTACACATCCTTATATGGCTAGATGTTTGTGGCTTCTTCAGTCATTAGAACATCACATCTACGTTTTCACCCACTCATTTTTCATCTAGGTAATAGGTTATATACTTGAGTTATGATTGCTAAGCTACCCTACTGAGGCATCATCAAATATTATTTTTCAATCCAAGTCATCTTAATGATTATAACTGCTTATGTGTAAATCATTATTGTGACTCATCACCCCTAATTGGGGCATATGCCTATGCCACTAATTATAACTACCTATGGGAAAATCCATGTCTCAATCTTTTTTATTGATTATAACTACCTTTGGGTAAATTAGTACTTTTTAAAGCAATAGATGTAAGCATTTTATTGATTAAATTAATCTCACCCATGGGTTAATTTCATTTTTTTTTTTTTTGAGGGACCATCTATCAAATGTATGTCATTCAATCCCTCAAGGGAACATCATTATAGGCTTCCTAAACATTGTTTGAAGCTTTTTATTCAATTAGTATCTTCCTTTTGGCTTGTTTCATTATTTGAGAAGACATTACTATGCCTATAGCTTGCAACATCTTCCCAAATAGGGGCAAACTGTAGACACCTAAAATAGGCCACAACTAGCTTCGACTGGACTTCAGACCCATTCCTACCAGCCATTATAAATTAAGCCTAAAAATAATTGAATGTCCCAAATTTGATTATGCATAATTCATCAAAGCTTAGAATCATGTTGAGAAATCCCTAATTTGGGTATCTTATTGTATGTAATAATAACCTCTCATGAATTCATCTCTAAGCATCTTATGACATCACAATAGTCAATTTGACCTATGGACCTATTAAGTGGGATACTTGCTATTGTCACCCTAAGAACACCTAAGGACACTATAATACATCAACTAATTGACTTGGATACTTTATTCAAATTCATGTTTCAAGACTAGTGTGTTACATTGACAATGCTTAAGGAATGAGACTTAGATCTCAATAAGGAATTATATAGAAAACCACATAAACACTAAATACTAATCTAGACCTACTAAGCACAACCTAACTGGACTATTTACACCTATATAGACTCCTTTAGGTGATCAAAAGAAGCACAATAGGTCATAAGAACTTCCTTGGCTTGCACATGGGCTTAAGGGCTTGTAGCCCTGTTTAACCTATTTTTGGGGCATAAATTATCTTACACTCTTCATGACAACCAACTTAAGGATGATCTAAGTACTCATTAAGGATTTACAAAACATACTTAAAAATATCCCTAGGTTCTTATTAGCCAATTTTCACACCCAATTTTGCATCTTTTATTTTGGCTAAGTGCAACATTCTTAATTGGTTTATCCCCATAGAAAAAAGACCAAGTGTTATTTCCTTTAGAAGCCTTTATTCGGTCTTTTTTAAGTGTTATTTTGGTAGTTTTTTGCTCAAGTGTTATTTCTTTTGGTGAGGTTTTGCTTTGGGATTTTTTTTCAAGTCTCAAAGGAATTGTTTTAAACTTTTTGTCTGAAACAAAAAGTTTGAAGGAATTGGTCCATTTCAAGCTTTCCGAAGGGTCACTTACATATTTTCAAAGGGTTATTTTCTCATGGAAGTGTCCTTTGTAAAAAGTCTGAAGGGTATATTTCAATCTTTCTGAAAGGGATCTTCAAGATTTTTGAAGGAAAAGTGTCCTTTGCAACTTTTTTGAAGGGTTTGTCTTTCAAAGAATTGGTCCAATTCAAGTTTTTCAAAGGGCACTTTTCAACTTTTTTGAAGGAATTGTTTTGGAAATTTTGTCCAAAACAATATTTCATAAGGGTCCTTTTCCCATGAAAGTGTCTAGTTCAAGATTCTTGAAGGGACATTTTCAATTTTGCTGAAGGGTCTTTTATCTTTTGAAGGGACACTTTTAAAAAGTCTGAAGGGACACTTTTCATGAAAAGGGACATTTTCAATCTTTCTGAAGGGTCTTTTCTTGGGAATTAGTCCTTTGTATTTTCTCAAAGGAATTATTTTGGACATTTTATCAGAAATAATATTTATGAAATAATTGGATCTTACATTTTTCTGAGGGAATTGATGCTCTCAAAAGGTCTGAAAGATCCTTTGCAAAAGCCCAAAGGGACACTTACAAAAAATATGAATGGTCTTTTCTTGGGAAAGTGTCCAGTTCAAGATTTCCAAAGGGCATGTTCGAGCCTTCTGAAGGGCACTTTTCAAAGGCCTGAAGGGTATGTCTATCAAAAGAGTAGTCCACTTGCATGTTTAAGAAGGGGCCCAAAAGGTTATTTATTTCAAAGAAAAGGGTCCATGGGAAAATCATTTGGGGAAAATACCGAAGCAAAGGTCTAAGTAAAAACCCCAACAGAATGGTACCCATATAATGATGGTTATATGAATGTCAAATTTATGGTGATGAGTTAGCTATTAGAATTTAAACAAGTGGGTCCCATGCAAATCAATGGTTCTCATTAAAATGCTCAAAGATCTAAGGGCTCACGTTCTTCATCCACCAAAGCATATCAGAGGCTTTATTTCATCATTGATCAGGTCATGATCCAAGTCATTTTTTGTGACCAATTAAAGGAACAATTGACTATACATGTAGACTCCAAGTGATGCCTCTCTAAGGCTAAAATAATGAAAATGACTCTTCCCTATGACATTGCACACCTCAGTAAGCTAGTGAGAAGCTGTTAGCATCAGGACAAATCTACAACATGTGGACTCTCATTTGCGTAACTAATTTATGCCATTACTTAGCTCAAAAATACCTTATTTTTGCTAGTGCAACCATTGGGGAAGCATCTTTGAGAGAGCAAGCTAGCTGTGTAACCACTTAAAGTGACATGGATCAATAAAATGGCCCAAATGAGCATCATTTGTAAAGACATTTTAAGCTAAGATGGATACTCCTAATAGATTGATTACTCTTTTTGGGGCCAAAAGGCCTCCTCCTCTCACTTCCTTCCTGCTATAAATACAACCCTTGGGATAGTGTAAAACTAACCACATAGTGTATGGTGAAGCCCTACTAAATTTATGTCACATTTTGCCTTTAAGCATTTGGTACCAATCTACTTTTTCCAAGTTTTTTGAATAATTGTCTAGGTGTGTAAGAGACATATAGTGACAGTAAGTGATGATTTTCCATCTTTCTATCCTTTATCCTACATACCTAAGCAAAATTTCTTAGTCTAATAGGTCATATAGAGTGTGTTCAAGTGTATAAATGTATAACTATTCTTGGAATGTGTAATTTGCCTTTCAATTCATTTGCCTTGTGCCATTTCATGAATCTCACCTCTATATTGAAATACTTGTGTTAGAAATCCTTAGATTTTGGGAATGGTATGTGTGTTTTGATGTATGATGCACTAGAATATGATATTCATGTGGAAGATAATATTAGTGTATCACCACTCTTAGAGTAGGTTTTCCTTTTCTATAATCTCTAACTCTTTCCTTTCAAGAAAACTAGTTTCGACAGAAGTTATTTTGTAGAGATACATTTAGGGAGCTAACCCCTTTAAATCTAGAGGTTAATTTCCTCTATAAGCATACCCACATGCCTAGAAATGTTCCAACATTGCCCAAATATAGAAGAGGATTGAAAACTCTCTTCTAGGGTGCAATATTTAGAGACACTAGTTTTGACATGCCCAGTGGCATGAATTATTTACATGTCTAGGTGAATGTTGGTCTTGACAAGCCTAAGGTTGTATAAATATTATTAATCCAACATTTGATGACTCTAAAAGGTGATAATCTATGTTTTTAGATCAAGTTTCTCACATATACTTCATGGTCCTCACTAGGTCATCTAGGTTTTTTGACCAAGCCCCTTTAGCTAAAGATCTTCTTGAAGAACAACACCCTGAACCATTCCTAACACTTAGAGATCCTAGACAAGGAGGCTTTGAAGAAGAAGAAGAAGTTGAAGAGATAGGAGATAAAGAGGAAAGAAGATAAATGGATTGGTAGAAACATTTCCCAACCTTTAACACCCAAAATCCAATTGACCTTCTTGCACAAGACCCTATTCCTCCCAATGCTACCAAGAGTCTCCTTAGTTTCAATGGATAGGGTCCTATTACCCCATCTGAGCATATTAGGGACATCTCAAATTTATGTAAATTCCATAATGTCACGTGAGCCAACATAGCCATTAGATTGCTTGTCATGTCTCTAAGAGGTAAGGCACTTGACTGGTATAGGACTTTGGAAGGTGGTTTCATTACAAGTTAGGATGGCTTTGGGGAATTGTTGGTAACTAGATTTGAGAATAAGAGTGACCATAATTCATTGATCCATTAGCTAAATTTGATAAAGAGAGGTCCTAATGAATCCATGGGAGATTTTAATGAAAGATTTTAAAGGACATGGCATAAGTTGTCACCTATCATGAGACCTCCTCTAAGATTTGTGTTCCCCAATTATCTCAAGGGTATTAGTACTGATGTGGTGGTGATGTTACAGTCAATGGGAGTATTCACTCTGCTAGATACATATGAGATGGCTATTGAAGCTGAGAATATATTAATATATGTTAGAAAGCTACCTCTAAGAGTTTCCATGCCTTTTATATCTCATAGTTTGGTTGAAGCTCCAAGTATAGCACAAGTTATTAACACCAATGTCAATCTAAGAGCCTTTACCAAGAAGGTGGATAATGCCATGGATAAAGATGAGGAGATCCAGTCATTATGAGCTCAGCTCAAGCAAGCTCAGTTCTAGGCAAGTGCTCCACCTAACCCTTAATACTATCCTTAATAAGGCTATAAAGATCCACCACAATACAAATACCAAAGAAGAGAACAAGGTCAACAAGTTTTTAATAGAAAACCCAATGCCTATAATCCTAATTCCACTCCTTCCATGAAGGCTATTGTTCTAGTATATGCTAATCTAGTCTAAGGAGAGGATCATTTGGAGTAATGGAGATAACCTCAAGGTCAGTTTATACATGATGGTGGGGAACACTACCAAGATTTGGTGGCACAAGAAGAATCTACTCCTTATGTGACATTAGAAGAAGCAAATCTCATGCAAAGGGATATTCATGGATAAGGTAGCAGCTAGAGTGTAGGTATGATGAAATTTAAAGTGAAGGATTATTATGTGTTAAATCAAAGTACATCAATTATAGCCAATACAAGAGCCAAGAAGAGAGATCTAGGAGATGTTTTAGGAGTACATGTGACTCTAAGTGATGCCTCTCTAAGCCCAAAAAGTGTGAATCGTAGTGCAATACCTACTACCAGTCATGCTCCTCAACAAAGTCAAAATACAAGTAGGGTTCTCAAGCCTATAATGTAGTAGGTTCAGACTCCCTCACTACCTTCAAGAATATAATAAAAGGTGAATAATTCCCCTCTAAACATTTTTTATTCTTTGAATAATATAGAAACAAGCATATCTCTTTGGGAAGTCTTACATATGCCTGGTTAGAAGGAGCTCTTACTAGAACAACTCATGAGCATTCATGTAGCCCCTTTAACTTCAAAACACAATAGTGTAGCCCTTTCCAATTATCCAAGTCATGTCTTATATCCTATCAGAGTTTTTGCCATAATTCAGATAATGTGAGTGCAATGGAGATGTGATCACATAAGATGAACAAGTGCACACCACATAGATGCTAAAGCAATTTGAAAATAACACAAGAAGATAAATTGCACAAGACAAAATGGAGAAAGCCAAAATTTGATTAGCATGAGATGGCCAAAGTGAGGAATACATATAGGAGAGTACGTAAGTAACTCCTCCACAAAATGTGGACAAGGCACCCCAAGAATAGATAGTAACTCCTCTATAAAAGGTGGTGACAAGGTGTTAAGAATAGAGAAGTAACTCCCATCAAGGGAGTTACTTATGACATTCTTATGACACCTATGACACATCTATGACACACACCTTCACATAAGCTAGCCTATCCCACAAATGTAGGAAAACTCCATGTATGCACAAGAAATACAATTTCTCTAATTAATAAATAGGGAAAAATAAAAACCTACACTAATACCCCCCATAAGCGCAACTTAGGTGGGTAGTGTGGAAATAGAAAATGGGTCCCGACAACTAGGCCTAATGAGGTACCCATGTACAAATGCAATCTCCCATAAGATAGAGAAAAGGAGAAAACCCATAGGAAAAAACTCCCCCCCAAAAGAGAGACATAAAAGAAAAGAAGAGGCTAGAAGGCCTCCTTGAAAATTATTCTACTGCAGATGTGGACCGCACCCCAAGAAGAGCTCATAGATGAATGAACTTTCTCTTAGTGAAAGGTTTGGTGAAGATGTCTGCAACCTGCTCCAAAGATAGGCACAATATCAAGTCAATGACCTGACTATGAATAAGCTCCCGAATGAAATGCATGTGAATCTCTATGTGCTTGGTCCACTGGTGCTGAACTATGTTCCTGCAAATTTGAATGGTACTCTGGTTGTCATAATAAATGATGGTGGGCTGCCTGATAGGAATGCCAAACTCAAAAAGAATCCCTTGAAGCCAAATAGCCTCAGTAGCTACATTAACAGCTCCCCTATACTCTACCTCTGTGGATGATATAGCAATAGCATTCTGCTTCTTGCTAGACCAACTGATAGGACCTGAACCAAGAGAGAAACTATAACTAGAAGTGGACTTGTGAGTATGTGAATTGCCAGCCCAGTCTGAATCTATATATCTAACCAAGTCAACCTCTATGCCAAATCTATAATGAATCCCATATCTATGTGAACCCTATATGTAATGCAAGATCCTCTTAGCTACTTTCCAATGTAGCTCATGAGGTTCCTGCATGAATCTGGAGACAAGTCCCACTATATATGATATGTCGGGCCTAGTGTAAGTCAAGTAGATGAGACTACCAACAAGTTGTCGATATCGAGTGGCATCAAAAAATGGTGAATAACAATCAGCCTCAAGCTTGAATCCTAATAGAAAGGGAGTTGGAGATGGCTTATAATCAGCCATGTGAAACTGAGCCAATAAGTCAAGAGCATACTTAGGCTGTTCAAGAGAAATCCCTAAATCTGACTGTGAGATCTTGATGCCAAGGAAGTAGTGCAACAAATCCAAGTTTGTCATGTCAAATATATCTTGAAGAGATGCCTTCACCATTGCAATAGCTGATGAAGAACTCCTAGTGATCAAAAGGTCATCAACATATAGAACCAAAATCAAGAGCGAATCATCCTATCACAAGAAGTATACATTGGGATCAGAATGGCACCTAGTGAAACTTGCTGTGAGAAGGAAGGAATCCATCTTGGCATACCAAACCCAAGGGGCCTGTTTGAGGCCATAGATAGATTTCCTAAGTCTGCATACTAAGGAAGAATCCTGAACAAATCCTGACAGCTGCTCCATGTAGATCTCCTCCTCTAGGTCTCTGTGAAGAAAGACACTCTTCACATCCATCTGATGCACATCCCAACCATGTGCTGCAGTAATAGCCAAGGTGAGTCAGATAGATGTCATCTTTGTAACAAGTGTAAAGGTCTCTAAGTAGTCAATGCCTGCCACCTGTGAGAAACCCTTGGCGACCAATCACACCTTATACTTATCAACCAACCCATTTGCTGCAAACTTGGTCTGATATATCCACCTACATCGAACCATCTTTCTTCCCTTAAGAAGCGAAGTCAAATCCCAAGTGTGATTTTTGATTAAGGAAGAATATTATTCATCCATAGAACTATCCCACTTAGGTATCCCCGATGCCTCTCGAAAAGTCTATGGATCTGAAACTGTAGCAAAAAAGGCATGTGGATCTCTCTAAAAATCCCCCCTAGTATGTCTATCATCTGTGGGATCTCCTACCCAAGTGCCAACACTCTCAAGTGTCTGTTTAGCCCAAAGTGGCCTAGAAGTGGGTGAGTCAGGTGCTAACTCCTCATCCTCTGACTGACTAGAGGTGGATGACTCTGCATCACTATCCTCACTTTTTAAACTTGAAGAAGAAGATGTCTCTGGCTCAAGAACCTACTGTGGCTGATCTGAATCTAATGAGAAATCATCATGAAGAAGTAGATCCGATGAGGGAGAAGAAGTGTCAAGTGTTGAGTCTCTAGGACTCTCTTGAAAATGGACACTTCTCTTGATGAAAAACTCATGAGTGACTGGATCTAGAAGGTGATATCCCTTAATACCATCCAGATATCCTACAAAGATGTAAGGCTTGGACTGACATTCCATAGCTTTGCATTTCTTCTTTGAAATGTGGGCCATGGTTGGGGATCTGAAAACTCTAAGGTGCTCAATATCAGGTTTCCTTTTATGCCAAGCTTTAAAGGGTCTTATCCCTTTCAAAGCTTTTTGAGTAACCTTGTTTTGAATGTAGCAAACACAATTGATGGCTTCGGCCCAGTTTGTGGTGTTAAGGATTTGGAGTGAATCATATAGCTACCCATCTCTTTCAAGAACCTATTCTTGCATTCTGTAACCCCATTTTGTGAAGGACTGTAAGTGACTATGCACTGCAAATCAATCCCTTCTATGGTGCAAAATTTCTCAAACTTGATGCTGACATACTCCCCTCCATTATCAGTTCAAAGAACCTTGATGGATTTCTCACTTTGTTTCTCAACAAGAGCCTTGAAGTCAAGAAAATTTTCAAACACTTCAAACTTTTGTTTGAGAAAATATATCCAAGTGTACCTAGAGAAATCATCAATGAAAGTGAGGATGTACTTGACCCTTGTGAAAGATGGTTTGGGAAAGGGTCTCGATACATCACTGTGGACTAACTCCAAAGGTTGTTAAGCCCTCCAAGCTTTGCCTTTGTCAAATTTTACTTCGGGATGCTTCCCAAGGGAGCACCCCTTGCAAAGTCCTTTTGAGAATTGGACACGAGGCAAGACAATGACCATGTCATTTTTGCAAAGTTACTCAAGGTAGTGGTAGTTAAGGTGGCCAAATCACTCATGCCATAATTTGCTAACTCCATCTGAATGAGTCAACAATGCTATTGGAGAAGAATATGATGTAAAATGTGAGAAGGTGTATAACCTTGCTTGGTGATCTGCCCTACCCACTGCCACTGTAGTATCACTATGCAACTCCCTGATAGCCACTGAATCTAGTAAAAACTCAACTCTCATGCCCCGACCAATGTGAGTGATTTGGTACACTAATAGGAGATTGGTTGAAAGAGAAGGAATACTTAAAACATTATTGAATGTTCCTCCTTCCATTTCAATTGACCCTCTCCCTACAATGAAAACTGATGTGTCATCACCCAAACTAATTGAAGTCATGCTACAAGGCTCTAAAGATGAAAAATCAACTAGTGAAGAGCCCATGTGGTGAGAAGCACCCGAGTCGATGACCCATGAAGATGTAGAAGCTGCTGTAGCTATAAGGGCCTTGCCCTTTTCTTTTTCCTTACCCTTGCCTTTTACCTTAGTAGAATCTTGGGTAGATGAATTTTGCTTGATGGACTCAAGAACACCTATGTTGTTCTTCTCTAGAAGATGAGTTAGGTGATCTATTTGTTTCTTCATGCACTTATGTTCATCATGCCCTATCTTTTTACAATAGGCACACTTAACCTTCTCCTTCTTCAGTTTAACAGTGGAAGAGGAAGTCTCAGTGTTATTTTTGGCAGGATTGGTGTTTTCTTTCTTCTTCTCTTGGTCCTTGTTCTTTTTCTTCTTCTCCTTTGTTGAAGTTTTGTCCTTACCATTTCTAGCTATCAAAGCTTGGGGTTGAGTAGACTTCACTGTGCCCATTTGAATTAGATTATCTTGCTCCCTAGTCAAGTTGGCAATGAATGAATCCAAAGAAGGCATTTTCCATGTAGTGCCAAGGGCACTTTTTGTGGCATGGAAAGTAGAGACAAAGACTGAATAGCTTGGACCTAACTTTGCGAGAATAAAAAGAATGAGTTGATCATCTTTCTTCTCTATCCCACATTATTTCAATTTTAATCTAAGGGCCTTAAACTTAGTGAAGAAGTCTTGTAGGGTGTCAAAGTTGCTAGGACTTAGACTTATGAGTTTGTTTTCGAGCTCATGACCTCTCATCTCATCAAGCTTCCCAAATAAATTTTATAAGGTGTCCCATATGTCATTGGGAGTCTAAGAGGATTATAGATTGAAGAGAAGTTCTAGAGACATAGACAAGCTCAGTAATCCAAAGGCTTCATCACTACGGTTGTACCACTTGACCTTTTTAGCATCAGTGTTGGGTTCTACTTCAGTTCCCTTGGTGATCCTATACAACCCTTTGCTTCTAAGAATGATTGACATTTTAAATTTCCATTCATGATAGTTGAAGGGTGTTAGGGGTTTAAGTTGAAAAGAATCCATTTTTTTAGCTGAATTTAGGTGAAGTTGTGTTGATTGCAAGTTGTGAAATTATGCAGAAAGGAGAATGAAAACAAGTTGTGAAAAATAATCACACCACCCCAAAATGTTGAGCCCCTGCCAAATATGCAAGTGCATGCTCAAAAGACATCAGACTTAGCCAAAAATGTGTATTAGAGCAATCAGTGTAAGACTAAAGCAAACAGGATGTCAGACTCAGCTGAAAATGCGTCTCGGGAGACCCAAATTTTGGCACATTATAAACAAGTGTGTTTTTGACAATTAACAAGTATATGTTGTAGAAAATTGAATTATAAACACTTTTGCAAAAAATGGCACCCAAAATTGAGCTACCGTTTGCAAGATATTAAAGGTATAATTTTCTCGTAAACTAGTGTTTTTTTAAAAAAAGCACTAAAACATTAAAAAAATCCCTATCATGGGAGAGAAAGTGGCCTTCCAACCACTCATTGGATTTGGCACAGAATGAGGAATCCAAAGGAGGTTTGTGTGAGGGGGAATTGGCTTCCCGCCAACCCAGGCCTCGCCCTTCGTCTTCGTAGGTCAAAGATACAAGTTTTAATTCAAACCCCCAAAAATACAAAATTGTCTCAAAAATTAAATACTCAGTCAAATTGACTGATTTTTGTTTTGAAAAATCAATTTTAAACTAAAAACAATAAAGTAAAGACAATTTTTATGAATGCCAAATATCCAAGGGGTGCCACATGGGATGCCAAGTAGGAAGGGGCACCAAAAAACATAGTGCAGATTTTATCTCAGAAAAGACAAAAAAATAAATGCAGACCTGCTGCTGGGCGTACGGCCTGTCTAAGGCATGGCAAAAGTGGCAGAGATGACCAAAAAACAAGGGCGCAATGCTGGAGCTGACTATGGCATGTCTGAAGTTGGCGCAGACTTGCGCCGTATGGCCTGGTTAGCTGTAAGCAAAGAGAAACAGCAGAAAGTTTCTTCCAAAAAAATGCAGACTTGGACTATCTAAGGTGCCTTGCTGGAAGGAAGGCACAGACTGCTGTTTTGGACGCCATACAACTGAAGGATAATAGCAAAATTTTGGTGCAGACCAGAAGTTTGGCGCCTACCTCCTTGCTCTCTGCTCAATAATGGCCCATGGGTGCATCAACCTATAGATTTATCTGCAAACAACTTGTCTGCTAGTGGTATTCTGCCAAGACACCAAAATGCCAAGGATCCCAAGGAAACTGACCAAAAATGATACAAACAATTTTTTTTTTAAATTTTAGACCAAATTTAGAATAAAAAATAAAGAGAACTCCACTCTTCTTGATTTCAAAATAAGCTAAAAGCATAATCACACATAATATTATCGGATTAGTTCTGATACCATATCAGAGTTGTTGCCAGAATCCAGATAACGCGAGTGCAATGGAGACATTATCACACAAGATGATCAAGTGCACACCACATAGATGCTAAAGCAATTTGAAAATAACACAAGAAGATAAATTGCACAAGACAAAATTGAGAAAACCAAAATCTAATTAGCATGAGATGGCCAAAGTGAGGAATACATATAAGAGAGTACGTAAGTAACTCCTCCACAAAAGGTGGACAAGGCATCCCAATAATAGACAATAACTCCTCCATGAAAGGTGGTACCAAGGTGTTAAGAATAGAGAAGTAACTCCCATCAAGGGAGTTACTTATGACATTTTTATGACACCTATGACACATCTATGACACACACCTCCACATAAGCTAGCCTATCCCACAAATGTAGGAAAACTCCATGTATGCACAAGAAATACAATTTCTCTAATTAATAAATAGGGAAAAATAAAAACCTACACTAATATAGTCCTCCACAAAATATAAAAATACTCTACCCTTCTGCCTCACACTCATTGTGGGAGACAAGTTGGTTCACAATTGTATTGTAGATAGTGGAGATAGTACCACTGTCATTCCTAAGGTGGTGGTTGATAAGTTGGGATTGAAGTATGAACCACATAGTAAAGGTGTGTTGCAGCTTGATGGGCTTTAACCAAGATAGTAGGATTGGTTAGAGGTCTAAAAGTATTTTTACATGATTGCCCAAGTTTCCCCATTTTACAGGATGTGGTGGTAGACCTTCCAACTCATTTTGCTATCTGCTTATCAAGGGACTTCACGGCTAAGATATGAGGGTACATTTATATTGATTGGTATTTTTTAGCTTTTAAAACAAGATATGGAACTAAGGTGACTATAAGGACTCAACCTTTATTAAGGTTTCATATTGATCGATATATGGAGACAAATTCAAATCAGAATTGTCTAATTAGTAAAGAAGAAGAAGAAGGTGTTATGGATGGTGAAGAATCCTCCCCCCTTGAAGGTATTTATGATCTTTTCCTTGATAATTAAAACATATAAATGCATGGAATTGATCCATATACATTGATAAAAGAGACTAATTTGGGAATTTATTGTATACATGAAAAAGATGTTTCAATCCCTTCACTCACTAATGAAGACCATAAACTTGAAAGAATAAGGGAAATATTTTTTGATGGATCAAGAAGAAAACTAGGTGCAGGAGTTGGTGTTATGATAGTTTCTCCATGAAATAATCAATACTACTTCTCATTTAGATTCCACTTTAGTTGTACCTACAATGTGGTAGATTATGAAAGCCTAGTTCACAGCCTCCAATAGGCAAAGAAGAGAGGGATCAAGAATTTAGAGGTTTATGGGGATAGTGAATTGGTCATCCACCAAGTGAGAAATAAAGATACAACCAAGATTCCCTTGATTAAATCCTAAAATCATAGGGTATGGGACCTACTTGAAGACTTTGATTCCTTCAACATACAATCCATACTGAGGGATTTAAACAAACATGTTGATAGATTGGCTGCCAAAGGAGCACAATTTGATGCAGTTGTTGATGTAGGGAAAGATAAGGATCAATCCCATATCAAGGTAATTATAAGGCCCTCTATTCCAAATAATTAAGTGTCATGGTAGGTGTTTTAAATTGATGAACATATTACACACTTCTTAAAAAATGAGGTAGGATTCTCCTCAAGGAACCAAAAGAGACTACATGATCAATATGAAGAACAAGTTATTTACCTGAAGACAAACAAGATACCTAAGAGGATTATTACTTTGGAGAGTGTTTTCAATAAAGATGATAAAAACAAGAAGCAAATATTGAGCATATCAATAAAATAATAAAACTATGAGAGAGTCATGATTTACAAGGACAAACTCCTAAAAATTGGTAAGGTATGTTCTCTATCTGAGAGGAAGGCCTTTATTGAATTATGCAAAGAGTTCCATGACATATTTGCTTGGGAATATAAATATTTGAAAGGGTTTGATGCAATTCTAGCTCACAAACCATTGAGTTAAAACCTAAAGCTAAACCAGTCAGGCAAAAATAAAGGCCTATCAATCCAAAGATAGAGGAACTCATGAAGAAAGAGATGACAAAGTTGATTGAGTCTAGGATTATCTTTCCTATCAAACACTCAACTTGGGTGGCTAATATTGTACCTATCCAAAATAATAATGGAGAGATTAAACTTTTTGTGGATTTTTGAGACCTTAATAGGGTGTTTCTCAAGGGTCATTATCCACTATCTTTCATGGAACAACTTCTACAAGTTATTTCATGTTCTCAATGCTTCTCACTTCTTGATGGTTATTCAGGTTATAATCAAATACTAGTGAATGAAGAAGATTAGTTCAAGAAAACCTTCACTATAAAATTGGGGACCTTTTCCTATAAGAAGATGATTTTTGGTTTATCTAATGCTGAAACTACATTTAAAAGGGAAATGGACATGGATTTTAAAGGTTTGATCAATAAGTTTCTACTTGTGTACCTTGATTATATAACTATTTTTTTGAAGGATGATACTAATCATATGGAACATCTAAGGTAGGTGTTTGATAAATGTAGGGAGTATGGAATATCCCTTAATAAAAAAAAGTGCATCTTTACTATTCATGAAGGTAAGTTAATGGGTCATATTGTTTCAAAAGAAGGTTTGTCTATTGACCCTGAGAGGATTGAGGCTATTATAGGCTTGTCTTTGCCTCAACACAAGAAAGGAATTCAAAGCTTCTTGGGGAAAATAAACTTTATAAGAAGGTTTATTCAAGGCTTTGTAACTGTGGTAAACCTTATCACAACCATGTTCAAGAAGAACCAATATTTTGCTTGGACAAAGGAAGGTAAGAATAGTTTTGAGATAATAAAGCAAGCAATTGTAAAATATCCTACTTTCTTAAACCCAAAATTTTCCAAATATTTAATACTCTGTACCTTTTCTAACCTTCATATGATCTCAGCTATGCTTATGCAAAAGAATGATGAAGAGGTAGAGAAACCAATTGCATTCTTCAACCAAGGATTGGAAGATTATGAGGTCAAGTATACATTTATTGAGATGAAAGCTCTAAAAATGATAAGAGGATTGAAAAAATTTAGACACATGGTTTCAAACAGCAAGATACATGTCATGGTTTCTCATCCTAGCACCAAGGAGTTTCTCCTAAGTAAAGACCTCAATGAAAAGAGAGTTGGGTGGATTACAAAGGTGTGGAGTATGATGTGGATATTAAGGTGATATACTTGGTAAGAGGAAAAGGGTTATGTGAAAGTTTAGATTCATAATTTTAAGATCCAAAGGTGAAATTCTTGATCAACCAAGTTCACCCCCAACCAACTAATCACATACATTTTCAAATTTAGACACAAGACATCACTAGTTTTATTCAAAATGGTAAGTGCCCCAATGGGTTGGAAAAGTCTCAAAGAAGGTATTTTAGTTTACAAACCATTCCCTACTATCTTGTAGATGGTGTTCTCTTTAGGAAAGATGTGAATGGTGTGCTATTGAAGTGTGTTAATAGTGATTAGTTTGATATGCTACTGGAGAAGTTTCACAATGGTGCAGATGGAGGTCATTTCTCTCCTAAGATGACAACTATAAAGATAATGAGGGCTGGTTACTATTGGCCTAGTATTTTTAAGGACTGTTACCACAAGGCTAAAAAGTGTCCTCAATGTTCTTTCTTTATAGGAAAATAGAAAATTGCAGCCCTTTCATCGAACCATATCCAAGTAGACCAGCCTTTCATGCAATGGGGTCTTGATTTCATTGGTGTGATCAACCCTCTATTAAGTGCTAGACACAAATAGATATTGATTGCTACTGACTACTTCACAAGGTGGGTAGAGGATGTTGCATTGAAAGAGGCAAGTGAAAATTCTATCTTGGAGTTCTATGAGAGCATTATAACAAGGTTTGGAGTTCCCCATGTTATCATTTATAATAATGCACTTGCATGAGTGCTAAAACTTTTGATTGGGAAAATATGAATGGATTTTACTTGAGTACCTCATCCAACTATTACTTTCAAGGTAATGGGTTGGCTAAATCTACTAACAAGAATCTCATCAAGATCATCAAGAGGACATTGGAGAATAATCAAAGAGCATGGAACAATAAGTTGAAGACAACCTTATGGGTTGACAAGATTACTCCTAAGAGATCAATTGGTAGTTCTCCCTTTGTGCTTATTTATGGGAGAGAGGCTAGGTTGTCCATATCTCAAGCACTCCCTACTCTAGAACTTGCACATCAATTAGAACTACTTGAAAATACTACAATAAAAGTTAGATTGATAGAACTTATATAGCTGCAAGAAGCAAGAGACAATGCACACAAGGCCATGGAACACCACCAAGTACTCATGAATAAGTCCTTTGACAAGAGAGCAAGTGCAAGAGTGTTTAAAGAAGGTGACTTGGTTTTGAAATGGGATGAAGATAGAGAAAAACTAGGCAAACATACAAAGTTTGATGCTTTGTGGAGTGGCCCTTACATCATTAGTAAGTGCAAGCAGAGCAACTCTTTCTAGCTGATCAAGATGAATAGATAAAAATTGCCTATCCCTATGAATAGGATTCATCTAAAGTTATACTATTAGTCCTTTCAAGTATATTTTGTAAATAGTAGTTTAGGTGTGTGTGTTTCTTTTGGTTTGCTGTTGTGTTCCCTAAGTACTTTGTAGCACAAGTGTGTTTCATTCCTTTTATTTGGTGTACATCTTTACCTTTGTGTATGTGAATTAACTAGCTTGTGTTTTTTGAGCCAAGGTCTTTTTCAAGTCATTTTTGAGTGCCCATATGCCTGACTCCATGCCTAAAGGAATGATTTAGGTAACTGGTCTTAGGCATAATAGGTATGCCTCCCCTAAGAATCACCAAGAATGTTAGCCAATTTTCATACCCAATTTTGCATCTTTAATTTTGGCTAAGTGCAACATTCTTAATTGGTTTATCCCCACAACAAAAAGACCAAGTGTTATTTCCTTTAGAAGCCTTTATTCGGTCTTTTGCAAGTGTTATTTCAGTCTTTTTTTTCTCAAGTGTTATTTCTTTCGATGAGGTTTTGCTTTGGGTTTTTTATTCAAGTCTCAAAGGAATTGTTTTAGAATTTTTATCTGAAACAAAAAGTCTTAAGGAATTGGTCCATTTCAAGCTTTCTGAAGGGTCACTTAGATATTTTTGAAGGGTCATTTTCTCATGAAAGTGTCCTTTGTAAAAAGTTTGAAGGTATATTTCAAGCTTTTCGAAAGGCATCTTCAAGATTTATGAAGGAAAAGTGTCCTTTGTAACTTTTTCAAAGTGTTTGTTCTTTCAAAGAATTGGTCCAGTTCAAGTTTCCCGAAGGGTACTTTGTAAATTTTTTGAAGGAATTGTTTTGGAAATTTTGTCTGAAATAATATTTTTGAAGGGTCTTTTTCCCATGAAATTTTCCAATTCAAGATTATTGAAGGGACATTTTCAATTTTGTTGAAGGTTCAAAAAGTTTGAAGGGACACTTTTCAAGAATAGGGACATTTTCAATCTTTTCGAAGGGTCTTTTCTCAAGAATTGGTCCTTTGCATTTTTCTAAAGGAATTGTTTCAGATATTTTGTCTGAAATAATCTTTCTGAAAGAATTGGCTCTTACATTTTTTTGAAGGAATTGGTGCTCTCAAAAGGTCTGAAAGGTCCTTTGCAAAAATTTTGAAGGGTATTTTCTCAAGAAAGTGTCTAGTTCAAGATTTTTGAAGGGCATAATCAAGCCTTCCAAAGGGAACTTTTCAAAGTCCCAAAGGGCATGTTCGATCCTTTCGAGGGGCACTTTTCAAAGTCCTAAAGGGTATGTTTATCAAAATAACAGTCTACTTGTAAGATTAAGAAGGGGATCAAAAGGTTATTTCTTTAGGGAAAAGGGTCTATGGGAAAATTATTCAAGAAAAATGCCGAAGTAAAGGTTCAAGTAAAAACCTTGAGGGAATGGTTCCATTAGAATGATGGTTATATGGATTCCAACTTCAAGGTGATGAGCTAGTCATTGGTGTTTAAACAAGTGGGTCCCAGGAAGATCGATGGTCCTCATTCAAATGCTCAAAGATATAAGGGCTCACATTATTCATTCACCAAAGAAGATTATAGGGTTCATTTCACCATTGATTAGGTCATGATTTGAGTCATTTTTTGATGGAAAATCAAAGGAACAATAAACTATACATATAGAATCCAAGTGATGCCTCTCCAAGGCCAACAAAATGAAAGTGACTCTTCTCTATGCCATTGCACACCTCAATAAGCCAGTGAGAAGCTATTAGCATCAAGACAACTCTACAACAAGTGGACTCTCATTTTCATACTGATTGATGCCATTACTTGGCTCAAAAATACCATGTTTCTTCTAGTACAACCATTGGGGAAGCATCTTTTATAGAGAAAGCTAGCTATATAACCACTTGAGGTGACATAGATCTGGCCCAAATGAGCATCATTTGAAAATATGGTTGTAACTAAAGATGGAGACTCCTAACAGATTGATTCCTCTTTCTAACACCAAAGGTCTCCACCTCTCACTTCCTTCCTACTATAAATACAACCCTTGAGATACTGTAAAACCAACCACATAGTGTATGGAGAAGCCCTACTAAATTGATGTTATATTTTGCCTTTAAGCATTATGTACCAATTTATTTCTTTCAAGTTTTCTAAAAAATTGTCTAAGTGTGTAAGAGGCATATAGTGATAGTAAGTGATGATTTTCCATCCTTCTATCCTTTATCCTTCATTCTTGAGCAAAAGTTTTTATTCTAATAGATCATATAGAGTATGTTCAAGTGTGTTGAATTTATATAAGTGTATAACTATTTTTGGAATGTGCAATTTTCCTTTTAATTCATTTTACTTATGTCATTTCATGCATTTTGCCTCTATACTAAAATACTTGTGTTATAAATCCCTAGAGCTTGGGAATTGTCTGTGCATTTTTTTGTATTGTGCACTAGAATATGATAATCATGTGGAAGATAATCTTGGTATATCACCACTCTCAGATTAGGTTTTCCTTTTTTATAATCTCTAACTCTTTCCTTTCAAGAAAACTAGTTTAGAGAGAAGTTGTTTTGTAGAGATACATTTAGGGAGCTAGCCCCTTTAAATCTAGAGGTTCATTTCCTCTATAAGCATGCCCACATTAAATGTTCCAACATTGCCCAAATCTAGAAGAGGATTAAACAGTCTCTTTTAGGGTGCTAGATTTGGAGACAACAGTCTTTTTATATGAAATAGGTATAATGAGCACTATATCAAGCCTAATTAGGCTTCCAAAAGCCCTGTTTAGGTGGTTGTTAGAATAATTCAATAGAGTTGAGGCTTAAGATTGATTTGAAAGGTGTAAAAGGACATAACAAGTTTCTTCAACACCAAATCTTGTCAAGTTATAACCTTAAACCAAGATTAGACCTACTATTACAGTCTTGATAGGCATATAAGGGCTAAAATAAGATCAAGGTTTAGAAAGTGGTCTTAACCATTGAGTTAGGTCTAAAAAACCTTAAATAGTCATCCTATACCCCTAACACACTAATATTACAAAGTTTTGAAAATTTTCACCATACGAAATAAAAGTACCAGAAAGCCTTAGTTCTAGCACAATAGACCTTTAAACAAAGCTATACGACAAAATGTAGACTTTAAAGACTCTAAAAAAATTTCATATACCTTATTTTATTTTTCTCTAGAGATCTGAGTAGTCATAGTAAATAAAAAAACCCATTAAACTTGACTGCCACACTTGGAGCTTGCTGCCCTTCCTAGTTTATGCACACAGTCCATTAAAAAGTATAAATAAAACACACCAAATTGTTATTTATCATTTCCCCCTTATTTTTCACATCTAAATACATTAAATCATCCCTCTTGGGTTGAATTAATCCTCATAAAAATAGTCAAACCTTACTTAGGCATCAACTCTCCTATACTAGACTCAAGAAAACAAACTCCAAGAATAGAGTAACAACTTTTTCTAAACAAAAGACCTCACAAATACTTAAAATATTGCCTAAAACACCTGAGATGACATAATATATGATATCTAAACCAATTTTGATACCAAACCATACAAAATTGGCCTTTATACATGTTTTAGGCCTTATTACAAGCCAAATAAGCATATTTACAAATTTAAACACTATAGTTTTGGAGGGAAAACAAATTAGACATGTCTAAACAACCTAAACTCTACTAAAGATAATGAAAACATTCACATGCCATGAAGATGCTCCTGCATCATTCTTCCAAGGAGCAAAAAAAAGCAATCTTCACTTATTGTTCTTCATCAACTCCTCTGTGCTTGTGCCTAACTTGTGGATGTCATTTTTAGTCTACCATGTTGCATCTTTAGTTGATGGGTTCTTCCACTTGATAAATTACTATAAATATTCTTTGTCTCTTGTTTTCTTAACCATTTTATTGTCTAAAATGCTCTCAACCTCCTTTGGCACTTCCTTTGGTAGTTGTTGTTTCCATTGGAAAGCTTCATTAACCTCTATCTTAGGCCATTCAATTGGTTTTTCTTCACCTTTATAGGGATATAGGATCAAAACATTGAATATTTGAGAGATTATAATCACCTTTGGTAGTTTAATCTCATAGTCATTATTTGATAACTTTCTTACTACCTTACATGGACCAATTCTCTTCACTTTCAACTTGTTGTACTCTCTCTTAGGGAATATTTCCTTTCTAATGTGGGAAAGAACCAGGTCTCCAACACTAAAACTGAACCCTCTCCTTTTTTTATCAGCTCTTAGCTTTTACTTGTTAGTGTTTTCTTCAATTTTCCTCTTCACTTGTTCATGCAAGTTTTATATTACATTGGCAAACTCTTCTGCATCAGCACTCCTTGCTTCCATCTTGCCTAGATATCTTAGCTCATATACACCTATAGGATGTATTCCATAAAAGATTTGGAATGGAATCATTATTGTGCTTCTATTAGGAGAATCATAATATGAAAATTCAGCTTGTGCAAGAATAAGATCCCACTATTTTGGTTGCATGCTTACCAAAATCCTTAAGATGATGCCAAGGATCCTATTGACAACTTCAGTCTGGCCATCAGTTTATGGATGTAGGCTAAGATGAAGCTAAAATGTGTGCCCAAATTCTTCCACAAGGTCCTAAAAAAGTGGCCAATAAACTTAGTGTCCCTATCAGAAACAATGCTCCTAGGGAGCCCATGTAATCTCATAATTTCTTGAAAGAATAGATTAAATATGTTAGTAGAATCACTTGTTTTTGAATATGGAATGAAGTGAGCCATATTTGAGAACTTATAAACCACTAAAAATATAGAATCATGACATTTTTGAGTTCTTGGTAAACTAAGCACAAAGTCCATACTTACTGAATCCCAAGGCCTATTGGGAATGGGTAGTGGTTGGTACAAACCAACATTTTGGATACTCCCCTTATAATGTTGTCATATATTTCACCTCTCAAAAAAATTCTTGACATAAACATTCATCCTTGGCCAATAGTAATGAGCACTCAATTTTGATAGTATTTTATTTTTTTGAAAATGTCCTGCTAAGTTGCCACTATGTTTCTCCTTCAATAAATTGTCCCTCATGGAACTCTTGGGTATGCAAAGCTTGACGCCCTTAAAAAATAGTCCTTCTTGGATCATGAAGTCTATATAAATACTCCTATCATCCCATAATGGATTCATGCAAGCTTCATATGGTGCCTTGAATTTTGGATATTCCTTATACATCTCCTTCAACTCTTCAAATCCTAAGATGTATACTTGAGACTCCTGCATGATTAGATTCCTCCTACTTAAGGCATATTAAAACTTGTTAGATTATCATTTATTTTCATTAATAAGGAATGTGAAACATCTCAAGAAATCAATCCATTTAACATGCTTTTAACTCAACTTACTCTTATTACTAATGAACTACAAAGCATAGTTGTCAGTGAACAAAACACACTCTTTAGGCAAAATAAGTGTCTCCATTTCTTCAAGGATTATAAAAGAGCATATAACTCCTGATCATAGGCTAAATATCTCTTCTTAGCATCACTTATTTTTTCACTAAAGTATGTTATGTGTTTCCCATCTTGACTTAAAATAACACCTGTGGTAGTCTCACTGGCATCACATTCCACTTGAAATAGTTTATTGAAACTAGGTAAGGTTAGGATAGGTTATTTAGTTACCTTATTTTTAACAATCTAAAACTCTTATCAGCATCCTTAGTCCAACAAAAACTTCTCTTATCACCCTTGATTGTATTTATCATTGGAGTAATAATCCCACTAAAATTCCTTATGAATTTCCTATAGAAGCTAGCCAAACCATGAAATATTCTTACCTAAAACGTATTCCTAGGTGTAGGCCACTCAAGTATGGCTTTTATCTTCTCCTTATCCATCTTTAATCCTCATTTTTAAATCACAAATCCTAAGTAGATCAATTCTGCCTTCATGAAACTGCACTTTTTCACATTGATTAGTAATTTCTCTTCATTTATCTTACTCAATACCATCCTCAAATGTTTTAAATGATATTATTTATTTTGAATAAACACTAAAATATCATCTAAGTATACTATCACAAACTTACTAGTGAATTCCTTGAGCATTTCATTCATTAGCCTCATGAAGGTGCTTGGTACATTGGTTAGCCCAAATGGCATGACTAACCACTCATAGAGTCCATAATTAGTCTTGAAGGCTATCTTAAATTCATCCCCTTCTCTTATCCTAATCTTATGGTAACCACTTTTCAAGTCTATCTTGGAAAGATATGCATCTCCACTTAAACAATCAAGTAAGTCATCAATTTTAGGCAATGAGAATCTATACCTGATAGTGATCTTTTTGATTGCTTTGGAGTCTATATACATCCTCCAATTACAATAATTATTAGTACTACAAACTATGTGAATTGAAAAATGACTTAGAATCTCTCTTACCAATCATTTATTCAAGAGTTCTTGGACTTGTTGCTTGATCTCTTCATTCTTCCTTGGTGTCAACTTATATGCAACCTTGTTTGGAAGATTTGCTCCTAAAATCAAGTCTATATGATGGATAATTATCCTCAATGGTGGTAACTCATTAGGTAAATAATATACTATAATATAAATTTACTTATTCAACATATTTTAAATTTCTAGAGGTAAATTAGTTAACTTGGTGCAAGTGACTACACTTCTTGGCTTACCAATCACAACAAAGTTTACCTCATCCTTCTTCATTTTATGTAGAAATCCTTACCACTCATGATCATCACCTTATATTTTGGTCCTAAAACAAAAAAACCTCTTCTTTAAATGGTGTGAATGTGTGCTTGATCCCATCCTTCTCAAATGTGTATGTATTCTGCCTTGTATCATGCATGGCCTTCTTGTCAAACTGCTAAGGCCTTCCAAGAAATATATGGCATACATCCATAGGAATAACATCACATTGAATCTAATCTCTATATGTTCTTATCTAAAAATCCACTTAAAATTTTTCACATACCAAGAGTTTGTGTCCCTTTTGCAGACAAGAGACTTGATAAGGTGTAGGATGCACCTCCTTCTTCAAGCCTAGTTTCTCCACCATCTTAGTTAACACAAGATTGTATGTACTTACACTATCTATGATGACCTTGCTCTTACACATTGTCCTAATTTTTTTTTTCCTTTGTGGTGGTTCCATAATTTCCTTATTAGGCTTCAACAAGATTTTTTTCATTAAAAGAGACTCACCTTCTTCTTGTACATCTTCATGGATTGCTGTTGGTCCTTCATCTTCTTCTTCACCTTAGGCTACATGTACTCCTCTTTCATGGATAATATAAGTGTTCTCTAGACACTCATATGCTATATGGCCTACATACTTGTTACACTTGAAGCATTTGCCCATAAATCTTTCTCTTCCTCTTTGGTAGCCTTGATAAGGCCTCCTTCCTCTTGGTATATAGTTGCATTGTGAACTTTGTGAGCTGACAACCTCCTCTTGTGATGCTTCTAGCTTCCTTATACCTCCTTGTGATCCTCTTCCTCTTATGGATCTACCTCTTCCCCTTGTAAAGGAATTTTGTTTCCTTGCAATCTTCTCTTCAAATTTCAAAGCAAATTGGTATGCTTCTTCAATTGTATTGGGTATGGGAGGCTAATCTCATCTTAGATGAAAAAATTCAAACCATTAGTATATATTTCTAATTTTTCCATATCATTCTTAATGTCTCTTGATCTTATATTTATCCTATATAACCCTTCAATGTATTATTTTACAATCATGTCATTTTGTTTCAAATTTTGTAATTACTTGAAAATATTTGCTTGGTAATCTAAGGGCATGAATTTACCTTTCATTTTTTCTACCATTATATCCCAAATTTTGATCTTTATCTTGACTTTTATCCTCCTTTCCTCTTGTACTCCATCTGAGCACAAGGATGAATGGCTCTTCAACCTGGTCATGGCATACTTGACCTTCTTGTTATCTTCTTCTATCCCTTCATACTCAAAGTACTTATCTAATACATTGATCTAGTCAATCAGGTCTTCTACATTCAAATTTACTTCATACATTGGAACCTCCATCTTTGGATTTGAATTCACCTTCATAATGGCTTTGATTAGCATCTCTTCAGCTGTATCATCCTCTACCACCAATTCATCCTCTAGTAGCTCTTCTTCTCCTTCACTGACTTCTCCCATGCCAACACATCTCCTTTGAGCCATCTCTAGGTCTTGTAAACTAGCTTGTAGGTTCTAAAATTATTCTACTATTACCATCTATCCTATTGGTCTCCTCCCTCTAGCTTTACCTCTATTCCTCACTCTCATGACCATCTTGCTTCTTTCTCACAAATCATTTTCTTTCTTTTGCTTGGATCTTAGATTGTGTAGAATCCCTTTTGATCTGATACCAAATTGTTGTCACCCTAAGAACACATAAGGACACTCTAATACATCAATTAACTGACTTAGATGCTTTATTCAACTTCATGTTTCAAGACTAGTGTGTTACATTGACAATGCTTAAGGAATGAGACTTAGATCTCAACAAGGAATTATATAGAAAACCACATAAACACTAAATAGTAATATAGACCTACTAAGCACAACCTAGATAGACTATTTACACATATATAGACTCCTTTGGGTGACTAAAAGAAGCATAACAGGTCATAAGACCTTCCTTGCCTTGCACATGGGCTTAAGGGCTTATAACCCTATTTTCCCTATTTTTGGGACATAACTTCTCTTACACTCCTCATGAAAACCAACTTAAGGATGATCTGAGTACCCATCAAGGATTTAAAAAACATACTTAAAAATCTCCCTAGGTTCCTTTGTATAGGATAGGTATAATGAACACTGTATCAGGCCTAATTAGGCCTCCAAAAGCCCTATTTAGGTGGTTATAAGAATAATTCAGTGGAGTTGAGGCTTAATATTGATATGAAAGGTATAAAATGACATAACAAGATTTTTCAAAACTAACTCTTGTCAAGTTATAACCTTAAACCAAGATTAGACCTATTTTTACAATCTTGACAGGCCTATAAGGGCTAAAACAAGATCAAGGTTTATAAATTGGCCTTAACCATTGAGTTAGGTCTTAAAACCCTAAAAAATCATCCTATACCCCCAACACACTAAGATTACAAAGTTTTGTAATTTTCCACTGTACGGAATAAAAGTAACAAAAAGCCCTAGTTATAGCATAATAGACTTTTAAATGAAGCTACATGAAAAAAAATATACTTTAAAGACTCTAAAAAAATTTAATATACCTTATTTTAGTCTACTCTAGAGATCTGAGTAGTCACAATAGATAAAATAACCCATTAAACTTGATTATCACACTTGGAGCGTGCTACCCTACCTAGTTTATGCACAGTCCATAAAAAGTATCAATAAAACACACCAAATTGTTATTTATAATTTCCCCCTTATTTTTCATGTCCAAATAAATTAAATCATCCATCTTGGGTCAAATGAATCCTCAAAAAAATAGTCAAACCTTACTTAGGCATCAAATCTCCTATTCTAGACTCAAGAAAACAAACTCCAAGAATAGAGTAACAACTTTTTATAAATAAAAGACCTCACAAATACTTCAAATCCTGCCTAAACCACCTAAGATCATGTATTATATGATCTCTAAATTTTTTTTTGATACCAAACCATACAAACTTGGCCTTTATACATGTTTTAGGTCTTATTACAAGCCAAATAAGCATATTTACAAATTTGAAAATTTGAACACTATAGTTTTGGAGGGAAAAAAACTAGACATGTTTAAACAACCCAACCTCTACCAAAGACAATGAAAAAATTCACATGCCATGAAGATGATCCTGCATAACTTGGACACTTAAATCAAATCTTAAAAGAGCTAAATGGTTAATCAACATTAATTAACATGGTAAACCAAATTAAGAGCCTAGTTGAATTATCCATGTGTAATTAATGAATATCATAAAAAGGAAATTAAAAAATGGAAATATCATATCCTTTCATCATGTCCTTTATAAGTTGTCAATATCTTTGGAAATATCCTAAAATATCTCATTTTTGAGACCCATGACTATTCATTACAAATCATGATTAATTGATAACTATTAACTATACTAGGGTTATTTTTGACTCACTTAGGTTGGGTTTGAACTCATTAAATTTTAAAACTCCACATTAACTCACCTTGGGTTGGGGTTAAATCCATTTATTATAATCACAATGCCTTGCCTATTGAAATATGAAGTAGTTTTGGTGCAAAGTTATCATGCAAAAATGACTTCAAAAGCTCTTCTAATATAATGTTATAATGTAAATTTTTTTACAATAAAAGTTATAATGCCCAAATATTTATCCAAGGTACATCAAGCCAACACAAGCCATGGTGCCAAAGAAAGAAGGAGCTACACAATCTCTATTTCTAAAGACTCTTTGATGCACAAGCCAAGAAAGCCACTTAATAATGCATTTAGAGCTCTAAAGGAAGGTAAAGGATATGTTATCTTTTACATTTTAGTTGTATTTTCATTTTTATTTTGTTACTAAACTCATCCCTAAGATCTAGTCTTATAAGTGTTAGTGTTGTGTATTTCTTTAAATTTTTGTTGCTTAAACTAACATATTACTAACCTCCCTTCTTGAATTCCTATGAACACAAATGTCAAGCCCGATGGGACATGCACCCTAAAAAGTTGATACTAAAGCCTTGAAAACCATTATACTAATGATTTTCATGTAAAAATTTAAGCTTGTTGATAAAAAAAGTGAAAATTGGAAGTTAAGGGACATTTTTCTGGAAGTTATGAAGTTGCAATGTGTAGTTATAGTTTTGATCTCTAGAGTTGTGATATTGAACTTACATTTGAATTTTTGTACTTAAAATTGTGTTTTTATAATTACAGTTGTGGTTTTGTATTTGTAGTTATGTCTTTGCACTTACAGTTGCTTTTTTTCACTTACAGTTGCATTTTTACACTTATAGTTGTGGTTTTATAGTTACAATTACATTTTTGCACTTACAATTGTGGTTTTGAAGTTATAGTTGTATTTTTGAACTTAGAGTTTCATTTTTTCACTATGTGTATACCTGAGACTGATAGGCCATATTTCAAAGCTTCATTTAGGGACATCCAAACTCCATTTTTGATGTTTTTTTGAAACTATGTGTTTTCTCCTAAATTTTTAGAATATGATATTGGTTTACCTTCAAGTTGCATAAATGTTTCACAAAATCTCAAAAAAACTCTAAAAACTGTAGGACCTAAGTGGGAATGAGGCATAAATTTGAAAGTGGTTAAGTCTTGAACATTTTTTTTGGTGCCTAAAAGGAATTTAGTTAATTTTATGCTTGGATTGTTTGTGAAAATTTTTACAAGTTTTCAACTAAGGCTAAGGGGCCAAATTTCATGAACATTTCAATTTGGTGAATTAAAATAAATAATTACACTTAAATTACATAATCTTAAGGGTGTTTTATTTTTATTAATTTTCTTTCAAATTTATTTATTTTCACAAAATGATTGATATGTGTATGCTCTCCCCTTAGCCCCTTTAGGGAACTTGGGTGACCAAAATCATTCTTTCTTTGCATTTGTGCCTTGTTCAAAGGCATGAAAATAAAATATTTAAGGCTCTCCTCAAATATATATGGTTTGAGTGATCTAAACATGATATTAAAGTATTTTTTATTATCATTTATTTTTATGAAATTTGACATGTAAACAGAAGTTCATAGCCTCCTCACGAGTTCTATAGGGGTACATTAACCTGGGGTTTCATCTCCTAGTGTCATACCACCCTTGATCCATGGTGGGGTATATAAATGAAGGCATGGATACTATGATCACTGGGGGGATGATTAATAACCTCTCTAATCATAACAAAAACCTGAGTTAGGTCTGGCTAACTAGAGGATTCCACTAAGAAATACATAGATGGAATCACTATGCAAAGTAATATACCCTTGCATAGGAAGTTAACTGATATGAAATCAATTTACGCAATTTAATATTTAGTGTTAACCATAATTGGGACCATTTAGATGTACAAAAATTTAATTTTATAACAACCCCACTTGCCACAAAAATACTGTTGATTCAGGTTGAGTAGCATGAAGTTCCATGTCACAATATAATCTCTTGAAAGAAGGGGTGTAAAAATATTACTTATTCATGCACTTTTATTTTTGGATTAGCAATTAAAATAATCTTAAGATCATGTATATAGATGGAATTCAACAATATTACACAACCTTGTTAGTTTTAGGATATAGGATGTTTACACTTAGGTGTTTATGTCATTTTATCCTTTATTGTATGGTTTTTTGAGTCTAACTATCTATTTTATTATGTCACGTCAAATCAAGTCTTATATTTTACATTGCTCCATTTATTGAGGAAATGTTATGATATCTATTTAAAACCATAATTTTGCCTTATTTTTTTTCACAAATCTTTGTGTGTGTGTCACTTAACTAAAAAAAGGCAACATTATGCTGCCTAATCGATTTCAAGTTTTGTACCTTGGAGTCTTGAAATATACCATTGATTACATCTTAAGATCATGATAATGTCATTTCACTACTCGAATCATGTCATAGACTTGTTTTCCTTATGTCCAAGTTCCATTTTTGAAACCAATCCATGTGGGCCTTTTGGATCTTTACCTAGTGCCATTATGTTGTTCACCTTTGTCTAACTTTTTATTTAATTAAATAAGCCTAGTTTCCTAAGTTAATTTTTAAACTAACCTTGATAAGTTTAAATCCAAACATTGATTGATTTTTATTTATGCCTTGTATAATTTAGGTTAATTATTTACCCAATTTCAAAATTGTTGTTTGTGCCTAAATTTGGGAGAAACAACCTATCTTCCTTATTCCTTTTATTATATGCCTTATGCCAATTCATCAAGTTCATGTTTGAATTCCAAGTGCTTAATTTATGCCAAAGTGTTTCATATTTGTTAGATTAAATCTCACCTTTTGTTTAAAGTCTACCTTTTGTGCTTGTTTTTCCAAAAGTCCTACACATGCCTATTTTGAGCCTAGATTTTAACACTGCATTTGGCCAAAAGACCTAACAACTTTTATTTTCTTAGATTAGACTTTTTAAAAACACTTTGAACTTAGAGTTTGGCATGCTAGTTTTTATTCAACCACTTGACCTTTTGGTTAAGACATTTGATGTTAGATTGTTTTATACCAAGTTTTAGCATAGACCATTTTGGAGATACAACTCCCCCTTTTGACTAAGTTAGACTAGTTCAAAACTTTTATCCTTTAGACAATGTTTTAAAGAGTTTTTAGAAATATAAAATTTTTTATGGAACATTTATCATTGACTTGGATATGTCTCATTACACTTATGGTGGAACCATTTACAATGTAAGTTATGATAAAATGGATGCACAAATTAACTTTGTTTAAAACCTCTATGGTGAAGAAGTGGTTTGTGAGACGGATCCATATCCTCCCTACAATCCTCAATCTAGGGAATAAAGACAAGTGCTGTGTTTGATGGTATATTATTTGGGCCTATTGATGTATGATGTTTTCCATCTCACTTATCATGGTATCCAATCTTCCACCTATATTGTTAACTCTCCTTCAAATTATACAACCAACTAAGCTCCACTATGCCCAACCATTTCTATACCAAGACCTTGTCCTTTGGGTTGTGAAATAAACCAAGATCTGTAATGTCCTATCATTTTTATAGAATGATCTCATCCTTTGTCTTGTATAAGCAACCAATATTTTTAACACCCTACCATTAACCTTTTAGGCCATTCCACATATGGTAACTCATCCCAAAAAAGTTGGCCAATCATAACTTGATGGGTCAAAGTTATTATCCTAGTCCATAAAGTAGCCTTTGATAAGCATATCATTATCCAACCACCAACCATTATTTATTCATTGGAAACCATTCCCCACTTTAAAAAAACCATGTCGACCATCAAGCCAAAATCAAGCCAATCAATACCTATCCAATTGAGCCAATCATTTGAAGATCAAGTTATATTCAAAACTAATATTTTACAACTACTTGTAACCAAAAAGAGAACCAACCAATCCATAATGTTTTTTTTGAACCAACCATATGTGATAAGTCAAATTATGATGAATCAACTTTTGATCCTATACCCATTGTCAAGGAGTCTCACTCTAATAAGCTAGTCTTTGCTGAGTCACTTCTTAATGATTATAACTACCTTTGGGAAAATCATTATTTTGACCATATGCCTATTTTTAAAGAGCCTCCCTTTGACAAACCTGTCTCTAAGGAGTTATCTCTTAAAATTTTTCCACTCATTTAGGAGTCTCACTTTGACAAACCAATCTTTGTAGAGCCCATTATGCCATCATAGGCCATTAATTGTCCAATACCAAACATTCAATAATACATCATTGTAGAAACATGCACACCAAATGAAGAATCATACTTAGATTCAAGTTATATTCTTGAACCAATACCAGATTTAGCATCATAAGTAGAATCAATATCAGTCTCAACATTGAATTTAGAGTCTTTTGAGTTAGAGTCAACTTCAGAATCAAAATACATTTATGGCTATTACAACATTGGTTTCACATGATTTTCAAATCAATTTGAATATATTTGTGATCCTTTTATGGTTTTTAGGGTGATTACTTCAGCTTCGACATAAGTTCTCGTATTATCTTTTATGAGGATTATGCTACCTCTTTCCATTCCATTACCATTTCACATGCCATTTCCACCAACCAACCTAGCCATTATATTGACCTTCCACATCCCATAAGTGTCAATTGGGACTGACAAAATCACACCTTGTTTAACTACATCCATAGTGACATATTAGTTAAGAATACTAGGGGGGAAATATTGTATTTATTAAAAATAACAATCTCCTAGTGCAACCTTTTTAGAGGCACTAAGGGACAATGAAAATTCAAACTCAACATCTTCTAGTGAAACCTTTTCAGAGGCACTATAAGATAATCAAAGTTAAATGTTAATGTTCCTTAGTGAAACCTTCTTAGAGGTGCTAAGGGACAATAAAGACAACTTCATTATTGAAAACCTCATTGAGGTGCCAATACCTAAGCACAATAGTTATTCACTGTTAGATGAAGACATTATCAAAGATTAAATTAGTACAACTTCCAATCTACAATTTAATTAGAAGGTAGCTAATCTCAAGCCCAAAAAATATAAAAATATGGTGGTCTTATCAAGATCATATTTAGAATTTTTTGGCCCCACCACATCCAAATTTATGTTGAATCTAAAATCAACAACATTATGTGTGCTCGAAAAACCTGATCTTTATTTGTTACACCATCATTATAAATTCCATTATCATCCACCATTACATTTCCAAATCAAACCTATCATCCACTATTTATTTTTATTTACCATCCCTACCTTTACTTTCCTTTTTAGAGGCTAAAAAGATATATTGTCTCGATGTTTGAAGGAAACTAAATCAATGATCAACAAAGATCAAAACAATATTTTGGCATCCAAATCTATAGTAGGTTCTTGACATAGCAGCTATTTAGAAGAGGTGTGGGTTAGTAATTTACATAATTGATTATTCTAGTTGTATCATTTTCTGACCAAGATGTGCATCTCCAGATCAAAAAGAATAATAGACTCATATACCTATGCCTTGCCAAAAACCATACCTAAACCTGGCCAAAAACATTAACCTTACCATTTACCTTGCCTTTTTCATTCATAATATTCATACCATCATCATCCTAATACCCTATGCATTCCTACATGCCATCTCTATCAGACCAAAGCCTATTTTTAACCATCCTACCTAACCCATTTTGATCTTGGTTCCTTTGATTTTTCCCACATCTTCTGCAAGGGGATTTTGATCTTGTTTCAAAAGTTTTAGAATTTCATGTTTAAATGATAATTTATAAAAATAGTGTGACAGTCAATCTAGTAAGTATCTTTCATTTACATTCAACTGGTGCCACTAATTATAACCACCTTTGGGAAAATTAGTATCCCACCTTGTGTTACTAATTATAATTACCTATGGAAAAATTATTAGCATAGACCTATGTTGCTATTTCCTAATTATAACTTCCTATGGAAAAATTAGGAACAACAAATTTACCATGCATTTCCACATTACCTTTCCATTACTATTATCATTTTACTTGTCATTTGGCATTAATTTGAGAACTTGTTGTGACCTAGTTGGTTCTCACCACCTTTTGTGTTGGTGAAACTAATATGACTTAGGGTCCTAATGGGACTATGTAGGCCACATTCAATTCACATTGAGGTCAACTCAGTCCCTCTTTTCCATACACTCTCACCATTTTGTGAGTGGTATCTTGTTAATCTCTAATGAGTTAAGATATTTAAAAATTCCAAAAAAATTCAAAAATTTTAAAATCCAAAAACATTTGTCCTAACTAAGCCTAGTTAGTCATCCTCGATCTGCCCTACTGTGTCAAATACATTATGTTTTATATTACTTATCATTTTAGGTTTTCTATGTGTGTTTATTTTCTTAGTTGTTTTTCTATTAGTTTGCTTGTTTGTTTTCTTTCATTATTGTGCCTTGACTCAGTCTATATGTGTTCATTGGGTGATTCCTTGTGCATTCTTCTTGTGTCCATCCATATTCATATGTCAACATTGTCATCATGGTTTTTATCATTGGTGCATTTTTTTCATTTGTTTATTGGATTGAGAGTTAGTCCTTATGCATATTTTGATAAAGTTCTCATGGTGTTCTATCATGAGGCATACTGTCATGTGTTATATAAAAAATCATCTCAAAGAATCTTGAAAGCAATGAAGCCACAAAGAATTATCCTTGGTAACCTTGGAAAATTCTCCCACCCTTGACTAAATCAACCCATTAACCATTCTAGTTATATCAATACTAATAAGGATGAGCATCTCCATATTGACAATTATAACCAAATCATTTCTATTGATCAATTCTTATTCTTCTATTCATCTCTTTCATCCCCTTGAGCATCCTCATATGCCTAGTTATTTGTGGCTTCTTTAATCATTAGATGATCACATCTACATTTTTACCCACTCATTTTCATATGTGCAATAGGTTATATCCTTGAGTTATGCTTGCCAATCTACCCTACTAGGGCATCATCAAATATTATTTCTCAGTTTAGGTAATATTAATGATTATAACTACCTATAGGCAAATCATTATTTTGATTCATCAACCCTAATTGGGGCATATGCCTATGCCACTGATTATAACCACCTATGGGAAAATTAGTTTCTCAACTTTTGTTACTGATTATAAATGCCTTTGGGTAATTCAATACTTTTTAAAGCAATGCATACGAGCATTTTATTGATTAGATTAATCTCATCCATGGGTAAATTTAATTATTCTTCTTGATTTTTTTGAGGGACCATCCATCAAATGTATGTTGACTACTCCCTCGAGGGGGCATCATTATATTCTTCCCAAACATTGTTTGGAGATTATTATTCAATCATTATCTTCTTTTTGGCTTGTTTCATTATTTGAAAATACATTTTTGTGCCAATAACTTCCAACATCTTCCCAAATAGGGGAAAACTATAGACACCTAAAATTGGACACAACTGACTTCGACCGAACTTCAGACCCATGCCTACCAATCATTATAAATTTTACCTAAGAATCACTTAATGTCTTAAATTTTCTTGTGCATCATTCATCAAAGCTAAGAATCACATTAAAGCATTCCTAATTGGGGTATCCTATCATATGTAATAATAGAATCTCATGGATTCATCTCTAATCACCTTATGGTATCCCACCAGTCAATTTGGCCTATGGATCTATTAAGTGGGGCACTGGTATACTTAAATCAAATATTGAAAGAGTTAAATGGCTAATCAGAATTAATTAACAAGATACACCAAATTAAGAGCCTAGTTGAATTATCCTTATGTAATTAATGAATATCATAAAAAGGAAATTCAAGAATGCAAATATCCTAGCCTTTCATCATGACCTTTGTGAGTTGTCAAGCTCTTTGGAAATATCCTAAAATATTTCATTTTGGAGACCCATGCCTATTCATTGAAAATCATGATTAATAGATAATTATTAACTCTATTGGGGTTAGTCTTAACTCACTTAGGTTAGGTTTGAACTCATTACATGTTTAAACTTCATCTTAACTCACCTTAGATTGGGGTTAAATCGATTTGCTATAAATACATTACCTTACCTATTGAAATATGAAGCTATTTTGGTGCAAAGTTATCATGCACAAATAAATTCAAAAGCTATTTTGATATAATTTTAAAATACCCATTTTTTTACAAGCAAAGTTATAATGCCAAAATCTTGAGCCAAGCTACATCAAGCCAACACAAGCCATGATGCCAAGGAGAGAAGGAGCTACACAATCTCCATTGACAAAGACTCTTTGATGCACAAACTAAGCAAGCCACTAAAGAATAAATTTAGAGCTACCAAGGAAGGTAAAGGATATGTTTTCTTTTGCATTTTAGTTGTGTTTTCATTTATATTTTGTTACTAAGCTCACTAGTAAGATTTGGGTTTATAAGTGTTAGTGTTAGTTTGTTTCTTTGAGTTTTTGTTGCTTAAACTAACATATTACTAACCTCCATTCTTAGATTCCTATGATCACAAATGGCATGCTTGGTGGTACATGCACCCCATGAAGTTGCTCCTAAAGCCTTGAAAACCCTTTTATTAATGATTTTCATGTAAAACTTTGATGTTGCTGATTAAAATAGGTGAAAATTAGAAGCTAAGGGATGTTTTTCTAGAAATTGTGAAGTTGCAATGTGTAGTTATATTTTTGCTCTTTAGAGTTGTGATATTGAACTTATAGTTACATTTTTTAACTTAAAGTTGTGTTCTTGCACTTAATTTTGTAGTTTGTAGTTACAGTTGTGTTTTTGCACTTACAGTTGCATTTTTGGACTTATAATTGTAGTTTTGTAGTTACAATTTCATTTTTTCACTTAAATTTATGGTTTTGGAGTTACATTTTCATTTTTCACTTATAATTGTGTTTTTGCACTATGTGTATACCCAAAACTAATAGGCCATCTTTTAGAGCTTCATTTGGGGTCATCCAAACTCCATTTTTGATGTTTTTTTTAAAACCACATGTTTTCTCCTAAATTTTTAGAATATGATTTTAGTTTACCATCAAGTTGCATAAATTTTTCACAAAATCTCAAAAACCATCTAAAAATTGTAGGACCTAAGCGAAAAAAAGGGACAAATTTGAAAGTGGTTAAGTATTAAACATTTTATTTTGGTGCCTAAAAGGAATTTAGTTGTTTTTATGCTTGGATTATTTGTGAAAGTTTTTACAAGTTTTCAACTAAGGATAAGGGGCCAAATTTCATGAACATTTTGCTTTGGTGCATTAAAATAAACATTCACACTTTTTACATACTATTAAGAGTGTTTTATTTTCATGCATGTTATTCCAAAGTTATTTATTTTTGTAAAATGATTGATACATGTGATATAAGTACACACCACTAGGAGGGGGGGTGAATTAGTGGTTAATAATAATGTAATTCAATTCCTAAATCTTCAAGCTACTTAACCAATCACATCAATATACAAGATAGATGAATCAAAGAACAAACATGAATGTAACCATTACACAAGATTTATGTGAGAAACCCTCATGGAGGAGGAAACCCACTCTAAAGTATAAAAAAAAATGGACTATAGTCCTATATGATCACAAACATGAGGCTTTAGTCAAGCACCCACTTCACAAGGAGCACCAACCCCTAAAGATGACAAGCACCAACTTGCTTAAGATGTTGAGCACTAACACAACACCTTATCAAATGAACAGATATTCAAATTTTATTGCTTATAAATATGATAGAGAAAACCTAAAATATAACTCTTATCCAAGTATGAAACTCCACATAAGTCACCAAAAACAAGCTATCTCTTCAACATAAGTAAATAACCCCTTCACAAGTCTTTCACTTATATTCAAATATGAACTCATAAATATGATAAAAATAATCAATAGAATCAGAAAATTATGCTGAGTCTAATGAAAATTTTCTCTACTAAATATCATACAAACATTGGTCACCAAGACCCCCAACAACCTTTACACAAGGTCTTTAAATATCAATACAAACACTTATTTGTCTAACTTCAAACACACCCAAAAGGCATAAATCACCTTATATATACCAATATTAATTAAGGTTAGCCATATCTATTTAAAATATCTTAGGAAGAACTATTCATGTCCCCTAATGTTAGCCATGATCTTCTACACAAGCTTTCTATACCATACCATGAGCTCATGTCATAAACACCTCACAAATGAGGCATAACACCAAATGTGTGACTATATTTGACTAAATAAAGTTTAGTAAAATATTAAAAATATCTAAAAAATTACTTCAATAATTACTCAACACTCTTTAACCATTATAAATACTTGATATAATCATCTACCCTAAAAATAAAGTCAATCATCCAAAATAGGTTCCTTTTGCTAGCAAAACCATCATGGTCAACTATGAGTCAACCATTCAATCATCTCCAAGTGACTAGGAAAAATAATAATCTCATGGATAGAGGTAATACATACCATAAATAACCTCCAAGAGATTATATCGATTCATACTCATTGATTAGGCCTTCCAATTCCTCTTTTCACTTTGATAACTCTTTCTCTCTTATGGCACCATTTCCTTCATATCGACTAGTCAACTTTAACCTTCTAGAAATTTGAAAAATAAAGATGAATATTCATAAATTTTTTTATGGATATTTGGGAAAATTACTAAGATTAAAAAATCATCCATTAGATAATCTGTTTAATCTCATAAATCTTCCTTAAAAATAAGAATACTATTAACAACCCATTTTTTATGGGACCCACACACTATCAAGAGATAAAAAATACTTTTAAAGAAAATTTAAGGAGTTTTAATCAACATAAAATCATCATCATAACATTTAAAAATCATAATAGGCACAAAAAAGTAAGATCTTTCCAATTAGATCTAAGACTGGGGTTTGGGCACTCAAAAATCTCCATAGCTTCTTAACGATCATTCATAAAGATGTGCCTCTTAACCCATATAAAAATGATTAAAAAATATTATTAGGGACCTTAAAAAAAATCTCTAAAAGGATAAAATCCATATGTTGACCTTTCACATTCCAACAAACACAAGAAAGTCCTTTTCGGGCTCACTAGACACCTTTCTAACAACTCTTAAAGCCATAGGATTCTTTTTATAACATTTTACTTCAACATTTGACCTATACATTGGTAAATTAACTTGACCACTCCTATTTGATCATATACCATACATATATAATCTTAACCACTTTTAAATCACTCTTTGACCCTTCACAAAGTCTCACTAACCCACCTAGGCCAATTAAGCCAATAACCAAGCTGTCATGCAGAACACTTCTCACCTCTTGAAAACCATAAAACTAAAATATTAGCACCATATACATGTATAACATGTATATTCCAAGCATACTCGTCTCCTTACCATGTCACACAAGCCATAGTGCTCAAAACCCCATAGGCAACCATGTATGATCAAGCCTACAAGGCATAACCTAACTTGCATACCTCATGAAGGCCACATGAAGTTAACCCTTGAGCATAGAAAACATTAGGAACAAGTTAAAAAACATCATACCAAGATCCATTTAGCCATACAACATCCACCTAGGACATCCATGCACATCCTTACAAGTATCCCATTGCTCCAAGTATATTAGACCACCATATTCCATCACTATGACCTGTTAGACCACTTTTTCATCACCAATGCCACTTGAAATCAATGAAAACACATAATATTAATATAAAAATAATATTCCCTTTTTTCATTGATGGAAATACTCCTTTTCTCTCTCCCCCTTTGACAAAATGACAAAGTGGACTCCCTTTAACACTAGGCACCATAGAAAATAAGCAAATGAGTTATAGGAAACTTGTGAAAACATGATCACATATAGTAAATCTTCTTAAAATGGACCATTTAGACCTCAAATAAGCACAACTCCCCCTTGGAAGATGTTCTCACTTAGAACTACTCTTGAACCATTAAGATCCTTGGACCTACCACCAATTTTCAAGGTAACGTAGCTCCCCCTAGGACCTTGATTCATTTTGAAGGCTTCCCTTAGTCTATAAAATTAATGCACACCTACAAGACCTAAAAAAATAGCCTACATCAACTCAAACAACAACATGAGTACCAAAGCACCATGTAAGCTCACATACCTTTGCACTCAAGGCACCCTACAGACCACCAAGGGTACTTAAAGCACACCACCATACCTGAATCACAATTATAATGTACCAAAATACTCATCTAGAACCAAAAAAGCCATTCTTATTTTGAAAACTTTCTCAAAAATCTTCATTTTCTTCACTAGGCCTACTTAGACCCCTTGTAACCATATCTGACCACTGCAGACCTCATATCTCTTTGTCCTAATCACTTCAAGCCATGAAAATTCATAATTAAATACCACTATAATTACACCTTAGGAATACCAGGAATGAGCCTCCAAATCATCCTCCTTAGCATACTTCCTTCTTTATCCTACTAGCTAATTAGGCCTCATAGTGAGCTAAAACTTG